>CM069445.1:16312017-16677787 GCA_035610835.1 Ophiura sarsii
GTCAACGGCAACCTGTACAAAACAATAACAAAAGGCACAAAGCAAATGACCGGGGCCACCTATAATAGGCCTATTCTGAAGTGTTGAAGAAAATTTCATGATCACTGAATATACCTTTAAATCGATTCTCCAGCCATGAAACAGCGTTCGCGTTAAGTGGTTGCCCGGTTGCCCGGGACACCCAAAATTAGCACCGGGCAACCAATATGTACTTATTTGGTTGCCCGGTGGGCAACCAATTTTTTTACAAGAAGTGAAACACTTAACACATGCATTTAAATATTTTACAGAACGGGCAACCAAAAAATCTGCCGGGCAACCATAATTTCCTGCTTAGATTGTTTTCCTTAATTCGGACGCTACATGAAGATGTCATTGATATTCGCATTGATTAGCTATTGGTAAGAGTAGTTTGTAGCATGGGGAGTAATGGACAATCTGCTCGTAGCACTATTAGGTGTCGTGAGAATTATAATGTGTCGTTTCAATTTACACGGAATTGCTTTTACTCCTCCTCAGCTTGATAATTCCCATTGATGTATTTTCAATTAGAATACGAACGATTTTAAACCTCGCTTTAATGCTGAAACCAGGTGCTGAATCCTGATTAAAAACTATCAACTTCGTATAAAGTTTGAGTTCAAGCGCTAATGATAATTGCTTATGAAAGCTCGGAATGTATAGACTGTGCGCAAATTAGAGAAAATGTCACATGTAATGAATGTTCTGTTTTTCTACAGCGATCTATATTCCGACAATCATGTTGAGTACGTGCTTAATTCCACGTTTATCGACGTATCCAATGCAATGTACTACTTAAATCATGATGTAGTTTTCTCAAAAAGGTTTGGTACATCATTTATTATTCAACGAGCAAATATACCCCATACAAGCTTGTAGAAACCAGTTAAGTTGAACTTCGAAATTCAAAATTGTGTTCATAATAATTTTTAAAAAAAATTGTAAAATGACGACCTTTGTGGAACAAACGATCATTGCCTACTGCATAATGTATCCTATAATTTGAAGGCATTCGTATTCCTTACATGTTACGCTGATGCATGACTAACTCTGATATAATGAAATCAAAGAAATGCAATGTACTACAGGCCTATAATGTAGTGTTTCTAACCCCTGTATTATTATCTAGAGGACCAACTCAATCTTTCTTCACCTTCTGACTGACACTGACGACACCTCTGAACGGCACTTAATGTCCTCTTGTGAGATCTGTCCCAGGCGGTAGCCTCATTGTATCTGTGCCTGTAATCAAATCGGTTCATGTACACAGCGCCCTCTGTAACAGTTGCGACGGACGAGATAAAGCAAGCAGTGACGTGAGAACTGTCAATCATCAGTTAGAAATGAATATTTAGTGCATATTACTATTCATTAGTATCGTCATAACATGTGTTCCAGTCCATCGTAAAGACACCAATTGATTAACTTCTTATTTGAGAAAAATAATAAACTATAATGTAAGCGCCCTAATATTTGACAATATGACTTGATTGTAGTGGTCATAAGTGTGAAAAATTGTACTTGTACGAGCATTTGTACATTTGAATAAGTCTATAACCGGGTTAGGTGTAGTCATGCGCAACGGACGTACAAAGGGGAATCGCACCCGACCTATTCTATGCAGTGGCGTGCGCAGAATATTGTGAGTGGGGGGGGGGGGGGGCATATGGCCATAAATGAAATCCCCCCCCCCCCCCCCCCCCCCCCCACTATTTGAGTAAAGAACTGCGCGCGTAACGCGCGAAAATTTTCGAATTTAAACCTTTTTTTGCACGATTGAGCTACATTTTGGCTCTAAACAAGCTTGTACCAAAGAATATTGCATTTTGGGAAGACATAAGCGCGCGTATTGCGCGAACATTTTTCATCTGTGTTTTTGACTATCATAATTCCATGATGCCACTGACCTAGCCCCCTTCTCAATTCCCCCGACTGGCCTAAGTTTCCCCCGACTGACTCAATAGTGGTGGGGGGGGGGGGGGGGGGGGGGGGGGGGGGGGGGCAGCCCCCCTTTGCGCACGCCACTGATTCTTTGTTCAATTGAATTGGTGCATGACGTTCAATTCATGGCATAAACCGTGTAACCAAATTGGCTTACGATTATCATGACACAGATCATGACAGATGTTTGTTTTCTTTCTGAAAATCTTAAACACAGTTTATAATTCCTGACAAGACGGCAGCTGATGGATAACCCCTATCGGTATTGCCAATACTGGTCGCCCGATCCAGTGTAAAGTCACCATTTTGCAAAATGGAAATTCTACTTTAGTTAAAATCTACTTCAAATAAGCTTTAAAATTATATAAATGACATGAAGTTATTATTTTGTATAGTTATAAACACTTTTAAAAAAAAATCTTGAGTACCATAAAACGGGGTGAATAGGGACATGGGGCCCCATGTCCCTATTCACCCCGTTTTATGGTACACAAACTGGCCGGGTGACATTTAAAAAACGTTTCCCATTTTTGTCCCTATTCACCCCCATGTCCCTATTCACCCGTTTTACGGTATTCATATCTTTAAAAGGCCTTAGGAACTCTACATACACTGGGTAGGTGGTTGGTCACATCTTCAGGAAAATATCCAAATCATGAACAAACAGAGTCGAAAGTCCCGGGACTCCCCTTTTCACTTGAGCTCTGCTCACTCCACACACAAGAGTGTTATGAAAACACGATGATCAAGTAAATAAAAATTGCATTGAAATGGAATGGGGGCGATCCAAGAAAAAAATATGTTTTTGTAACCAAACATCTGTTTCATACCAAAATACCAGGGAAATGGTGTATGTATTTTCCATAATTCAAACCAAAAAACCACAAATCAAAACACCACAGTCTAAAAATAGAACAGGAAACCAATAAAGTTGATTTGTGCAGTGTGCGTGGAAGGTTGGGGACGGTAGCGTCTGAAGAACAATCTAGGTATATATGACACATCCACAACTCACCACTTATTAGACAACAAGTGGATATTTCTCCTTAGTCAAACAAGATAAGCTATGTCTCTCTGTTGGGATATATAATAACATCTCTCTGATTGAATCATCAACTATAAACAAATAGCGCCTATAGCTAATAGGGTGGCTTCGCCCCCAACAAACGGATTACACATCACAGAACCACCAAGACATCTCCAACGAATGACAAAACCCATGTATCCGAGTTTCAGGAACCAATTGCTTGGCCCATCACAGCTACTGTATGTAGAGAGTAGCAGCTTGATTTCTGATCACTATTACTTATTGCTGTTGCTAGATATTGTATTTTCCCATGTAGATATCAAGAGTGGTTGGTGCAACAACTAAAATAATGAATTAAACCAATATCATCTTCAGTGGTTTATTATCTGTGATCGTTCCAGGTGCCCTTCAAAGGAATTTCCCCTTCAAAGGTATAACATGCATGGTATCGTAAACAATCTGCAAATGACACTACCTTGATTCCACTTAATTTAGAATGGCATCACTGGGATGATGATGGTTGAGTTGGTCGGGTGGTGTTTTTATTGGTTTATTTTATCTCAGAAGAAAAAAGATGATTTTGGACGATCCCTAAACCAATGGTTTGATTCAGAAATACAAAAAAAACATCAAATGAGCCCAATTGGGCTGCTCTAGAAAAGCATTACCGACACCAATTTCACCACGTTTTGAGTTGAGCAGCAGATGACAAGCTAAAACCCCAAGAAAATTCAGCCGAGAACAACCAAAAACGTTAATATGGTTGACAAATGGTCGTGTGAGAGGTTGTGACAACGATAAGGCCTTATGTATAGCCTGACCTGATATTTTTCTCAATTCCACTTAAAAGTGTTTGTCATGGACCCACGGTGCAATAGATTTTCCGCGAATTTTAATCGTTTCAAAAAGTAGTGCAATGCATTATAATGAAATCAGAATTACAATCTCCTTCAGCATATAATCAATGTTTTGGCGATAACCCTATGTCACAACATCGAAATATAAAGCATTTTAGCCTCCGATTTAAGTGATATTTATATTTTGTAATTTTATTTTCAAATTGTTTTATGTACAGTCTTCATTAGCTCAAACGGCAGAGCGCCGGCTTCACACTCATGAGGCCAGTGGTTCGAATCCTGTAAATGTTATATGTTTTTCTGTTTGTTATTACACTTTATTTTTAGAAATTGACAGGATTGCTTATCGTTCGCTATATTTATTGAATTTTGAATGATACTTTTTTCTTTTGCAATTTCACTGCGATAAAGAACGTCCTGTAAATATAATTGTGTTGACTATTTATAGTTCAATGGAGTCCCTAAACTAGTCTATTCATGAACATGGTCTGCAAAGATGAAATTTTTATGTAAATAAGAAGCCAGTCGGCTTGTCCTTGAATCGATTTTCTTATTTCCTACACACCATAATCGCGATAGAAATGTAAAGCAAAATGTGAATGCACAACTTTCGAATTTGCTATAGTCGGCAATATGGTTCAACACATAGGGTACGTAGCAATGTTCAATCCTTTGTAAAGTTGAATAGATAATCGGATTAGGTTATCTCGTTGTTATTCCTTCTCCCTCTACTAATTCCATGAACTCATCAACTCGCGTCCTTACCAACTATTTAATTTAAATATTCATGAAATGCAAATATTGCAACGCCCATCGTACGTCGCTGCCAGACGAAGCCATCCATGATTTTATATTCCGATCTTGTTCTACATTAAAATTAATTTCAAATAAAGAATTATTGATATTTCATGCCATATAATAGGTGATTCTGCCTGTATTAAACCACATCCGCGCCAGTGTATTCGAAGTTAGCTTTTTTCAACCATTAATGTGAATAATTTCTGTGCCATAAATGTGTTTCAAAGAGATTGGGATCATCATGTCTAATATCCCCTGGTTGGCTTCGATCATGTTATAGCGCCATCTAGACCAGTTGCGACAAACTATTAAGGTCAAGAGAATCGGGGTTTTGTCTCTGGAGTTTCTTATCCCATAATTATTAATATCCCTGTCTGTCCCTATTGAATTGCTCCTGAATAACGAATCTATTCTTGATCGTTCCCATTGATGTATTTTCAATTAGAATATGAATACTTTAAAACCTCGCTATGTATGTGCTGAATCCAGGTGTTGAATCCTGATTTGAAACTTGCAAGCGATCAACTATGAATCACGTACATCCATGGGCGCAACGAATAATGATAATGACTTACGAGGAGCTTGGAATGTTTGCATGGACAAATAAGAGAAAATGTTTCACACAATGATTGGCTTGTTTTCTACAGAATTCAGCGACCTATATCTCGACAATCACAATGAGTGTACGTGC
This sequence comes from Ophiura sarsii, assembly GCA_035610835.1. Lineage (NCBI taxonomy): Eukaryota > Metazoa > Echinodermata > Ophiuroidea > Amphilepidida > Ophiuridae > Ophiura > Ophiura sarsii. The sequence continues at coordinate 16,317,353 of CM069445.1, forward strand.
TTAATTCCATGAACATGGGGTAATGGTTTGGCGGCAAATACCGTGTCGCATTACGTAACCAGGCATGACGAACTCTAAAATGAAATATTAAAATCGCAACAAAATAAATCCGATGTACTAGAATAATGAAACAAATTGCAACTAAGTAATTGTTGAATGATAATTTAACCAGTTCAGGCATTTTCGGTGCCTTATTATTAGCAACGCGTCTATTAGTTTTACTATTATACAAAACAGATGTTCTCAATGATTACTAGGCATGTTTGTACTTATTGTAATACATTTCTCATGGCGATTCCTGATAGTTTTGTGATATTTAATAATTTTAACATTTTTAAAACATTTGTTGTGGAATTTTGGAACTGTACTATACTCCTGATATAATAGTTCGCTGGCTGGGAAGATGACTACTGGGCAAATCACCTTGTTGCAAAGTAGCTCTCTCCTCTTTCCTCACCTTAAACAGTTAGTAAGATCGAATAAAAAAATAAGAATTTTTAAATTCGTGCGGCGAACTCATGGAGGCCGCCATTTTAAAATTACGTTATAATATTTGTTGCTAATAACGCCTATTTGTTATCTTCTCTTGAATGGAGTGACCCGTTTATCATTCAATTAACTAGATTTGACCTAAACTCGATTCCAGATTATTTTTTGTACGTTCAATTGACTCCAAAACACAAATTACGTCATTTTTAATGACAAAACCAACTCTTACACGAACGAATTTGCTCCATTTCTTGGGTTTAAAATCACTTTTTACTCCTTTTCCCGTCGATTTCTTGCCGTCGTTGAAAAGCTAGTAAATACATTTAACTCTCGGATTCACAAGTTTTTACATACCCCCGAATTCATATAATTTCCCCGCAACCAAAAAACTTTAATTGCTATATACTTAACTGTGTACATCCGGGACACTGGTATACTTTAAAAACAAAATGGCGGCCCCCATAGTCGGACACGAATTTTAAAATTCGCATATTTCAATTCCATCTTACTGACTGTTAAAGGAACATTAAGTGATGTTGACAATTTTAAATTGTTAAAAATTTACTTCAGAATTCAAGATAAACATTAAAAATTGCCATTATTGTTGTTTCTACTATCAAAAATACAGCAAAACTTGATTAAAACAATACCATCGCTATTTATTGAAAAACGCCCTCTCTGCAAAAATATTACGTATCACGCGTACTGCAGGGGGATACTGCCGGGCGTAAAATGCTGATCTAGCGAAGATCAGCATTTTTGAATCGACGTTTTGTTGTACAAAGAGGGCTGATTTTTCTTAATCCTTATAGGTGTAAGTTCATACATGTATTACAATTGTAAACATATACAAATCCCAGTTTTTATCATATATTTTTGTAATTGAGGGCGCTGCCTCTTAATGCCCCTTTAACTTCATCGGTGTGCAGTTTATTCTCTGAGGTCTCTGGGCTTCGGTCTTCGGTTAATCCGGTTCTGTGAGCGTTGTGTTGTACATCCTAAAACCTCACGACACGCGTGCCTTTTAGCCAGATCATTTGCCTTTTAGTCAAATCATGTGCCATTAAAATGTGCTTTACATTCTAAGTCTCAAAATAGGTAAAGGCTAACATCACGGGGGTAATCGTTACGAACCAATAAATGGATCGTTCTGTCTATGTCTGGTATGCTTAGAGGATAAAACACCATTAAAAAGAGGATGAGATATGTTTTATAAAACATTAACGTTATAATGGTTAGTCTGATTGGTTAATGTTTCATCATTCCTTAGTAGATACGATCACCTGCATCATATTATTCAGCCATAAAGCCGCAAGGCAAGTTTAAATACAAAGGGGTAGTCATACAGGAAATACGGTATGATTTCGTAGAAAATACGTTGTCATAGGGAATATGTTGTCATAGGGAATATGTTGTCATCAGTCAGGGCAAATGTCCGAAAACGGCAGCATTTCAGTTTCGGCAGTATTTTGCCAGATTCGGCAATATCGTCCCATAATGCAATTGTGCTGCACTAAAAAAATACGACTTCTGCGCATCTGATCATAATATCGTAGTCTTTGCTCCGCGGTCGTTATTGTTGCATGGCCAATGTACGTCTGGATAGGGTGTGGACGCGACATTGCTTGCAGTAAATAAACGACTCGAGCGTGATACAATTCAGTGTGTGATGATGTGAGCTGTGTGCAGAGACTTGGGAGACCGCGGGAGTTTCGTTTTGTTAAAGGGCACTTTAAAACCCGGTTCAAAAATGTCCGGACAACAAGTAATCGAAAAGTGAGTTTCTACATAGATATTTTCATGTTTTTATCTATATTGTGATGAAGTACATTCCTCTCGCTCGCATGTATCTTTTAAAACTATGATCAAACTCGTGTAAACTGTACACTTCTAGTAGAAACTTGTATTGTAAATGTTGTGGCCAATTTCGTAACATCACAAGGTTTCAAAATTCGGAAGGCATGGTATCCGAAAGTTAAAAAAACGAATTTCATTTTTCTGTTTACAATTTCGTAACATGCAAGGCCTCAAAATTTAGAAGGTTAATACATTTCTGGTTACGTCCCCGTTTTAGCATACCCTAGTCCCTACCACTGCCCGCGTGTCTTCAATGTTTGTTTTTTTTAAAACGATGCTGCCAGTGCCAACTGACACTGAGTGAATGTCAATAATGGTACTGAGAATGAGATCCAGAGTAGTCTTGAGTTTTACAATACACAAACAAGCTTAGCTCATACAGGCCTGGAAATAGCACCCGCACTCCTGCCTATCAAAGGCTATTAGCAATGACTATGAGCGAGTAACTTTTTTGCAGCATGTTTCGTAAATTCGTGCCCCGGAATGGTTCACGTCAACAGAATATTAAAAATCACACACAAACTAACTCAATTGCCGAGAAACTTGGATTATTGTAAAATGTGGGTGGTTGCAAGAGCCTGTTTGGACGTAAAATGTGATTGATTACGAGAGTCTTGTATTATCGCAAGGTGAAACTAGATGCTAGCCCCGGTAAATTGATTTGACGGAATATACCGCACATGTACATTATAGGCCTACTTTCATGAATATGACTATATTTATCCCCCAAAATGTACAATGTAAAAATGTAAAATACAGGATTGCTCCAAATTCAAGCCAGTATTTCTTGGAAAATGAAATAGATTGAGCTACAGTTAGCCAAGCTACATAGATTCTTTGGACACTAAATTATGATTTTGACAAATTTTATTCGGGAAATGGGGAATATGTTGCCATTTTTACACGGCGACGCGTCAAATGACGGGAGTCTGTCTTCTGCTGGAAGACGTATAAGTTGGATATTTCAATAGAAGGAGGGCTTAAAAAGGCGACTACGTTTCACAGTAGGCTTCCTTCAGTAATTTTCAAGATTGAAAAAAATCCTATTTTGCCAATTTTCAACCATAAGATCAGTTTCTTATATCTGAGATAATGGTGTAAGCTCGCCTAGAAAATGATAGTCTCATCTCTGTGTATAGGCTCAAAAAGTTGTAATTTCGAATTGTATTGCGAAATACAACCAATTTTTGGTATGTCTTGAATGCTTGCAGTCAAAATGTGTTTTACGTCCTCTTATTAGATTTTACGATATGATCATTTAAACAGCGCTACCCCTATTTTCAACCCGATGAAGCCTCGCCTTCCTTCCAGCCTTCGATTAAGTGTGTTCAGGAAACGGGAAGACAATTCGGCACTAGACTGAGCGAGCATAAGAAAGAGGCAGAGAAATTCAGCAACACAACAACCACCAGAGCAGGGAGAAAGGCATCTGTCACTACTGTTAATAATTCGGCTATAACAGACCATGTAGTGGATTATAACCATGTCATCGGGTGGGACAAGGCTTAGGTCATTGGCACAGAGCAAGACAGGTATAAAAGATGGACCAGAGAGGCCATCGAAATCAGAAAGAGATATAATTTGATAGAATTCACTTTTTTCCCAATTTTCATTTATATTGCTAGCACTTTTGGATATAAATTCCATTTTAATTCACCAAACGTAACTCTTCCTAGGCTAATTGATCCAACCCATATTGCCTCTGTTTTATATTGAGAGAGAGACCTGATATAGACTTGAACTTGTCCAAGACTACTATGACCTTGATCTTCATTTCTTAAGAGCATTTTTTTTCTGGTAATTTATGAAAGGAAGTTTAATACCTTCAATTTGTTCGTCTTACATTACTTTGCATGCTAAAACCTCTATACATAATACAAATAATAATGCAGAAAAGGACATTCTAGCCTTACCCCTTTGTTTATAGGGGAAATTCAGAAACATGTCCATTATGGGTTATACAGCTACTTATATCATTATACAGAGTTTCTACCCATTTGATGAAGCTAGGACCAAAATTTACTGCTTATCAATACTATCAAATGTTTTACTTAACTCTAAAAAACATAATTACTCCAGATATGTTTGCTGTTTGTGTATACCTTAAAACGTCTTCAATTAGCCTAGCATTTTCACCTTTAAAAACTTCTTTAATATCCTATCTGGTCAGGATCCACAATCTTAGTATTGATTGTTTGCATTCTAATTGCCAAAGCCTTCATGGCTATTTTACAATCAACATTCGTTAATGTACTTAGTAATATGGTCTCCAGTTTGTCTGTGAATCACGTGGTTGGTTTTTGACTTTGTGTATTAATGTTATCATACCTTTCCTTGTAACATATGTGGATGTGTTACACATGTATTTGATATGAAATGTAAACATGAAATGTGAAAGTTATGTGAACATGAATGTAAACATGCCGAAAAGCATATGAAAATGTAAAAATGCTTAAAAGTATATGAATGTGCTAAACATGTATCCATAATGTAATGTAAACATGATGAAACTATGTGAAATATGAAAATTATGATAGTGATACATAATAAAAGATTTTAAAACAATCATACCTTTCCTTTGACTTCGACCTAGTGGCAATTTTTATAACCTTCATTTAATGAGTTCATAACTAAAACACCAACTTCACTCCAAAAGTGTTTACATATGCACGGATTCGTAATGGGAAATAAAATCTACACTCTTTCTTTAGTGGTGATTTTTATAACCACTCTTTCTTTAGTGGTGATTTTATTTTATGCACATTTTAAAGGCGTTTTTCTCATTTTCAACATTTCCAACAGTCCAAATTCAGAATTCTACAACTTCAGTTTTGAATGTCCGATTTCAATGAATATTTTTCATGATACATACGAGGGGGTATCAAAAGGGTCAAAGGTCATGTAGGGGTCATTGGAGGTCAATCTGTGCACACACCATGTTACCCATAAGTTTATTGTCACCAAGCTTGATTGTAATGACCTTTGACCCCTTTCTGTCAAAACTTTAAACTTTTCATTGCTGTTTCGGGAATAACACAATCTGAGAATCAATCAATGGCGGTCAATCTGAGGATCTCTACAATGGCGGTCTGTGGACAGGTAATAAATAGTGGGAGAAATGTGTAACTTTGCACAGGGACTTTGTAAAGATGTCTGAAGGATTAGGGGAGGATGGGGCAACTGGTCCGGTTAAGCATATTTCATGATATAAAAGCTTAAAGCTCGTGTAAATATTTATGAAATTGCTATGAAAATATCACCCATGTAACTGTTTACATATAATATATAATCAATGTTAAAAAATATCCAAACAAAAGGCCAATTACCACTAACTAAAAACTTTACTTGGCACGGACCAGTTACCCCATCATTGGGGCAACTGGTCCTATATGTTCCAACGGTTAGAATACACAGAAATCATTGATTGACAACACGGTAAATAGGCAGTATTTTCTTTACAAACTCATTTCCATATTATTTAACGTGTAAAAAGGATACATGTCTCATGAAATCCATGTTTTATACAGTTTTCGTGGTTAACGTGTAAAAAGCAGTAATACTAATGGTATACAAAGCAAGCGCAATTTTCGACTGCACGTTTATTAGATAAAACGGTATGAACCTAGTTAAATGGTTACATGGTTGTGATATTCAGACGCCCCATACATTTGTATATATATATACCTCTTTCTTTAATGATTTTATTTACTTCACATAATCATCATTTAGTACTTATAATAAACCATCTAGATATTTAGCCAGCTTTTCATGTTACAGGGGAAGTTAGTCAATATAACAATGATGACCCAACGGTTAATATACACACAAAGCAGTGGATAAAATACATAAATCATGATATTTTTTTCGTCATAGTAAATACCTTTACCGTGAGACACCATTCAAAGTATAATAAAGATGTAATTAATTCATAATACCGAGGTTTTATACCATTCTAAAGCAATTTCATGTCATATTGTAATCCTTCAATATCAGAAATAGTGGTATTAGACTCGAAATGCCCCAAAATGTCTAAGAACTTGAAAGAATGTGAATTATTTCATATTCTATTCACATTTCAATACCGAATCATGTTTCATTGACACTAACAACTAATTTTCAAAATGAATTTTACAATTTTGATTAAGTTTTTGCAGGCGGACCAGTTGCCCCATACCCCTTCGGACCACTTGCCCCAACAAATGACGTAGCACTTTGTCGAGATGAAACATTATTCAAACACGCCTGCGACGTAATAAATTGTACGCCAAAATGTTTTAAGACATACCACCATTTGTCATAATAATCAATAACTCCAATACATTCCAGAAAAAAGGCAAAACTGCATTTTTGTTTTTAGCCGTTACACAAATTTCTGTAGCCAGCGAATATCTTTGAATTCACAATATTACGGCGTTCGGGTCCTACAAGTAGACCAGTGTCTTAGATAACATAAGAAATGGTGTACTTTGTTATTTGCAAATTCATAAACTAATAACTCTACCAAATGAATAACCGTGATAATGATTTAAGTTGAAGCATTCTTTAAATGATAATATTGATCGGAAATAAAACCACAAATGTCCCAAGTTAGCAATATGCGCCATTTTACGGTCATTTCAACCACAACCCATGGTTTTAATCATATTTCGGAAAGTCCCTAAGCACACTACAATATAGCACCCATCAAATGCAATATGCACATAGTATCTTAAGACTACTGTACTGCATGTATATATTTACTGTTGCATATCTGTCAATCATATAAAGTACATTAAACATATGATCTAAACCCATCTGCATATATCGCCCATACTATCTGTGAATTTCAATCAGTCACTCAATGAGTTGGCTTCAAAGATCTGGAGAAAATAACATGTGTAAATACCCTAAAGTTCCAAATGTTTTGGATTGTAGAAGGTAAAGATATATTTCAAGTATCAACAAAAGTCGTACTGTTCAAAAGAAAGCAGTATGCCCATACAATTACAAAATCCTTCATTTCGGACCACTTGCCCCACGGTCCAGTTGCCCCATATTCCCATTTTCCCCTACATATCAAAATAAAGTTTCTGGCTCCTTCACTTCTGGGTGATTTCTAAAATGTTTTGATACCACCTCGTATGTAACACAAATTTTACCTTCAGCCCAATTCAGCCTGGTTATGACATGTGGCGTCATTATTGAAATCTGCACGGATTCGTTTTGGGGAATTAAATGTTCACTCTTCCTTTAGTGGTGAGATAGACCCATTCGGTACACGTTTTCTAACCGGTCAGTTATAGCACCTGCATAGTTCAATGACTCCTAGTGACCCCATATGACATGTCACTTTTAATCGCTGACGACCCTATATGAACATGAATCCAAGGAATCTTCCAAGGAGTGTTTTCAAACACTGTGGAAACGTACAAGCAAATAAGAATAAAGGAAAACGCAGTAGAGCTGATTATTTTTTTATAAAATTTACTTCAGAATTCAAGATGAACATCAATAATGGTCATTGTTGTTGGTGCCACTCACGAAATCACGAAAGCAGCCTTTTTGCCTAGCAAACCGCGTGTAAAACTGCAAAGCGTATAACTACGAGGGTCGTTCAATAACTAATGAAAGTGATCATGGATCATGGTGATCATGAGTGATTCTATCGAGGGATAATGTGATCAATACAAAGTATGAACCTTTGTCTTTCAAACAATACAGTTTTGGATTTCTAAGTGTGAATTATGACGTCATAGCATTGTCTCAAAGTAAGTATACTTGGGACACTGCTAAATCAGTTATTTGGCAGTAAATTTGAATTGTTTGTATGAAACATGTGGTAAGAAGATTGCATAACATGACACCAGAAACAGGTAAATCCCAATTTCTTTCGCGTAAGTACGATAAAAAAGACCATAATTTTAATCACTGTGTAATTTGATATATGTAGTATAAGAGGAAAAAGTAAGGAGAGGCAATTGAATAAAAAGTATACAAATATCAGTATTTCAAATAGCAAATTTCATTGAAAAATGCCCAGTAAGTAAATCACTAATATTGCGGAAAATCAAACAATTTAGGAAAAATCCTAGCATTTAACCAGTTTTGGAGATTCCATATAATAGCTAACTAAAGATCTGAACTTATTCGCATGAAACCTGCAGAAAATATGTGCATGCGCAGACGGCAGATCATTTTGAACTGGGCCAAAATGGCTAAAATCATGAAATTTACCAGATAAAAGCTTACTGTGCCTTCAAATTTTAATCAGAAAATAATGAAAAAAGCTTAAATTAATGTGTATAAATATTGTTATATTCAAAAATGAAGATATACATGAATGTATCAATCAAAGATGGCTGCCACAACCTCTCTTATTACTGTTATCTTTAGAGCTACTAGATATGTATTGTTAAAGTAATCGTCACATAATTTCAATGGTTTGAGGAAATGTTATGAACAACTCCTCTTGAAATCCCCACTATTATTGCTTTACATCCCACAACAATTTACTAAATTATAATCCCTCCATTGTTCTTTATCCTTTGTTGTTTTCTAAGGTATATTATTGCGGATTTTGCTAAATAAAAGCGTATTTGAGATGGTCCTTTCTTGGTTTGTATTAAGGAATTCAGATCTAACAAAAAAAATTAAACAGAGATAAGTGTATGTTCTAACTATGTGCCAAGTGTTATCTGTTGTTATGCTTGCATTGCCGAGATATACGCAAATGTATCAATCAACCCATATTCAACATATTACATATCCAGCCAAATAATTGATAGATTTCAGTCAGTGTCTGAAACCTATTGTGTTTATGTTAATGACGTTACATAACCAAAGGTATCTAACAATCCAAAATTGTATTGATTGAAAGACAAAGGTTCATACTTTGTATTGATCACTCATGCATCCCGTACCATGATCACTTTCATTATTTATTGAACGACCCTCGTATAATATATATGGAGCGTAGTCCGATCCCGGTTTTTTTCTTCAAATTTAACAATAAACCTCCCATACGTTGTGTGTAAGCGATGTCTCTGCATGGTTTTTATTCTCGAAATAACTTATGTTTGTTTAAAAAGGGTTAAATTAGAAATACCAATTGCAGTAACTGTGTCAATGACAATGTAAACAAACAGCGCAACTGTTAGAGCGCCCTGATAACCTGCCTCTAATTCCTTTCATGAGATGATTGACTTAATGGCTGGTTTCCAATTCCGAACGTTATCGGGAATCAAATAATGGGTTCTGGTATTCGGGCTCTAGTACGGACACAATATTCAGTATCTACTGCAAATTATGAGAACGTATATTACAAGATACCTATTTTGTCAACATTTTAATCAAATGAATGAGGTTAATCATTTAAAACTCGTTTTGATTTGTAATTACGATTACTTTAGTATTCCAAGTCTTGATTATCATGCAAAGAAACAACTCCGTTGTTTGAAACATATCTAAGTAACAAACTACAATTGACTGTTCGGAAACATAATAGTGGCATTCAAACAGAGCCTTCTGTTACTTATCTCAAATACTTTCCTCAAGCTATTGTATAAGTTCATTAGGTTTGTTGAAGTAAATAATTGGATTACACATTATGTTTATCAAAACCAGTGATTGAGGTGAATAAATAACATATAATATATTTTTAAGCACTGGTCACAACACTGTGTTTCATGCGCCTTGCAATCATCAGGTGACTGAGGCCCATCACCAAACACACATAAATTATTTTTTCTTGGCACGGCTTGGTGGTCTGTTGCCATGCCTACACTTACTTATAAGTTCACTTCTCTTGTTAAGCAAGCCCTTTTCATTGATCTTCTTCTCACACAGTATAGCAAACTTTTCCTCTAAGCACAGATTACATATACCTGATCTCCTCTTGAAAGTGTTGGATTTACATAATATGCCCCAAATGAGGTGAATAAATATATATAAATATTTACTCACCAACTAACGTTTCTTCTGACTAGTTCAGTCAGATTTCATCAGAGTTGTGATCCACTGTTGGAACCGCGGGAACTAGTGTTGCCAGATACGCGGGAATCAGAGTTGCCTGATTCTTTCTTCAACAGCGGATTGTAGAGATTGCAATGTAATCCGTTTCTTGACACGCTAATAGTACGTAAGAGTGATGGCTCGGTCAAACTACTAGTCTACCGCAAAAAATCACACACAGACCAGTATCTCAACTTCGCCTCACACCACCCCCTACACCAAAGTTAGGCGTGATACGTACGCTACTTGATAGGCAGGACAACATTGTTACAGAGGACAAAGACAAAGAGGCGGAGGAAACAAAAATAAAAGATGCATTGGCCAAGTGTGGTTATCCGACGTGGACCATCAAAAAGGTGAAACAACAAATGACAGACAAAAGCAAGAACAGTATAACAACAAGAAAAAGAAAACCACTACAACGGACGAGACCAAGTGGAAGAAATTGGCAGTGATTCCTTATGTACAGGGTGTGTAGGAAAGAATGCAAAGGATCTACAAGAAATATGACATCACCACAGCTATGAAGCCACACGTCACTCTAAGACGATTATTGGTGCACCCTAAGGACAAACGCAAATTAGAGGATAACGCCAATTGTGTTTATGAAATTTCCCTGCAAATCCTGTGACTCTTCTTACATTGGTGAAACGGGCCGTTTATGTTGCACAAGAATGTCGGAACACAAAAAGGACGTTGAAAAGGCATGTAAAAAGAAATACACCAGAGCAGAAAGGAAAGCGTCGGAAAGCGAACAGAATAAGTCGGCCATCGCGGATCATGCGGCGAGAAACAATCACATAATAGACTGGGAGGAGGCTAGGATAGTAGACAAATAGGAGGAACGTATACAACGGTGGATCAAGGAAGCAATTTGGATTAAGAAGAGGGGCAAGCGCAACCTGATGAACCAGGACGAGGGGACCTACATGTTGAGCAATCTCTACAATCCACTATTGAAGAAAGAATCAGGCAACTCTGATTCCCGCGTATCTGGCAACACCAGTTCCCGCGGTTCCAATTTACAGTGGATCACAACTCTGATGAAATCTGACTGAACTAGTCAGAAGAAACGTTAGTTGGTGAGTAAATATTTATATTTATTCACCTCAATCACTGGTTTTGATAAACATAATGTTTAATCCAATTTCCTCAAGCTATTTTTAGAAACTGAATTTTTCACACACTGATAATCCGCGCTGCTGAAAACCAACATAGCTTACATATTGACGAAGGTTGAAAGAACAATATTTATTTTCATTCTTTGGAAAAGCTTTAGGGCAATTCCCGTGAACATTGCAGACGACCATGAACTAACTTAAACAACCTTCGTATTGTTGAAACACGTATTATTGCGGATATCCAAAGTATACAATTCAATTTAGTATTCCATGCTTTCTGACGGTGCAATAAAACTCTGAAATGAATAATGTTCAACCAAATTACCCGGATGCACATAATATTCTAACAATATTGTTCACCCCACTTGCGTAGTGCGCACAACATCAAAAGACGTCTGTGATTGTATAAATCCGCAGATAATGCGTACGAGTACATTTGGGTGATTTGGCGTTGCAGGTCAGTTTGTTTTACGTTGTTTTACTATGTTTCAAAATAGACTATACCATAATGAAAATACCATTACATAATACATTGAACAAGGTTTTGATATTCTTGTATCACATTAATAAGGTTTATGGAAGGCCTACTTACATAAACCAATTTATTTACGGGAGCAGATACCCCCTGGGCTATCCCTTTAGCAGTGGGCGTCTATGTGCCTTGGTTACCGTACATCGGTAAAATCAGCATCCTTGCTTTCATGCCCGCGAGTTTTGCCCTTTGTTTTGGCTCTGGACGAGGTTCCGTGCTTTTACCTTTCCATTGTTTTGATCATATTTCTCTTTGGCTTCATCGTGACGGGTCGCTTTCCTTGAAATTCTCCTTGGTACATCACAAGGTTTTTTGCTTTGGTTTTTCCTGCTACGTTCTACTTTTGATTATTATTATTAACTAATAACTGTTATTGGACCAGCAAACAAACCTCGGAAGTTTACGTGGTTTTATTCTTGGATTTTGCATCATGACGGACTAGTATTGTAACTATACCTTTTATAGTTTCAATAATACGATCGGTAAACAGTGAGTAATTATATTAAAATTTAATCGCCGATCTATAACTTTTCATCAACATTATGGGTCGTCCTAAGAAGGCCAAGGCCCAGGGCACCAAAAGGAAAACGACTACAACAGTCGCGGCGGCTAGAAATCCACCCCAACCACCGGTTAATAATACTAATTCCGGTACAACGACAAGTGATACGGCTGTTCGACAGACAAGATCACAGGCAAGAGCCATAATTGATCTACTGCAATCTAGCCGTAACGGGCTTCATCATCAACATCATCAACAAATGCACGCAATGTTGACGAACCAATTCGTAACGCTTTCGGCCAGACAACAGCATCCGGGTCCGGGCGATCACAACAACAAATCGCTCAAAACCCGACACGCATACAAAGAAGTCGATCTCAAGTTTCTCAAGAAATGAACCAGAGCGGTATACCAACAACCAGCGATGCCAATAACATTCCTGTACAAAATGGCGACGAATTATCAATCGACGTTTCGAATGAAGAACTCCGTGAGCTGGAGGAGGATGGAGCTGACGAAAACTTGCCTCAAGGAGTACATGTATATCGGAGTTTTGCGGGAGCCACGGCATCCACTAGCAGAGATACTGGCGCGGGAAGGAGACTCGACGTCCCGGCAGCTGCAGTCAACTTTTGTCGGGTAGTGACGAACGATTTGTTCCGTGGACAGCAGCAGCAGAACAACAGGGTGATAGATGGTGAGATTGAGAATCCTTTTTTCATTTCTGCCCCATCCATTGATCAAAATGATTCATTTGCATCATTTAATCAGCAGCCGGAACGAGCACTTACTGTCATTTGTAATCCCCTTGATTGTGATATATCACCATCCATTCAAGACAAAATAACCAAGGGTGATTTTGTTGAGTTTAGCAGCTTGCTAGACATCAATACAAGTAATTCCATTAATGCCCCTGATAATGTCAGTTTTGGCGTCAATAGTACAGGCCAAATTGTATTAACTCAAGCTAGACCTCAGCGCCAAATTACAACAATCAATGCGTGGACTAGCGCATTCCTTGTTTTTACGGCTATATATCTGCGTGCGCATCCAAATAGAACACAAGAGCTCCTGAAATATGGCCATATTATTAGAATGGCTTCCACCCGTTTTCATAGGGTGGGGATGGAGATCTTATGATCGACAGTTCAGACTGAGGCAAAGATCACAACCACAAAGATCTTGGTCCATTATCGATGGGGAGCTATGGACACTTCACGTAGCAATCCCTTCATCGTTCAATTTTGTACCTCCACAACCCCAACAAAACTCTTTTCGTGGCTCAAACCAGAAGAGAGTCCAGCCCAAGTCAACCCAAGGGTCACACACAAGGCTCAACAGTCCCCCTATCGAGCACCACAAAGACAAAGAGGCTCAAGCAGTAAGTTTGCCAAAAGATACTGCTATCATCACAATAACAAAGGCTCCTGCGCACGTTCAGATTGCAGGTTCAAGCACGCATGTTCATCTTGTAAACAAGAAGGACATGGCGCAAGTTCATGCACCAATAAATAATTGCATGAACCCTAATACCAATGGTCAGGTTTTTAAGCCTTCTATTTGCAAATCAGTTGGTAACATAGTTCAAAATTGCACCTGCTGCCCATACCCATCACCCATTATTGTTTCAGAGTTAATCCCTTTACTAGATATCTACCCACTTAAGCCAGCTGCTCTCACTTTAAAAGAGGGGTTTTCTTATGGTTTTAAACTTGGCTTTGAAGGTAAACGGGAATCAAGGGTCGCTAAAAACTTAGTTTCGGTACAAAATGATCCTTCAACTGTTCAGACCAAGTCGAAGAAAGAAATTGATTTGGGACGTATGGCGGGACCATTTAATCAGGCACCACTTCCTGACCTTATTGTTTCACCCATTGGTCTCGTTCCAAAATCAGTCCCTGGTAAATTTCGATTAATTCACCATCTGTCACACCCTGATGGGGAATCTGTTAATGATGGCATCAATAGGGATGTTTGTACGGTGCGCTACTCTAGCTTTGATGACGCAGTTAATTTAGTGGTAAGGGCGTGTAAAGGGGCTCTCATGGCAAAGGCCGATATGGAATCCGCATTTAGACTATTACCTGTACACCCCGATGACTTCGGCTTGTTAGGCATTAAATTTAATGATATGTTTTATGTTGACAAGGCCCTTCCAATGGGCGCTTCATGTTCCCCCGCCTATTTTGAGCTTTTTTTCATCTTTTTAGAATGGGTTGTAATAAGGGAAGCGGGGTCTGACATGGTGGTACACTTCGTCGATGATTTCTGCTTCATTAGTAGCGCAGATACATCAAATAGGCATTCGTGTCACAGACTTGTTGCATGTTTTGAGAATGTGTGCAAAAAGCTTGGCGTTCCTTTGGCCACTGATAAATCAGTAGGACCAACAACTAAACTCGTTTATTTAGGCTTAGAGATTGATTCGATTCGTCAGGTAGTGTCAATACCGGATGAGAAATTACACAAGATCATTGACAAAGTCAATTATGCAATGCATTGCAATTCAATCACACTCAAAGAATTACAATCTCTTATTGGCTCCCTTTCTTTTGTGTGTAGGGCAATATCTCCAGGTAGGGCGTTTTTACGCCGTCTAATCGACCTAACGTGTGGCCTCAAGAAACATTGGCATAGAATTAGACTTACAAAGGGTTCCAAATGTGATTTAGGAATGTGGTCATTGTTTTTACGGGATTTCAATGGATGTGCTATAATACCCGAGAAATTATAGAGGGATGACGGGGACTTACAACTCTTTACTGACGCTAGTGGCGGTATAGGATTCGGGGGTTTCTTTTGCGAGAAATGGTTCCAAGGTCATTGGCCGCAAAATGTGATGCGCAAAGATTGCGTGGCTGGAATTCTTTCCAATTGTGGTCGCCGTATCCTTGTGGGGCAATTTGTTACGAGCCAAGCGCATAATTATTCGTTCAGATAATGCCGCAGTGATTGCTATCATTAATAAGCAGTCTTCAAAATGTCCTAGAATTATGAGCCTAGTCAGGTTCTTTATCTTACAGTGTCTGAAATGCAACGTGGCATTTTCTGCTCGCCACATTGCTGGTAAATCTAATGATATAGCGGATGCTTTATCCCGCTTTCAGATGCCGCGTTTTCGGGAAGCAGCGCCGGACTCAGACGTTCACGGAACTCCAGTTCCTGCCACTCTCTGGGAGCTTTAAAGTTGGAAACTCGGCGCTTACTGACAGCGTCACTGGCTTCCAATACTCGTGTGACTTATGAAAGGGGGGTTGAGTCTTTTGACTCATTTCGCTCAAAGTTTGGCCTTAACAATCAATGGCCTGCCCCAATTGATCACATCGTTTCTTATATTGCGGGCTTATCAATTGAAGGCAAGTCACCTTCAACAATCAACACTTATATCTTTGCCCTTGCATATATCCATAAATTGAATGGTTGGCAGGATCCCGCTGATAATTTTATTATCAAAACCTTAAAGAGGGATGCAGGAGACAGGGCAAACGCTCGGATTGTAGACGCCCTATCTCTTTACCTATCCTCCGTCAGTTATCACATTTATTGAATGGCTTATGTCAATCTACGTTTGAGGCTTACCTTTTTAGGGCAGCTTTTTTACTCGCCTTTTTTGGATTTCTGAGGGTGGGGGATTTACTGTCGCATCAAAAAATGGTGATGGTAGTAATACCCATTCAATAAGGGACATAGTTATAAACAATGGTCCCCCAGAATGTATGGAGGCGACCATCGGGTTCTCAAAAACAGACCAGTATGGGGAGTCAACAACTCTACACTTTGCAAGAGGGACTGATGCCCTCTTATGCCCTGTCAGTGCTATGATCAATTATTTGAGAGTCAGACCAGAGGTTGAAGGACCTCTGTTCATTCATTTTGGTAAAGATCCACTGACCCGATATCAATTTGATTCTATGTTGAAAAAGGGCATTAAGGCAATGGGACTGTGTCCTGCATTTTTTAGTCCACATAGCTTTAGAATTGGTGCAGCAACCTCCGCAGCAATCAGTGGCATCCCAATGGACATAATCAAAAGTATGGGTCGTTGGCAATCATCTGCCGTCAAACTTTATATCAGACCACACAGGTTGCTGCTCATTCCATAATCTACCATTTGCTTGCTTTTGCTTTGCTATTTATCTTGATTTTGCTTTGCTTTCCTTTTCTGCTTTGTTTTTATTTTTGTTAATTTTAATACAGGACATTTGAAAACCTGGATCATTGGCGACTCCATCATTAAATATGCTGGCCTAAAACAGACTCAACTACGTGGTGGAGGAAGGGTCTTTTGGAATGGTGTCCCTGGTGCGAGGATTACGGGCGTAGCCGATTGGTTAAGGGGCATTAGAAGACCATTCCCCACTACTCTTATAATTCACTTAGGTACAAATGATATATTTGCTACTTCTATACATGTGGTTCGGCGGCGCATCGAGCTCACCTTGTCTGGCCTGCGCAATATGTTTCCTCTCACGCGCATCATATGATCGCTCATTCTGCCTCGCTCCTATTTTCATAATGAGGTAATGGTTGCGCGCGCAACATTAATAATCATGCTATACGCATCTGCAGGCCAATGCCGAATACTCATGTTATAGGACATGCACATGTACTTCCCATAAAGTTTGGCCACTTGTTTAGGTTCGATGGCTTGCACTTGTCTACAGAAGGAACCAACGTCTTCAGACAACACCTGGAGCAAGCACTGCGTTTTTTCAACGAGTACCCAGAGGAGTTTGAGTATCCCAAGAAGGGATAGGACTGATTTGATGAATATATATCTGTACATAACAAACTTCCATTTTGTATATTGCTCCAGTTGATACTTATTGTTCTACTTGCTCTTACAATATTTGGGCAAGTGTTCATATGGAAACTTGAATGGTGTAATTTTAGAGTCAGCAATTTATGTGCTCGCTCTATTATTGCCATTCATTCATTAAATTGATACAATAAATTATGCAGATTAGACTATAGGACATTAAAATATTTACATATGTTATCAGAATCATATGTTGAATACCATACATTTGAGTCAGTATACAATGTGAAATTAGCAGATGTTACTTCTCTGAGCTATTCTCTAAGGGTAGGGGTTGGTAATCTACAGATCCCTGGAATCATGTGCTGACAAAAGTTATAAATGACTCATCTAATATAATATTGGTCCTTAGTCAATTCATTAGTTCATCCATCATTGTGTCATCTCTGTAGCATAACTCTCTTAGGTGTTATACATTAGGTTTAGGTATTTTTACTTTTCCAAAACATTTGATGGTTGTTGATGATGCAAACACGTCTGTTATCAATTTATACAATTATATTTCCATGACTTACTATTATTTGATTATACAATTAGCATCGTCAAATGGACGATCAGATCGATCTATTTATACAAATATTGTATGTATGATAAATTTACTCTCCAATGTATTATTAAGGTACTACTATATCATGTAGTGACATATCATGAATAAATTAACACTATGTTTAATTTAATTCTACAATTGAATGTTGTAATGAAAATTACCAGTATTAATTGTAGTGAATCTACAGTCAGTTCAATCTATTTATACACAAATTGTATGTATGATAAATTTACTATCCAATATATTATGTAGTGACATATCATGAATAAATTAAAACTATGCTTAATTTAATTCTACAATTAAATGACGTAATTAAAACTACCAGTATTAATTGGTGTGAATCCACAGGTGACTTATCATCAATAGATTAAAACTATGTTAAATTTAATTCTACAAATGAATGAGGTAATTAAAATTACCATTATAAATTGTAGCGAACCTACATAGTTGATAATGATTAAGAGTGCCATTTTTGGGTGCTCAGTGAAGGTTAATAAATCGATGAAGCCGATGAGCAATACCTCCATTTTTGTTTCTCCTGTGTTTGTTATCTGTAAATAATAGTCATTCAATATTATATAATTATCATTTGACATGTTAAAAACGAGATAATTGTACTCTTTAAACTGAACATGAAATTGGTTCATTATTTAGCTGTTATTGAAGTTTCGTTAGACTGAGGGGGGAAATCAGGCCACAGTTATCTGGACTAGCATTGTTTTTCATGTTATATCAATATTATGATATTACATCAAGCAGCTCACCAAGACGTATTCTACAATATATGACGCACGTAAAGCAGCGCTCCTGAACACACAAGCATACTGAAATCATGTATACTTAACTTTTTCAAATGCCTGGTTTACGGAACGTCTATGCTGTTATTATTTCGATACATTGATAATTGCCGTAGAATAAAAGCCGTACCTCAAATTAAACGCGTCTTGCAAACATTGCGTTTATGAGACCAAGGTATTTCGAATCTATTGAAACCCAATCGGGAAGGGATGCGAGGAAAATCAATTTCTGACAAGATTTTTTAAACTAAACTTGCACAAGAACTACTATCAATTCAACATTTCAGAAATCGGAACTAACAACTTCAAACTGATATTGAAGGTCGCAAAAATGCGGGGGTTGGTTGACGTCATTTTGCATGGTTATAATCTCATAAGTCTCGTAAACGCCACTGACTTTAGTTTGTATCAATCGTTGTATTAAAAGTAATATTTGGACATTCAGAAGGGTTCCAATTTCTTAGTGTATTAAGCGTGTTATATTATTAGATGAAAATGTCGTGTGTAATTCGCAACCTTAAAAGTTGAAATCTCCAATTTCCCTCTGGCTGACGGGCTCTTCTAGTGTTGCAATAGATGTTGCATCTTCGTTTCCTTCCCAAAACAGTCCATTGTTCTCAAGATACTTGGATAACGACAAATCCCCCATGACTCGGCTTCTAAGAATGAGATTATGAATCTTTGCATTATTCACATCGAAGTATCAAGTACCGTACGCAAGGAAAGATTAGCTATCCAGACCATGATGATCTCATTTAAATTGTTTTGATACAACTCAATCGGGTTAAAACTGTGAAAAAGGACGTACTACCTTAGCCATCATCACATGCCCTCTAGTGTAGCTGAGTGCAAACTGTTGTCATGGGTATTTTACGTAATATTTTGGATCCATGCTTTTACGCTGTGATCACATATTTTAAGATGGAATATTTTGGCTTCTGTTATGTTTTCTTTGGCTATACTACCTATTTTTTATATGAGCGGATATTATGTATAATATATGGGTTACATATGAGTGTTAAATTGTATGATTTAAGTCAATATTTTCTATTTTTGTAACGAATTCTGGAATAGGGAGAATTCTGGAATAGGGAGAACATTGTTCTATTCCACACTGTATTGCAATGGTTCTTATCCGCTTATATCCTCTTGGAGATTTGACTTCAACATTGGCGTAAAGTTAAATGCGATTTTAAGCACGATTGCTACTGCCTCTTATTATAATATACCGAATTGTCAGTAATCAATTGAGCTTCAGTCTTTTTGAAGTTTACAGTTGTTTTATTACCCCCAAAACCCTCTTTCATCTCGTGTAATTAGAAAGTTCCGCTAAATATAGACTTCCCAAATTATTGTTGTTTTCAACGCAATTATCAGTTCCATGTAAATTGTGGAAAATTATATTTAATTCCCCTACCTGTCATTGATACTTGATATGCCGCAGGATATTCAGTGTTTGTAAAAAATGGTATAATGGGACCTTTTAGGAGTTAAATGATTTGAATGGTACATACAAGGACCGTACAACTCCTATTTTACCCAAGAGAAAGCGTGTTTTCAAAGATAGTAAACAGTTTCTCAGAAAGGTCGCACTGAAACGACACAGAGGAAAATGAATGATGAATTTGAACTTGAGAGCTTATAAGTGAAAAGGTTAGAAATATAACTGTTTCATATGATCTGTGAAAACCCGTCGGATGTCGCAAAATGTGAAATAGGGATTATGGGTAAAATATTTCCAATACTTTGTGTCATCATCTTTCATGAAATTTAAACTTCGAAAACTGACTTCAGTCAATTTTATTATTAACCTTATAATGTTATTCTATTGAATTATGTATCTTTTTGGCCTGCTTTCATGATTTCTTTGTTTGTAGCTTTTTATGAAATCGCAATTATCATTCACTCATAACTTTTTTTGTAGTGATCGTAGAAAAATGATCGAAACAGTTCTGTAATCAGCACAGTTTTAGCTTTCTTATGATATAATAACTTCAAAATGCAAAATGCCACCATGTGTCGTGTTTTCACAGATCGCATCACATTTCGATATACAGGGTGAGTCAAAAAACATTTTGCCCTAATTGAAAAAATTAAAAAAAAAAATTCTGACCACAAAATTAAGACAAACAAAATTCTAAATGATTGCGCCATTTCTTTGCTATCATCTGGAAAATAAATCACGCTATTTGATGATACCGTTAAGTAAATATGACTATTTCAGTACAGAAGCTGTTTTTTCACCAAAAACACGGTTTTTAAAATTTCAAGCTTAACGAGCTCAATAATGTTTACTAGGATTATGATGTAAAGCATTACACATCTTGTTTATTAAAAGAATTAAGTAGACAATAGACTTGTTCAAAATTGTCTCCTAATAGATTAAAACATGAAATATGGATTAAATCGTATCACCACTGTCAGTTAATAAATATTAATTGCAAGGATTAAATAGTCCGCAAGGGATATTCATAAACATGATAAAACTAGATGAGGATATTGAATAAAAATTGTCACCAGTGACTATCTGATAATGGCCAATACCGTTACGGACGTTACAGATACATGCAACTTGCAACTTTTAATTGAATAGCACATCTGTTTGCTGATAAGATAACACTTTATTTCTTAGTATGCTAGTAGTAAACACTCTAATGTTCAATATAATGAAGCAATTTTGTTTTAGCTTTCTTAGTTAATTAGCAACAAAAATTAGAAACGAGCGTTACGGACGTTACCTTGAAATGAAGTGCCTTTTTGACTATGGTACATATCCTTAAATCTCTGTTCAGTTCCCTGTTTTATTTTTTTTCTGTCAACTATATTGAGCAAGCTCTGACTCCATTCTATTTTAACATGAAAAGCAAGTTTGAAATTAGTACTCCCGTATCGTCCAACGCTGTTGATTTAGTGTTACGGACGTTACAATTTGAAGCGTAACGGACGTTACAGGTATTTAAATCAATAATAAAAGATTTATAATATCAAAATGGGACATTTTGTCCCTAATTTGTCATAAAATCCATGTGGTTTTTTTGTGTTACTTTGATGCTAGGGACCGTTTATTATTTATGGTGGAGGGGGTGGGGGGTAAACTATAGGGGGGGTCATGTAACTTTCGTATGTTAAAATAGGGGGTTATGTAACTTTTTATTCTTGAACAGGGAGGGGGGCTTCGCACATATTTTCTTAAAACCTATCGACTTCAAAAACTTTACTATCAGACGACTTCTGGACAGCAAATCGACGATATGGTGGAAAAAACATCTATAAAATCATCAACGGTCGAGACATTAGAGCCACAGGGTGTTTAATGTTACAAAATCCAATTTCAGGGTGCACTACACTAAATGGAGTATCCCCTACCCTTAAGGACGGTGTTTAAAGCTAGAATCGGAAAGTATGCATCACAAACTCCTCAATTTAAAAAGACTTGACAGTAATACAATTGCGGAAATGCCTATGTTTTTTGATTAATTGTGATTAATGGGACATCACCTACATGCACCCTGACTATAAACTGTGAATATCATCTAGGTAAATGTTGAGAGATCTTTCAAATTTGTGCTTTTTACTGGAAACATTGGCGATTACGGCGACATTTCCAAGCTCGTCAGAGAGGTAGTCAACTCCATGGGCATATTTTGGAAAATCGAGCAGGTCAACCTACCTATTTTTTTCACTTTTTGGTGGGGAAATGTGATAATCTTTAAGAAGAAAAAAAACTCTATTGGGTCCAATTTCGTAATTTAGTGTTTATCGGTGTTTTTGTACATATCCCTATGGAGCTCTATTTAGTGGTGTGACCCCTTCATTATTTAAAAATGTGATTTGTTGCATGCTTTTCACCTCATTTCTGCTTTGCACCAATGCTCACAATTGTAGAACGTTTCACTGGACTATAAGTTTCTGCTCAGAATGTTCTAACTTGTTCGGGTTATAAAGACTCACAAAACCATCCAAAATGTATAAATATGAGAAAAAAAATTCCAACTCGCTACGCTCGCCATTACTAATTTCACACAATAAAAAGAAGGGGCATCATAAAATGATTGGCTGTTCAGATAGGGCACAAACAAAATTTGACAACGTAGGTTATGCATGAACAAAATTCCAAAGTTAAAGACAGCCCTTAAGTATGTAACAAGTTGATTTGTTTCGGGGAGGGGGGTAGGTATAAAGCTACTGGTTAGCAGAGGGGTCATGTAATTTTCCGTTTCAGCTGTAGGGGGGGGGGGGGGGGGGGGTAATTTTAACATACGAGTCTCGAATTCCCCCCCCCCCCCCCCCCCCCCCCCCGCCCCTCCACCATAAATAATGAACAGTCCCTTAGTTGGTTAAAGTTGTACAATAATGGAAGGGTAGTCTGAAAACATCTATTTATGTTTTATGGCATATTTACTACAGAGTATGCTATTTTTTGTCATTCACACAAAGCTTGTTTGTGTTTAAGGTATCTATATTAAAGGTTATTAACACTACCCACTCTAACACTATCAAGTATATCTCTACCACTGAAAATGGAAAAAAAATGTAATTTTTCTTATGAAAAACACTTGTTTTTCGTCACTTTAGTGGGCAAAAGTTTTCATACACAAAAGATGTAACTGTCACAGAACTGTTTAACATATTTTAAACAATGCTTATCAGAAACTACTCTGGAAGTTTCAAGTTCATAGCATAATATGTGGCAAGACAACCACTATCAAAGAATTACATAGTGTTCACTCCTGACTTGTCAACTTTGCAAATGTCAACAGTACTTTTTCCTCAATTGGGCTACACTGACTATGTAGCAGTGTACAAGTCCAAACCTTGTTGAAGAAAATGTGGTCTAATTTGTCAAATTAGACCACATTTTTGACAAATTAATATTTTCAGTGTTACAGCTCACAAAGGTGTGTCATTTAGAAGCTCTTCAAAGCCTTCAGTAAAAGTTGTAACGTCCGTAACGATTTATGTAATGTCCGTAACGCTCGTTAAGGTATTTCTAATTATAGATTTATTTATTTTTTGCTCAATGATTGAACCCATCACAAACTAACAGTGAATGTGTGATGTTATTCAAATCAGTCAATTTTCTCCCAGAGGAAAATAAATATAAAAAAATGTTACGGACGTTACGCGATCCAATGGAAAAAATGAACGTAAAAATGATAACTCGCATTGTGCCTTTCGCAAGTGATATCACTTTTTTGCTTTTTATTTTCATTGGAAGCTTTATTTAGAATAACTAAATCACAAATAGCATTTAAAAGCAATATTTTATATTACAAAAATAATACACTTTCTTAACTAGCTTTTTTCAAGCCAAATTAAAAAAAGCATTATCCTTTTTGCGCACCTATTTTCAAACGATGATGTAATGACCAAATCGAACAAATTGAGAAGAGATCATATCAGACTTGATAAATAGAGATATACCCCTTACAAACAATAGAGGAGAAAAACTTGTAAAACCAATTTGAAATTTTGGCTGTTTTTCACAATTGGCATGGAATTGGCCTAATGTGAATAATAAACGATATAGTATTTTGATAAATCAATAAACATAATATTGCACTTATTTTTACGTAAATATGTCCGATTAAGTAAACATTATCCTTGAACCAATCAAATATTGTTAATGTCCACAGTAAGACTAGTAAGTAATAGTCTATCCCTCTCTTTCTCTCTCTACATGTAAAATTTATTCCTGTTAATGAATAGAAACCCACTTGATATTCCAGCATCTTGTTTGGTCTTTCTCCTGATCTTCGAGAGTGTGTTTAGGATGGTTTCACTGAGGGACAATAGACAGCTTTAAGGCCTATTTATGACACAACTACCCCACTTTTTAATCATTTCATAACAAAGGAATTGATCCTTTCGCTGTCGGTATTGTCATTTTTTATAGGTCGTATCTTATAAAATATAATGTTCAAGATCTGGAAGCGTGTTCGGACGTTAAATTGGTCACTTTCATTTAAAATAGCGTAAAATAAGTTTCCCTCAACCAATCTAAACTAGATAAAATTCATATTAAAGCTAAATAATTTGTCTTTATACCATAGTAAAGTGTTTTGAAAACAAACGAATACTTGTTTCTAGAAAAATCGTTGAAGTTGAGTAAACTTTTTTTTGAATCACCCTGTATAAAAGTACATATATTCTGACCTTAATTGGTGAAATTATGAAACAAATCTGATGTCAATTTGTTGAAATACAAAGCTTTGGATAGAGCGTGGTCAGAACCCGTTTGTCCTGATTTTGCCCATGAACAACGCATTGGCGCATTGTTCTGACTTCAATAAGGCCATGTGTTTTGAACTCGCCACCATTACCGTTTTACACCATCTGAGATTCGAATTAGCATATCGCAATAACTACTTGTTCTACCCCATCAAAAGTATATATTTTCTGAACGGTAATCTCACAAGAAATCCAAATATGCTATTGGAATTTAGATAGGATCTACGGGTAACATGTTGTGATTAAGAATGTTCAAAAAATATCGAATTTTTTTCTTCATATTTTGATTAAAGCTCAATAATATTTGTATACCTATCCCAATCATAATTTTACTGTGCATATTAGTTCCTCATGCAATTACCCATCAGAAAATAATGGTTGTCAATGGTTACTTGTTGAAATATACTATATCGAGATGTAAATGAGCACAAACGTTTTGGGGTATGCACCCTATCCTGATTTAAACGGCATTTTCGAATTCCTCTATTTGAGCGCTTTCCAAAAATGTATAATTTTGCTATCATCGGTTGAATACCTTTTTATGAGATGACTACCAGTCTCGAATACTGTGTTTGGTAGCATGATTCTGATAGCTCCATTTTTAGCCATTTTTAGTGGGTTTTGTCCGTATGTGTTGTGTTATCACGGACCAGTTACTGCATTATATCGTGGTTCGTTTGTGGCACAAAATGTTGAAAAGTAAGGGCGTTGGTTGAAGGAAATGTTGATAAGTTGTGTATTATATTGATACCTACTGCATGAGCATATTTTTGTGGTCCAATGTATTTTAAAATTAGGCGTTACTAAGGTGTTTTGGGGCCCGTATCGAAGGCACGTCTCTGTTTCACATTTTAGTCTCACGCTAAGCGCAGAATAAAATTCTAGGCCATTAACAGCAGCCTTGTGCTCTTGATTTCATCAGCTATGGTTCCAGTTTTCAATACGATTTAAACCATTAAAATAAAATCATACACGGAAAACATACGCACTCAGTGCCATGGCTACTCTTAGTAGGCCTAGCACACATAGCATTCAAATAATTGAGACATCTACAAAATTGTTGTCAAATGAAAGATGGCAATGAAAGATTTATTTTCCAAAAAGAATTATGACAATCAGTCAATGCGTCCTTGTGTTACGGTGTTTTGAAATACTCCTAAAATGGCCGAAAACCTGCCAAAAACAGTGACAATGCCCAAAAATAGAATTTTTCAGGATTTAGAGAGCTCAGTTTGTTAATAATGTAACATTTAAAACACCATTTACACATATTTCTTAACAATTGAATATCTATATACCATGTTAAATTAAGAAATATGGTAAAATTATATCGCATTAAGCTAAAATAATTAATTAATATACGTAAATGTTATAAATCCAGATGTGAATGGTGTATTGCAATCAAACTTGGTGTACTGGCTAACTGTATGATACCCAATCTTTTAAACTATAATTTAGTTTCATAAGCTCATTAAATATGCAAATTAGCTAATTATCTATTCAAGTCATTAATATGCAAATGAGCAACGTCCGACAATTTTTTTCCCAGCATAAGAGTGATCGGTAATAGATACATTTTTTCATTTTTTTTTTTTTTCAATTCAAAGGTTTAATAAACATATCATTATCGCAGCAAAATGCTGAATTACAACAATATTTACAATATGCAATATATAGAACAATAGAAACAATATATATTCATAGAAATAACTAAGTATGCATAACACAACAACCCACCCCCGATTGGAAACAGAACTATAATGTATGATTTCAGAGTTTGACCATGTATGGAATTGAGCTACGAGCGTAACGCAGGGTACGTGTTTTAGTAACAGTTATTTTGTGAGCACTACGGAGAGTCATATTATGCACTTGTTCATCTCTAGATTTTGGTAACCAACCACGGAATTCATTAGATTTTAAAAGGGATTTAGCAAAGTTTAAACAAAGTTGGTCTCTACGGTTCCTGAGTTCCGGAATAGCACATGTTATTAAGGCATCCTGATAGCCTATGTAGTTAAAACCTAAGATGATTCTACACGCCCTCTTCTGAATACGTTCCAAATCATAGTGAAGATTTTCTGTCAGACCAGGATGCCATACTGGTAGAGCATACTCAAGAAGGGGGCGAACAAAACCAACATAGATTGTTACCAGGTCTTTAACATTTAGCCCATGCCGTTTTAGGATGTTAAGCATAAATAGCCGTCCACTTGCACGTTTCGTAATGTCACCAATGTGGGTGTTCCATTTCAGATCTTTAGCAATTTGTATGCCCAGAATCTTCACCGTGTCAGTGCAATGACGGTTTTGATCATACAAACGGAGGGGGGTAAGTATCGGTGGATCCATCGCAAAGGTGACATCCATAAACATGCATTTGGTTGGGTTTAAATTCATATGATTGTCTGTAGACCTAAACAAAATTACAAATTTATCCAAATCATGTTGGATGGTGGAAATTTGTTTTCCAAACACATTTTCTACAATAGTTAAATCATCAACATATTTAAAAGCGAGTTTATTTGGCTCCTCCACTCTGGCAGCATCATTAGCTAAGGCCATAAAGATTGTTGGACCATTCAACGTGCCCTGTGGGACCCCACCTGAGAGTTCACTCAAATCAGACAAAGTGTTATGGTATCTGACACACTGGACTCTGTTAGATAAGAAACTACATATCCAGGGTATAACCCCTGGTCTGGCTCCCATTTTGAGCAGCTTGGGGATCGCTATATTATGGTCAACCCTGTCAAAAGCCTTGCTGAAGTCAGTTATTATGATACGTGATATTGACTTTGGTTTGTCAGCATGTTTTAAGATGTTATCAACAAGCTTTACTAAATAATGTGAGGTAGACCTTCCTTTGCGATTCCTAAACTGCCCATCTATCACAGAATCAATGTCATTAATCAACCAGTCTATGATGAATGATTCAGCAACCTTTGCAAAATGATCTGTCAATGAAACAGGTCTAAGTTGATTCCATGTAGGTGGGCTAGACTTAGGAATGGGAACCACAATTGCACGCCTCCATTGTGGAGGAACCAACCCTTCTTGAGAGGATGCATTCAAGATGTCTGTCAGAGGTTTACTGAGCTCATAAGGGAATTCCCTGATTAATTTTGAGGGGATGCCATCTGGACCCCCTGCCTTTTTTCCTCCCAATTTTACCAAGTTTGGCACAAACATCCCAGGGATAGATTTCTGGGAGACTTTCTGGTGCTGGTAGATAGGCAGGCAGAACTGAAATATCAAGAGCTTTAATATCTTTACATAACATGTATACCCAATTTGATTGTCAAATATTGCTGCATTTAGAAATTATTTTTCATTTCTTAAATACCCATAATTTAAATTCTCAGTCTTTTACTCACACTGTGCACTCAAGGGATGCAAAATCGGAAGTGTTTTACAATATCTCAGGTTAGGTTTATTTAGATGGGCCGAATATATACAAGTTTAGAGCAAATTTCGAAAATTGGTAAAAACAGTCCTAACTAAAAAAACAGATGATAACTATTTATACCTGAATCAAGGTTGTATAGTGTAAGGTCATGTCTACCATATATGGCAAGTTCACTGCCCTATAGGGAGTGCACAGTGTGAGGATAATCAATTTTATATAGGGGTGTTTTTCAAAGTAGAGCTGCATATATTATATGAAGAGTTTTTTTGCATAAGGGCTTACAGACCACTCCTACATATGTTACTAATTTTGCATAATTTAGTTAATCAAATTATTGTATGGCTGTCATATGTCACTTTGATTTGTGCATCCATGCACGCCAATTGAGGCACCAACAATACAAGCCACATTCCACATATGAATAGCCATCCATTCAATAAATGAGTAACAGGTAGAATGTAGGCCCTTTTGCAACACAGCTCTTCATGTTGTGTGGCAGACTCTATGTGTGTGCATTGTGCTATGCCTACTCTTAGACTGCTGGGTGGTCCATCTGCATACATGTAGTAGAGTTGGCCAAATCTTTGACATTCGTTATTACAGTGACAATATTTTAATATTATATAATTATTTCTCCACGATTACAACATGATATATGTTCATATGTTCAAGATTTCATAAACATTTTAAAGTAATAACACCTGAGTACAAATACTGATTTAAAATACTTAAAGCAATTCATAGACTCCACCACAACACATGAATCTAAATGTTAAAATCGTCACCAAATTTGACCAACACCCTCAGAAAATATGTGACCGACTTTGGCAAACACACTCAGAAAATATGGTTAAAAAGCCCTAAAATATGCAGTAATGGAAATACCTACATGACTGCCGTCTGCGGGTGGATGATCATGTGTTTCGCAGCTCTACAGTCATCAAAAAAGTAACTATACAGGTAGAAGATAGGCTTTTAACTCTAAAATATATATATCCTACCTAAAAATATTAAATTATAAAGTTTTTGAGAAATATATCTTCTTTAATATGAGATATTGCACGCTAGATTTGGGTGATTATTGAGGTAGTGACACTCCAAAATGTATGGTGAAGTTCGATTTTCATTTTCACATTTTTCTTTTCTACACTTGGACCCAGCTACAGGTACAGTCGACTACCGGTAGTGCAATTGGGGAGGCATGTACAGGTTGGATGGAGTCGGCCGTATTGTTCGGATGGATCAATACGTCACACACACGCTACCTGTCATACTCTCCCCCGTGTTGAAAAGTAAAATGTGAAAATAAAATTGTGACTTTACCTTACATTTTGGATTGTCACTTCTTCAATATTTAAACAATCCACACGTGCAATATCTCAAATTAAAGAAAATCAATTTCTCAACAACTTTATGAATTAATATTTTTAGGTAGGATAAATATGTTTAGAGTTAAAAGCCCATTTATTACCTGTATAGTTACTTTTTTGATGACTGTATTCTACACAGTGTGTAGCTCCTACCTAGACAACCCGGGTAAAAAGTGATGCTGGTATTTCCATGGTGCATAAATAAAAAGCACAAAATGGTATTGTGATACATATCAATTATTATCCTTTTAGGCTGCACAAACACAGTGTGATGAGGAATCATGATATTTATGTTAATGCAGAAGATGTCGAATTTTGCTCTTTCACGAATATTCAAGGTTACACTATACGCATGGAGTTACGTGATCAAGCGAATTGCATGGACAAATACGGTTAACGACGGATTAAATTCAAAAAAAGCTACTGACACTTGAGTTGGTATATAATTTAGTTCCAACATGTGATGAATTTCTAGGGTCATATAATCAAAATCCATTTGTACATTGAAACCAACGGAGATTCACATTTACGGTTATTCATGTCCACCGTAACCTGTGTAAATGGTAATGTATATAACACCCCCAGGCTACCACCATAATCGCAGAAACTCACGATAAGCTTCATTTTTCCAATCTCTATGATTCCAATATATATTCAAAGTTTTTGTCAAGTCTGGATCTGTCAGAGCAGCTTTACCATTTGATCCGATATCAGGATTGCCAGTTACATTAAGTGTTTGCACGTTTGGCATTTCCTTAAGACATGATGCCACCATTATGGCAGACTCATCATTCAAATTTGTATCATGCAAACCCAGGTGCTTCAATTGTGGATTGTGGTTCAGACACCTCACAAGCGCTTCCATGGCCTGTATAGATAACCTATTCGAGGCAAGATCTAATAGACTAAGTTTCTTGGCTCGTTTGAGAATTGAAAATAATTCCCTCATGTTTGAGTCACCTAGTTCACTGTTAATAAGACCTAATCGTTGAATATGTCCAACAATTGATTTCAAGGGTCTGATAGCTGTTATCTTTACATCTTGCAAAAATAACTCTTCAAGTTGTTTGAGATCAGGGAGCACTTTCACTATTTCCTTTCCTTGCATTTGCTCTGCTGCGTTCAATGTGAGACATTTAAGTGAACTGTTTGATCTCACCACAAGTTTGGCCATAACTTGACAATTAAATATGAAGCCTGATAATACAAGTGTTGTAAACTGATTTCTTCTGGTTTGAGATAGTAATATATCCAAACCTTTTGTGATATCAAGGTCATCTGATCTTGTCCCCTCTCTTGCCCTTGCCACCCACAATTGTGTAATATGCTGCAGGCCAACTATAGCTTCAAAAAATGATATTGCGTTGGCTTTCAATCGAAAAAGATTGGATGACTGCCTAATGTCAATACATTTCAAGTTTTTCGTGTATTGCAAAAGAGAATGTAGCCATGGGGTACACTCGCTATTTACGAGCAGCATTGATAGGTTTGTAAACAGGTGTGGAGGCTTTGCAGCTGATGATTGCATCTGTTTCAATTGATATAGTACACATGGAATGTCTAGTATATTATCAATGACAAGGCCAATCCTGTCCACGCATGAATAAAGTGGAACAAGCTCACAGCATTCTTTATAGGTGAATTGACTTTCTAAAATACAATGTAGGTGAAATGTAATGTCAAGCCATGTTTTGTGAAATTTGCTTGCATTGTCTACAAAACATGAAATAATAACAGGCGTGAGTTTTGTATTGATACCACAGCAAAGCGCAATCAGTAGGCCATTGTATGATACATCACGCTTGTCATTGGCTACAATTGCTACTGTCAGCTTCTTGTCAAATTCTGGTTTGTTTGTGTCGAACAAATTTGCCAAATACAGCGCAGAGCAGAAGTCCTGAATTGATTTGTGCAGAAATGTGACAAAGTTGTTCACCTTAAGCTTTGATCGCAATCGCTCTCTATTTATCAACCCAACCTGGCAAGCTAATTTGTATACTTTGATATCAAAGTCACTTTGGTTGAACACAACTTTCCCTCCCCGAGATATAGAACCATCTACAGCTACTTCACCTAATTGAATCAATAAGATACGTAAGTCATTTTGCATCTCATCATTGTCTTTTTCATCGTCATCGAAAGGTCTTTCTGTAATCTTATTTTCGTATCTTTGCCAAAGATATTTCATGGTATCTTTATACAGTTTTGTCTTTGTATCTGGCAGACTACATTGATCTTGCCATAGCAGGCAAATCATTAGCAACAGAACTGGTGTAGCTGCCATGGCCATGATATGGGGCTCCTGATCTAGTTTTTCTACCAATTTTTCACTTTTGCCTGTATCGTGCATGAATTTGTGTATGTAAAGCATGATGTTTTCTTTGGAAAACCCTGTCAGTTTCACCTGTGTGTAGTTTGTTTGATATTCTCCTAAATCCTTTACTCTGTGGGAACGAGTTGAGAGAATAACACATGATTTACGCAACCTTTTCCTAGATAAAATCTCTGCAACCTCGCCTGACTTATTTGCGAGAATGCCAGAGCTATCTTCATCTAGACCATCAACTAATAGCAATATATCTTCTTGGTGAGATATGATATACTCTTTGAGGCCTTCGTTTGATACCTTAGTATCTTTGGGGAGAATCTGTTGGAATATGAGATCTACTAAACTAGCATTCTTATCTTGTATTTCGTGCATACCAATGATAAATACCAAATGATACTGTGATAAAGATGGAGGCTGGGAATCTGACAAGGCCCATTTATATGCAATATTTGCCAGTAATGTACTCTTACCACTCCCTCCTTCACCCATAACTAGCACCCTTTTTGACCTATGACCTTGATTTGTTTCTAAATTTACCAAATCTTCGTTACTGTTCAACTTTTGGTTCTCATTTGAACTTCTCTGGTGAGGTATTGCTGTTTCTTTCTGGATCAGTTCCAGGTCAACAAATATGGATTTCATATCTGCCGTGTCACTCGGTTCTCGACCCCATGGTAGTAGTTGCACCTTACCCATTTCATCCTTATAGAATTCCTTCAGCTCTTCTTGACATTTTTCTAAGTTGAATTTTGATGGAGATTTATCTTGTGACATGCCTGTGTACAAGTAATGAAAAGACAAGATTCATGATTATATATTTGGCTTGGTTTTAGAGTACTCTTTGATCAGTTTGCAGGTTTTCCATAAGGAGACATAGTTGCATGCATCCTTTGTATACTTGATTATCAGACAGTATGAAGGGATTTATGTGTAGTGTACTGTATCCGTCGGTGTATCCGTCTGTTTTTTGTATTTTTCTCTTTAATTTAAAAACCAATTTCACCTAATATTTCGTAATGTAAAGCATAGCAAACTTGGTTTCGATTGGTCTCGTTACTCATGCCAAAGTCTGAGGTCATCTTAGGTCAAGTTGTGAAACTTAATAAAAGGTTTCGTTTTGGTCTCTTTTGAAAATTGGTATTAGTAGCAACACGATCATGTTCATGAGATTAAAGGTCACACACTAAGATCAAACACCATCTTATATACTTTAGATCCCAGATTCTGGACTGTACTAGTATCGCCCGATACTGGAACAACCATATAACAATGTTCCAGTATTGGTCGAAACTGGAACATAATTATGTACCAGTATCGTTCAATACTAGGACAAATCTCACTGGTTTCACGTGTACCAGTATCGCCCGATAATGGAACATAAAAAATGTTCCAGTATCGCTCGATACTAAAACACAATTTGATGTTCCAGTATCGACCGATACTGGAACAGTACAATCGTACCAGCATCGACCGATACTAGCCAATTTGATGATCCAGAGTTGAACGATACTGGTATACCAGTACAATTTTACTCAACATTATTACATGGCTAATGTCCTTATTTGGCAATCATAGAAGGCTTTATTGTGCTTGAAACTCATTTTGTTAAAGCGCGACCCCTGTCGCTTAGAACGCATTGACTGGGACTAAATATCGGGCTTGATCCGCACGCAGCATCCCTTTAACTCGTTTGTTGCCGCGATAGTTACATTCCCAAAACACCCATCAGTTATTAGTTATGGATGTCAACAATACTAGTCTACTCTCACTTTAACGTGGACGATGATCATGTTGATGATAAATGGTATGTAGACCTATGCCTTTTTTGATTCATTGTAGTGAAGTGTCGGACCTTTCGAAGTTGTCACGACATTATATTCAGTGTATTGTTTACATCCCTTCACTGTTCATGTGAACCACCTTTTGGGCATTAACATGACAAAAAGAACAAACGTCTTTAACATAACCGGTAAAAACTACCACGAACACGGCTGTGGCTCTTATGACATGACGTTCGGTGTTGCCGGTTGGTTTCACAAGTATAGAACAAGGTTTCCGATTGGATGATAAGAATATTGGCCAAGGTAAATAATGGTCCGGGTCAAAGGTCAGTCAAAGATAAGGTACGAGAAAAGGTGTTTGTTATGAAAAGGCTCCGCCGAATAACTGGCGTTAAATCAAAGTAACTGTAAAAGATAGTGAATAAATGATCAAAGTTTAATAAGAAGAACTAACAGGTGAAACACAAGATAGATAAAACTTAAGGGCGTCAAAATTATTGCCATGGAGGACCAGAATCGTAAGATAACAATGATACAGAGACATCGGTTACCTGCCATCTACAATGACCTCCTGCCGTGAGTACTCGAGTTCGTCAAGACTGCACTATAATAATGATTCATAAAAGGTATTTATGCGACGTGTTGTGTCTTACCTGTTTGGCTTGCTGAAGGTGGGGTATAGTTCTGGTTATCTATGTTGGTTTGTGAAGAGCCTGATTCAAAGTTGGTTTGTTGTCCGTGAACAACAGACAGATTTCCTCTGACATTGTATGTCACTGGATATGGCTGCCTTTGAGAATCTAAACAAACAAAAACAACCAAACACTTAAAATCTTTGTCTAAAGGGGACATCATCATTGGCCACAAATATGTTTGTCAAATAGTGAAAAGATATTTGGAATAACACAGTGAAAGTTGACGTCCTTTAAAAAACCGCTTTAAAGTACGGCATCTTTTTCGAAGCTTGGTTTACTAATCCGTAAGGTAACCACGATTGACACTGTAAAGCGTATTGAAAGGTGATATAAAAATGGCCTATTATTATTGCCTGTAGGTCGTATGCACATTGCATTGTAGAGATGTAGACCGTAGGTGAATTTAGCATATTACTATTATCAGTTCTGCTTACCAAATCTCGCAGCTACTGCTGTGCTTATACGTCTATCAAGTGAAACTGACTCAAACAGTCCCTCAATTGATCCTGCGTGGTCTAAGTGTAGGGGACTTGGGTAGGAAACTGCCTTCAGCTGGCCCTCTGGTCCCGTGTGGTCTGATGAGATAGCACTTGAGTATGAAGCTGTCTCCACTGTCTTCTCATCTGGATCCCCTTTGTCAGTTGGGGTTGGACTTGGGTATCTTGCTGCCATTTGTCGAGCCCTCCAGCAAACAGTTGATAAAGTCACAATGCATTGATGTGTTACGTGAAGTAAAGAATACTAGAATTAGAGGATAGAAATAGAGAATAATTTGATACCACTTGAATATATGATCATAGAGCTGAATCATAATAACTCATGTACGATTAGCATCAAATTGTCACCCTTGAGCAGGTCAACTTATTTAAGTAATCATTTTAATACTATCTTATTTTTAAAAAGATGATGAAGTCTAATAATCACCGGGGTATTTCTAAATACCTTTATGCTAATCGATGGATGAAATAACTTAAATATATTTTTCTTTTCTTCACATCGCCTGCATTCTAAATGACACATCCTATTACCTCATTATCATATTTATACAATTGCAAATGAAAGCTAGTTTGGTAGATAGAATGGTGCACTATCGCGACTTTATCACAATTCCCATAACTGGTGAGCTTATTACACAACAATGTAAAAGTCTAATTTTCTGCCGAATTCTTCGTCATAACAATTATCACTTCTTGGGAAATTAATCGTGACGTCCATTATCCAGTCAATGAATTTCCATTTATCCCTCATGCTCTTATCTATCTCTCGCCGTCTCTTTCTGATACGCGATTCAAAATTTTCGCCATCTTAAAATCGGGCAAATGTTGATGCACTGCAAAAACTCCGGTGTTAAACTGCAACACTGAGCCGGTGTTACGCTCCTGGTGTTAATGTTGGTGTTAGGTCAACACCATAGGAATAACTGATGTAACACTTCTCATGGTGTTAAATTTCTTGTGTTAAACTTGGTGTAAGAATAACTCCCATGGGTGTCACTATTCCACACATGCGCACGGGGGTGGGTTATATTGGTTTTTTAACACTTTGGATTGTATATTTATACATTTGATCTAGTGATTCGATCTGCAACATGCACCATTCCATAATTAAATGGCAAGTAAGAACATTAATTCACAAAAACGTTCAAGTTTTAATAAATTTGAACTGTTGAACAGTGAAATATGTTATTTGCAAGTATTTTATTGTTAAAGTACTTCAACTTATCTAACATTGATATTTTAACACCAGAAGGTGTAAAAAACCCAAACATTAACACCAGAAGGTGTAAAGTTTTTAATGTTTTAACACCAGAAGGTGTACAATTGTTACTGGTGTTGTCATATTGTAACACCCATTAGTGTTATATTTAACACCAACGTTGTAACACTAGTGATGGTGTCATTTTAACACCAGGTGGTGTGGTCCTATAGTGAATCCGTACTGGTGTTAAATTTAACACCCGTGGTGTTAAATTTAACACCACAGTTTTTGCAGTGTGCATTCCAGACGTAACAGATGTGCTAACGCCTAACCACCACACAAGCAATGGTAAAAGCGGGGGATCCCCTATTACGAACAACGATAAAATGAACACAGCGTCCACAATTTCTATAAGCACGGTGTTTATTGGTAGTAATAATTACTACAAGAAGATAAACACTATAGCTTAACTAGTGAGAACTATGGCGACGCCATTCCACACGGTTAATTTTGCATCTAGAAAAAGATTACATTTATAGCCTGAACACACCCTGAAATTGTGTTACAAAATACTTACCCCAACTCTTTACCTGATGTTTCCAAAATGGCTGACAGTAAATACACAACGTATGCAATAGTGTTTCTAAAACAACTGATACGAGGCACATTCCTCTTGATCAGATCAAATTTACACTTTAGTCATTCAATTCTGACTAAATGGATTGGAAAATAAACCATATTAATGTTATAACCTCCTTCATGAGAGCACTTTAGACATTCGGAGTCAAATGTATCTAAAATGAAAGATGAAAATCATTATTATTTAATTTCAAAATAATAAATAATTCATTTACCACAAAACCATATTTCAGATACATCACCAATCACATCACCATTATCTGATCTAGACTTTGTTAACATAACTCCAAAGTACACTTTCTGGCTCTAATCTAATACCGAAGGACAGGTGAGTAAATAGGTCCTGATTTCATTGATTTTTACATCCGATTTGAAAACAGTAATTGATTAAAGTATTATGAGATTAGTAACATTTCTTTGATTTTTAAATGCAATTTAAAAACAGAGGTTGAATAATGAACTGAGATGAGTAAAAACTACTTATTAGCTTTAACCTAATTTTAATTTTGTTTTAATCGGTGGTTTGATAGGAGAGAAACACCCAACAAAATATGTAAGTTCCCCCTAGCATATACTAGAATATTTCCAAAGATATTTGGTGGATTTAATTAATTTTTAGCTAGAAAGATGCACCCAATTGTAAGGCTTATTTTGATACCAAATTTGTTGAACTTGAGACAATGCAACGATAAGATGTTTTTAAAAATAACACCAAATATGATTTTAAAGGATTTAAGGTTTAGTACCGCCTTCTCGACCGCCACCATAGACCATAGACTTTAATTGCAAATACATCGCATGTTCAAAATCACATGGAGTTGACACAAATAACCAATTCAAAAGATTAAAGGCGGAATTCAAGTTCTGCATCCACCGATTCCACACCCTACACCTCCTCTCCAACCGCTTTTTCGTCACCTAATGTTAAGTGTCAATAAAGATAAGGACCAGCAGGTTGGCGGAAGAAGGGGGTCGGCAAAATGCACTCATATTGGGTATGTGGCATCCCTATGATAGTCTCATTCTTCCAGTGCGCTAAAAAAATCACAGTGTTTCTAATTTTAGAAAAAAACTTATCACAAAAATTGCGTAATTTCACCTTTTTTTCCTTACTTCAAAATACATGTTATTTGATAAATGGCATTGCCATTGCTTACAAGTTAAAGTTTTCAAAGTGATTTTCCAATGATAAGTTATTGATAGAGTCCTCTTTATAAATACAGTATAAAGTAAGCATCAGTGTTTCTATTCTTAGAGAAAATTATGATAGTTTTTCCAATTTACGAGGTATTTTTCACCAAAAAGATGATTTTTTTGATGTTCAGTTTTTCAGTTGGTCAGCTGTTTCAAAATAAATTTGCATTGTAATCACAACTAACACCCCTTGGCCCCATGTAAGCAAAAATAAAACCATTGAGTTCTAGCTTCTGTAAAATAAAAACACTCCAACAATGTTAATGTTG
This sequence comes from Ophiura sarsii, assembly GCA_035610835.1. Taxonomy (NCBI): domain Eukaryota; kingdom Metazoa; phylum Echinodermata; class Ophiuroidea; order Amphilepidida; family Ophiuridae; genus Ophiura; species Ophiura sarsii. Next base: position 16,355,621 of record CM069445.1, read on the forward strand.
TTTGGGGCATATGCTCCTATTTTGGCATTTCTACATAAGGCCCATATTATGCTCGATAGAATTCGGGGCCATCAAAATTCACCAATATTGGGTCTGTGACATTTCTATTATAAACTGTTTCTTCTCCTGGTGTGCTAAACAAATTACAGTGTTTCTACTTTAAGAGAAAAAAATCATAAAGAATCTTATAAATTCCCCATTTTCTCCAATTTGCATATGAACGTTTTTGAATTTATTGTTTTGCCATTCCTAACTACTTGCAGATTTCAAACTATTATTTTGAAAAAGAGTGTCAATAAAGTTATCTTCTTAATACTTTAAATAAGGTATGGGTGGTTCTATTTGTTTGGAGAAAAAATGTTAAAAAAAAGGAAAGAAAGTATTTTAATGCTTATAAGAACTAGTTCCCCTGTCTTGCTTAATTCGAGTTGTGTTCTCGATCTACAATGGCTCTCCACACCTTCCTGTCCTGCATTGCTGTCTTTAAGTCTCTTACATCCAAACCAGTGTCCTGTTTTAGCACATCGATGTAAGTTAGGGCAGGTCTTCCAGGTTTTCTTCTCCCATGCTTTGGTATCCAATGAACCAGCTCTGACACACATTCTTGACTCCTAAAGCAGTGGCCTGAGAATCTTGTCCTTCTCTCCCTGATCTTTTGGGTGATTTTGGGGAGGTCTCCATACAGCTCTGTGTTAGTTGTATGTTGCTTCCAGTGAATGTTGAGGACAGCCCTCAGCATACGTGTATAACAGCCATCAAGTTGCTTTGCTAGCTTAGGGGTGGTGGTCCATGCCTCACAGCCATATAGTAACACAGATTCAACAGTTGCGGCGAACAGGCGAAGTTTGAATTTTCTTGGTAGGGTGGATTTCCAGATCTTGTTCAGCTTCCCACAGGCTCTCCAAGCTGCTGCCTTGCGTTGCTTGATATCTGTTTCAGTGCTTGACATCCAGGCACCTAGGTATTTGAAATCGTTTACTTCATCTAGTTTGGTTCCATCATTTGTTCTGATTTCCACCGCACTTGTTTGGTTGTATGCCATGAGCTTTGTCTTCTTTGCATTCATAGACAAGCTAACTTTAGCCACTGATGTCTCGACCCTCTGAAGCAAATCTTGTGCCTGGTGTAGTTCTTCAGACAGCAGGGCAATATCGTCTGCAAAGTCAAAGTCTGTCACTGCTACAGGTCCAATCCTTCTGCTTCTTCGCTTTTCAAGGTGGAATCCAAGCTCCTCTTCCTTTCCTGTTATAGCCATTCTCAGGGCAAAGTCTAGTACAATAACAAACAGATATGGGGCAAGGGTGTCACCTTGAAGTACACCAGCTAAGATTTCGAACAGATCTGTTTCTCCATCTGGAGAAATCACTTTAGCCATAGTTCCCTCGTACATGTCTCCAACAGCATCGACGATCTGTCCTGGTATGCCATAAGCGTGCAGAATTCTTAGCATTTTGCCACGATGGATGGTATCAAAGGCCTTCCTGAAGTCTACGTATGTTATTATTGCTGGTAGGTTATTAGCTTTCACCCCTTCAATCAGCCTTCTCAGTGCCAGTATATGCCCTATAGTAGTTCTTCCTACCCTGAAGCCATTTTGGTTTGTTCTTAGATGTTTATCCAGCTCAGGACGAATTCTATTTAGGATCATCCGGTTATAGGTTTTCGCTACGATAGAGCTAAGACTTATGCCACGATAGTTTGATAGTTTGATAGTTCCCCTGTCTACACGCCTTAAAAGCTCTCCATGGAATAGAACTTTTCACGAACTTCAATAAAACTTTCTGAAGTTATCATTTTATACATAGTTAAAGCATTATTATAATGTCACGCTCCTTTACAGTGTTTCTAGGTAATTTCAGAATTATACAAAAAGATGATTTTACAACACATGCTGTTGTTCATCAAAACATACCAAACCCAATCTTAATCGATCATTTTACAATATATTCTAAAACCTAACTCATCATAGCAAAGGTGATTTACAGCAGCAGTTCAACTGTAGGCCTATAATCTTCATAACTGCACTTTTTTCTCTTCATGGGATAGGTACTTCATATTGATTCATCATTGTTTTATAGATGGTTGTGTCAACGGATTTCACACTACACATACCTTAAACATTGGTATCGAAATATTCAATACTTCACTAATATGTGAAGCTCATCCGAGGTATATACCTTTCCAATTTTTCTGAAATTACATTATGCTATGTCACTTGCCTTTACCAATGTATTAGTGGATACATTATGTTTACCATACACAAGTTCTTTTTACACTCTCTTTTGCTCAAATAGAATGTAGATGTCTCTCGTCACTTATAAAAATTAAATGACTTTACCAGGAGCAAAAAAACAACTGTTTTGGTTTCCTTCCTATGTACATTTGCATGCCAAAATGAGGTCTAGAAGTGGATTTATAAAGAAATCCTTCCTTATCTTTGAACCAATAACATCTATGTTAAACTGCTCACAAATGTCTTTAAGTTGTTTAAGCTTCCGACGCTGTTTTTCTTTGTCAACAAGCATAGATTATATGTCTTTAAACATCAATGGTGCTGGTACTATAGTCAATATCTTCGTAAACAGCTGTTCGGATTTCATGCCTCGCAGATATGCAATTAACTAAAAACTCACCATTCCTTCCTATCATATTTGTTGACACTGACCTTAAAACAGTGTCAAAATATTAGATGCAGTATGGTCTGAATTAGTTTATTTAGTATGGCAAGTACCCCTTCAATCTAGAAACACTGTAATTGTAATAATCAAAACACATTGACTTATATATTTTTGTTTGCAAATTTGACTTTTTATTTAAATTGATTTTAACACAACCCACATATCTTTTCTAGTTTAGTCCATTTTGAATGTCATAGACAAAATATTTTTTCATTGAAAGTACCATTAGACTAGAAACACTGATAAAAACTTGTTGAAAACAATTTAATGTTACCATTGGATAGTTTTGAATGAATTGAATCATCATTCATGAAAACTTAAAAAGGGTTTTTGACAAAAATGCAGAAGATACTGTGAAAATTGGAATTTGATACTCTGAAATTAGTCTATGTTATGACCCAGTGTTTCTATAACATATAATTGAAACACAATAATTGTATTTCACACCTGTGAACGGCCATGGCTCCTCTTTATAACCAACATACAAACTAACACCTGAACCACTTTTTATTTAAATGGATTTTAACACAACCCACATATCTTTTCAAGTTTAGGCCATTTTGAATGTCATACCCGTAATTATTTTTCATTGAAATGTACCATTAGACTAGAAACACTGATAAATAAACTTGTTGAAAATAATTTAGTGTTACCATTGGATAGTTTTGAATGAATTCAATCATCACTCATGAAAATAATGCGGAAAATACTGTACAAATTAGAATTTGATACTTTAAAGTTTGTCAATGTTATGACCCAGTGTTTCTATAACATAATAATTAAAAGACAATAATTGTATTTCACACCTGTGAACGGCCATGGCTCCTCTTTATAACCAACATATAAACTAACACCTGAACCACTTTGTAATTAAATGTATTTTAACAGAACCCACATATCTTTTCCAGTTTAGGCCATTTTGAATGTCATACCCGTTATTATTTTTCATTGAAAAATACCATAATACTAGAAACACTGATAAATAAACTTGTTGAAAATAATTTAGGGTTACCATTGGATAGTTTTGAATGAATTCAATCATCATTCATGAAAACTTAAAAGGGTTTTTGACAAAAATACGGACGATACTGTGAAAATTGGAATTTGATACTCCGAAATTTGTCTATGTTATGGACCCAGTGTTTCTATACCATTATAACTAAAGCACAATGATTTTATTTCACACCTGTAAGGGGCCATGGCTCCTCTTTATGACCAACATACACACTAATACCTGAACCTAAATGGATTTTAACACAACCCACATATCTTTTCCAGTTTAGGCCATTTTGAATGTCATACCCGTAATTATTTTTCATTGAAAAGTACCATTATACTAGAAACACTGATAAATAAACTTGTTGAAAATAATTTAGTGTTACCATTGGATAGTTTTGAATGAATTCAATCATCACTCATGAAAATAATGCGGAAAATACTGTAAAAATTAGAATTTGATACTTTAAAGTTTGTCTATGTTATGACCCAGTGTTTCTATAACATAATAATTAAAAGACTATGATTTTATTTCACACCTGTGAATGGCCATGGCTCCTCTTTATAACCAACATATAAACTAACACCTGAACCACTTTGTAATTAAATGTATTTTAACAGAACCCACATATCTTTTCCAGTTTAGACCATTTTGAATGTCATACCCGTTATTATTTTTCATTGAAAAATGCCATAATACTAGAAACACTGATAAATAAACTTGTTGAAAATAATTTAGGGTTACCATTGGATAGTTTTGAATGAATTCAATCATCATTCATGAAAACTTAAAAGGGTTTTTGACAAAAATACGGACGATACTGTGAAAATTGGAATTTGATACTCCGAAATTTGTCTATGTTATGGACCCAGTGTTTCTATACCATTATAACTAAAGCACAATGATTTTATTTCACACCTGTAAGGGGCCATGGCTCCTCTTTATGACCAACATACACACTAATACCTGAACCTAAATGGATTTTAACACAACCCACATATCTTTTCCAGTTTAGGCCATTTTGAATGTCATACCCGTAATTATTTTTCATTGAAAAGTACCATTAGACTAGAAACACTGATAAATAAACTTGTTGAAAATAATTTAGTGTTACCATTGGATAGTTTTGAATGAATTCAATCATCACTCATGAAAATAATGCGGAAAATACTGTAAAAATTAGAATTTGATACTTTAAAGTTTGTCTATGTTATGACCCAGTGTTTCTATAACATAATAATTAAAAGACTATGATTTTATTTCACACCTGTGAATGGCCATGGCTCCTCTTTATAACCAACATATAAACTAACACCTGAACCACTTTGTAATTAAATGTATTTTAACAGAACCCACATATCTTTTCCAGTTTAGACCATTTTGAATGTCATACCCGTTATTATTTTTCATTGAAAAATACCATAATACTAGAAACACTGATAAATAAACTTGTTGAAAATAATTTAGGGTTACCATTGGATAGTTTTGAATGAATTCAATCATCATTCATGAAAACTTAAAAGGAATTTTGACAAAAATACGGACGATACTGTGAAAATTGGAATTTGATACTCCGAAATTTGTCTATGTTATGGACCCAGTGTTTCTATACCATTATAACTAAAGCACAATGATTTTATTTCACACCTGTAAGGGGCCATGGCTCCTCTTTATGACCAACATACACACTAATACCTGAACCTAAATGGATTTTAACACAACCCACATATCTTTTCCAGTTTAGGCCATTTTGAATGTCATACCCGTAATTATTTTTCATTGAAAAGTACCATTAGACTAGAAACACTGATAAATAAACTTGTTGAAAATAATTTAGGGTTACTATTAAATAGTTTTGAATGAATTTAATCATCATTCATGAAAACTTAAAAGGATTTTTTTACAAAAATGCGGAAGATACTGTGAAAATTGGAATTTGATACTTTGAAATGTGTCTATGTTTTGACCCAGTGTTTCTATAACATAAAAGTTAAAACACAATGACTTTATTTCATACCTTTGAGGGGCCATGGCTCCTCTTTATAACCAACATACAAACTAACACCTGAACTACTGACCAACTGAGAACAGGAGACATTTGAAACATCACTTTTTGACATAAAAACATGGACAATTGAGGAAATAAAAACTCTCATTGTTAAAAACTAGAAACACTGCAGGTCTATTAATTGATAAAATATAACAAGAAATATGTTTGCTATATGCCAATAAAAAATGGATGTGGAAGTATTTACATGCACATGATGGGAGTGCCATTTGTCTTTGCTAATGATTTGAAAATTTCATTTCCCAGGTGTCAAATTTGTGAAAATTGAACTGCATGTATAATATAATCTAGAAACACTGAGATTTTTTTATGCCCACCATGAATGATGGTTTGTCTAAAGGTATTCATAGACTTAATATGAAACAAATTTGCTGACCCCCTTCTTCCGAAAATGTCCCAAATCTGCTGGTGGTTAGCTTTATTTACACTTAAATGCTTTTTTTGTAGGGACTTTTAATTAACTGAAAAGCACCAACATCATCATTTATTGTTTGGAAAAGTAAATCGGCTACTATACCGAGATCTGGTTAACATTATTAGGAGCAATGAGTTTGACAAATCTGATTTATTACTATCATAACGCAGGAATGTAATTGTTTACACATACTTTGTAAATAGTAGTGCAATGACGTTATTGAAACGCATTGTAAAGCCAAACCAAACCAAATACGCGCATATAACGGTATGCGAATACATTCATCTCACATAATTGAAGAGAGGGCTGAAATTTTGATTTTTGCTTTTGACTTTAAATTCACGTTTTAACATTTAAAAGTCATCCCTTATTGAGTCAACCTGGTCTCTTTGTTAAACTGCACTACATATGCAGTTTACAATTCGTCTTAATCTGTAGGAATAGTGCAGTTTAAGATCCAGATTATATTTATTCCGTTAGCGCCCTCAACGGAATAAATCGCAATAACACTGACAAAATAGTTTAAGAATGTTGGATATCCGATATTTATTGTTTAAGAATGTAGGATATCCAATAGTTATAGTTTTTGTTGTAGGATATCCAATATTAATAGTTTTAGTTTGAGCCATCCTTGTTTTACCTCCCCGACCACCAACCCCCTGAGCGCTTTGGCATATAATTATGTATCAATATCATTGCAACGGTGCCAAATATTAAATACGTATACTGTACGTATTTTATATCTGTACGTATACTGTACGTATTGTCAGTGTTATTGAGATTTATTCCGTTGAGGGCGCTAACGTAATAAATCGAATCTGGTTCTTAAACTGCACTATTCCTACAGATTAAGACGAATTGTAAACTGCATATATAGTGCAGTTTAACAAGAAGACCAGGTTGATTGAGTAGTGGCAATATTTCTGGCCTTAATCGAGTCTATAATGAAACTGTCTCTTTGTCTCTTGTTAATGGTTATCCTCCGACACAGTAATTAGCTCGTTATGTTATGGAATGGTTGTTTTCTGACTGACAGTATCATTGTTTTATAATGTTTCGTTAAGGTTTTATTTTCAGAGTGGCATGTTTTGATTAGGCAGAATCAGAAAATTGCCTAACATTTGGTCGGTCGGCCGCTAGTCTTTTTTGGGGGGGGGTTTATCTCGAGACAAAATTGGTGTAAGTCCATATGTCAATTTAACTTACGTTTCTAGCGTGAAAGTTACGTTTCTAGCGTGATAAACATTAATTAATGCTAACCTATTCATTTCAAGCAAGACATAGTAACATTTAGACATTTTACGGACACATTTAAATCTATGAAAAAAAAGAGTTAAGACAAAAACATATTTGGACAAAAAAAGAGTAAAAAAAAGACGACCGTAAAATTATGCAATGTTAGGGAGTTGTCGCTAAGGGCAACACGACATAGTTTTTGACCTCATATGTGATTCTGAAGGAGACAGAGCTTATAGTTTTAAAATGTGCATGAATGCTTACAAGTATCTTGTTAAACTATAAGGAAACCACAATTTGGCACAAGTTTGTCTTACCGATATAACTTTGTTCAACTACAACTTTAAAATGGAATATCCGATTTCATTCAAAAAACACCATTTTGAAGCTTATATCTTACTGTATAATGTATGATGTTTGCAATATATCACGTTACCTAACCTAGCAAACACACATATGTCTAACTTATAACCTTCCCTTAATGGAAATCCGTGCCATGGATCGCATGCATTGTATTCATGTTGTGATTACGTACAGCGACCTGATGCTGATGAGGCGGTTTTAGTAACTATGACATCACAATATCAGATATGTCGCATCAATACTTTCGACACAAACCACCGCGAAATACAAATAATCACAGGTTAGGAATGTGCAATTTAAATTAGATGTATTGAATATTATCGATCTGTTTTCCAATAAAAACGATTAATATACAATTTTATCTAATATAATATATAATGCTTCGTTTCACGAATAGTACTGTACTTCTTTAATGAATTACTTTGACGTTTGAGCGAAAGTCGGCGACGTGTGCCGTTAAAGGCTATGCTACGGTAATGTGGTAATTATTCAGGTATTCTCGAGGTAGCATTTTGTCAGTCACGACTCTCTATATGAATGTCACGAATAACATGATTATGTGACGGACGTGCCTTTCAATACTGACAAACCTTGAATGTCACAGTATAAAAACATCATACATATATACATCATGGTCATCTATTCTAGAGCTAATGTCAAGTTACTGATTATGATCACTTGTTTTCTATCTAGACTCCATTCCTCCCTTCTCTTTTTTCAGTACACATGTTGCACATCCCTTCAATTTAGTTAGTGTTCGTCAATTCTTCAGAAAAAAAATCATCTATATTAATATAGGCCTATAGTCAAATTAATAGTCTAATCTATACGCCTTTCATAACAATTTCAATTCAATAGGGACCAGTTGAGCCTGCAGACAGATATACTGTTTTCGGAGAAAACATCCATTTGTAATACTTTCCACGCGGCAGGCGTTAATGTTTCCAAAGTTTCAAAAATTTTGAATTTCATTTTCACATTGGAATCAACATGAGAAATGCATTGAAATAAGTACAAATATGCCTAGTAATCGGTTCATTAATCCTTGAGATAGACCTTGAAAGTTGAGAAAGTTTTCTAGAAAATCAAGTTTTGTATAGGGTAAAACCAATAGCCGTGTGGTCAGTGTTAAACACGAAAAATGACAAGAAATTCATGATGCTTGACCCTACGTTAATTACTGATTATGCGGATACGCGGAAAGCAAACATTAAATAATTGCAGCAGAATCTACAAGTAGTGAATATTGTTTCTCGAAGTGCGTCTCTATCCTTTTAGGATTTCATTGTGAATCCCCCTGTGGCCTTGGATGGTTTTATCCCTGACATTTTCCATTACGGTATTGTATGTACGTCAGGCGAATTCCATGAAATGATTCAAATTGAAGTCTTTCATATGTAAGAAGATAAGTATCCACTTGTTTTGTTCTCCCATGTGAATTCAAACAGGTATAAGTTTAAACTGTTGGAATAAGTTTGGATGACCAAATGTCGTACACATTTGTTTGCTTAATTGAGACCATGAAGTAAAGAAAACTGAACTGACCGTCAGTAGCTGCTAGTTTTGTTAGCACCGGACTTGTACTTTCAAATGGCAGACACGAATTTCATCAAAACGTGAATAAAGCTTACTCTCTATGGGATTCGCTTTTCCGGGCTTATCTGCTCTTTTACTTTTCGCGATAAAATAATACTTGTATTCAAAGACGTTAAATCAATAGGAACTAAGTAATCAGTCATCTGAAACTTGTACGTGTACCCTTTATCATCTCAAGTTGGCGTCAGCCCTGGCATGAAATGCTGCTTCAATTCTATGAGTTTAATTTCTCCTTCCGAAATTGCTTGAACGTATAGATTTTGTTAAAAGCTATTATGGGATTGTTAATGTGGAATTCATCATGCTAAGGTCTGAATTAAGATTTTAGACTTATTTAAAATCAAATCTATCGTGTTCACTCCGGGTTCATTCTACGATGTTTTTAAGATATATAATGCAAATGATCATGATATTTCTTTAGGTTCGCACATCGCAGTCTGATCTATGTGAATGAGTGATAAAATGAGTAAGTTGAGTCATGTGTTACTAGGTCAAGTACTGCGCTAGATGAGATATGAATGCATGAGTAGTTGAGTAACGAGAAAGTGGGATCGAATACGAATTTGCCAGTATATACTGATAATGATTGGATAGGTTTAGTGGTTGGATCAAAATATTACTTGTGAGTAATATGCTAATGAGAAAAGAGTGATTTGCATAACTTATAAGGTCTATAAGGTCAGGAAGCTATACCGCTAAATGTGTGCTGACATTTGACCTGATGAAACTAATAGATGCTTAACTTGAAAGTATGGCAAACTGTACTTTTTATGTCTTGTGGTATCCATCTGAATTTGAGACCATTTTCATTAAAATCGGAGCATTTTGAGAATTTGACCCCTGTACAAATAAGTTGAGGCAAAATTTGACTTTGACCTATTTTGCCCTGCATCTCTGAAACTAAGCATCGGGTGGAAATACAATCATTACATTTGTTGCTCCTTATGATCTCGGGAAGAGTTTGATATGTATTTTAATATAATAGCATTTTAACATTTTGAACCCTGTATGACCTTTGCCGTTCGAGCGGCCACCCGTAGAGGGTGCGACACGGCAGCAATACAAAACCTTGTGTACCTTCTCAGCTGATTAAATCTTTTGGGCTCCCGGCCTATACATTCCTAGTCCTTCACCCACAATATTCGCAATTGGAACTACTAGTAGTGAATTATTTAAATGAACGTCTTCCCGTAGTGTTCAACAACGGGATAAACATCTGATTAATTTGCATCGCGGCTTCTCAGTAGTAATATAAATGTAAAACAGGTTGCAATCCGAAAGCTCTTTCATATCCTGTGAAATCTTTCCGGAATTGATGGATAACGGCTTGGATTATATCGAATAAAATCATCCACCCAGCTCTTTCACCTTGAGACAAGTGTAATTCCTGGCATGAATACAACGGTTTAATTGAAATAAAGACTTCCTTGGGGAGGGAGGTGAATGTAAGTATTACCGTCACTAATGTTTTATCACACATTTCCAAACGGCCAAGGATTCGGAACGTGAATCTTTTACGGATAAGTTGCTGAATGTAAATTGTATCAAACGTGTGTGTTAATTATTTTTCAGAAACATTTCCCAATTTCCCAAGTCTATCTCAAGGATTACTGAACCTATGCTAGGCATGCTGGTACTTATTTTCAATGCATTTATTATGGTGATTCCAAATATTGTAATGATATTCAATATCTTTGATATTTTTGAAACATTTTGTGACATTTTTGAAACATTTTGTGACATTTTGGAATGTCGTCTGCAGACGCCTGCCGCATGGAAAGTGTTAACAAAAGTTGTTGATTGGAGCAGCCCGGGGAAACAACAAATACAATTGCAGCCGGTTTAAAGGAATTTCCCAAATTGGAAATTAGGGTTCTTTTTCACCTTTTTTTACATGCGATAAAAGAAACGTGCTCAGAGACGACGCCCATGAGGACTGATATAAATACTATATTTAAAATGATTTCTAAATCTACATCTTCGATTTATGTGTTGTTATATAAAAGAATCAGTCTCATATAACTCAAAAAACATTTTACACACACATTGCTAAAAAAGAGAAGTTGCTAATTCAATAGATGACACCGTGTTACCAAATTAAACAAAGGGCTTCGAATAGCTTTACTTCACTATTGGCGGGGTTAATTGTATTTGCTCGGTAGATCTATGGTTACTGCGCCCAGTGTTGACAATCTTTTATTTATATTTGAATGCCCAACATGTAGATACATTGTATATCCACTGCTTTCACCTTACTTATGTGTAAGAAACACTATAGGTAAACATGACACATTTTCAAATTTACAAATCATTTCCATGTAGCAAAAATCTAGATATCCGTAGGAAAATACATAACATTATTTGTGATCCCACGGCTATAATATAGCTCCGTCAACTGTTCAAATGATATTACTCAAACAGGCTGAACTGATCAAAAGCATATTCGAAAATAAGTCTATAGTAGGAAGTGACGCCCGGATAGAAACGCTTTCCTGGGGACATGAACGAATAGTTTACCGGGGATTTTGTTGCACAAAATTATTACATGCAACAAGTACAATCATTATTTGTGACGCGCTATTTCCCGGAGGCTTAAAGTGCATACAAAGATACAAAATAACATAGGTTAACATAATAATATAAAGAAAAACAAGATTAGATGGGGAAAAATATGTCTTCCATAAGGCAATAACAGTAACAGACACATTGGCGTGCACATGATTTTTTTACTGGAGGGGGGAGGAGGGGGGGGGGGGTATCGGACAATTGTTCCAGTATCGGACAATACTAGGATAAACACGATCCAGTATCGAGTGATACTAAAACTCATAAAATGTTCCAGTATTGACCGATACTGGAATAATGAGATTTTATACCAGTATCGTACGAAACTGGCCATTTGTACGTGTTCGAGAATCACTCGATACTGGAACGTTTTGTCCGAGTATTGCCCGATACTGGAATAAACTACATGTAGCATCGTTCAATATTAGAACACCAATTATTCGATACGGGTGTCGAACCAGTATCGAGCAATACTGGCGACTGTTATGTTCTTGTATCGAACGATACTAATATACCAGTATATGGGACCTCACGTAGACTTTTCCCAAATATTCTTTAAATTTACATAATATACAAAGTTAATTTCCAGAAACGTACGTATATCAGCGTTACGCATTCAATAATTAATCATAAGCTTTGCTCACTACACACTTAAAACTACCTCTTCATTTTTGAATAGAATATATTCAGATTTGAATAGGAAACCTCTTCCTAGGGGCACTTACAAGGTTCTCTTCAAAATAAAAAGAGAAAAAATCTATTCAAATAAATACATGTATGTACCCTATTCAAAGTTAACAAGTTTTTCATATTCAAAAATGAATAGAATCTGTTTCATCATCTTGTTAAATATGACTGCAAAATCTAAGTTTTTCCTATTCAAGAAAAGAGAGTATGGAATGTGTTCCTTTCCTCCAACTCCCTACTATAATGAAAACTACTGCTCGTCATCGTGGTGTAAGGCAGCCATCAATTGTATTTGATAGCATGGTGACACATACCTTAGAAATGATCTTAGAAGTACGGTCTTATTTAGATTGGGGCGAACATTTGATAGTATTTTCAATACAAATATGCATTCCATAGTGTTTTTTTACTTAATAAAATGTTTCCCTGCGAATGATTTCCTTTAAGGTTTATACTACGATAACAGCTACGTATACGAAAAGAAGAGTGACGTCAGTCAACTATTGACCAATGAACTGTTCCATCGACGGCAACGTCATTTTGAAGAGAAAGCAGTATCAAAACTGTGCTGTGCGATTACAGCGTCCCTCGGCATTTTGTCATTCAAAATGAAACGATTCTTTTCATTTTGAATAGTTTTTTATTCAAAAATATTTGGAAAGGAAATCTATTCACATTTCGAATAGATAATCGGCATTTTGTCATTCAAAATGAAACGATTCTCTTCATTTTGAATAGTTTTCTATTTAAAAATATTTGAAAAGGAAATCTATTCACATTTCGAATAGATACATTTTAGTGTGTAGTATACGCTCTCGCGTCATTCGATTTCATGAACAATGAAGTAGAGTGCAAAATGTAAAAAGTTGTACGAAAATAGATTATGTTCAGATACAGTATTCTCACGCGTCTTCAAACGCCATGACATCAAAATGCATCGTGCATTTTCATTGGGGGAGCAAACCGTGAACATCAGGCAAGGAGTCGCCCAAATGATGATACTATATAGAGAAGTGGCAGCCTCTGAATATGAAGTCAGAGCTAATCCTGACGAAAGCTTGACAGTTTAAAACTTGTCACGGCGAACCCGTTAAACTATATTATCCTATTGTATACATACCCGTCGTAAAAACCTATCTCACAATTAGGTGCTACTATGGTTTGATGTGTAAGAGTGCTATAGGTCATTGTTACGAGTTCGTGTATCATGGGTTACCAGTGCGAATATGTCGGGGTACCAGGTCATGACAACGGGAACGAAAACGGGTTCGTGCATGAATTCAGGTGCTGAAAAAGTACCTGGCCAAGTCACGATTACAGGTACGGGTATGGGGCCGTAGGTAAGAGTAAACCTACGGCTACAAACAGGTATAACAACTGGTATAACAATCCGTCCTCGGGGATAATCAAAAAATCACACTAATTTTGTTCACTTTGCTTATCTCTTATTGAAAATTGGTTCTCGTTAATCACACACTAAATATAAAAAAATCTACTTTCATTTTTGGAGCAGGGCATCAAACATTTCGTTGTATGTTTTAACATTATATCATGTCATCGTTAAACCACCATTTTCATAAGCGCAGTCGCCGCCGCTACCCATAGTCATTAGACACAGTGTGTAGTTTTCAATGAGAGTCACCGAACAACACTAATTTTGTCGCTTTGATTATCTCTTATTGAAAATTGGTCACACGGAATTTATCGTTAATCAAACAGTAAATATAAAAGAATCTTGTGCATAATAAATATACTTTCATTTTGGAGCAGGGCACCAAACATTTCGTTTATAATATCACATCATACTACACAAGCCGTATTTGTCTTTCACAAAATGGACGCCGGTATTTTACACGCTACACTGGCGGCGGTGAACAGGGTAAAGGCTTAGCAACAAACCCCGCTGCTGATTTTAATTCACCTCTTATGTAGTCCGTTATCACTACCCTACAAATAAGCCAGACAATGCAAAATCTCGAAGAATTTGTTTGGATAAACTTCATATGTTCATGGTAACTTAACCAAACACGAATAAAACCTTATTTCTGTATTTAAAAATATGATTTTGACACGCCTTTTTTTGCTCGCCCTACACTGTTTATTTTTAAGAAAAGTTGTTTTTCCATGCCATTTGAAGGTGAACGACTCTTGTGTCGTCAAAAGTGTTGCGGTTTCACCGGTCAGTCATAATAATGTTATACGTAACTCAAAATCTGATATCGCGTCCAAATAAAAAAATATATGACCACAATTATGGAGCCAATTTGTCCTAGGCCTAGGTCGAAAGCTGGAAAATAGTTTTTCCCTACGATTTCAACGCGAGAGAAATTTTAGTCGTCAAATGTGTTGCGGTTTCACCGGTTGATAACAGCGATATAATACGTAGTTCAAAAGTTGATATAATATCCCAACAAGAAATTCTGGGCACGTGTTTAAAGCTATTTAGCCTGGTTATGCCTAGTCCGGCAGGGAAAACAGTGTATTTCCTTGTGAATTCAATGCGAACCACATTTGTGGCGTTAATTTGTTTGACCGGTTAATGACGTTGATCTTATACGTAGATCAAAATGTGTTATCATATCCCAACAAGAAATTCTTGGCACGTGTTATGCTAGTTAGGCCTAGTCCGGCAGGGAAAACAGTGTATTTCCTTGTGAATTCAATGCGAACCACATTTGTGGCGTTAATTTGTTCGACCGGTTAATGACATTGATCTTATACGCAGATCAAAATGTGATATCTTATCAAAAAGTCAAATCTGGACACATGTTATGCTATTTAGCATAGTTAGGACTAGTCCGGCACGGAAAACAGCTTTTTCCCTGTAATTTCAACGTGAACAATATGTTCTGTATCTGTATCTGTGGTTGTAATGTTCACGCACCTTGAACAGAGTGCAATAGAACAGTGATACAATTTTGAGATCCAAGCAGGTGCACGTCCCTATTATATAGAATCCTTGGATAACACGGCGACACGAGTGGTTTTGCCGCTATATCGATTAGTTTTTTACATCAATATCAACAACAGAGGGCAGCATATAAAACGGACAATTTACACTCGATCAAACAACCGTAGTACTAGTAACGACACAATGTTCAGTCTCCACTGCAAATACGAGCACGGGCATGAGAATACAAGATTCCAATTATTGACCACATTTTAATGGATTACAAGTCTTGATTATCGTGCAAAGAAACAACCCCGTTATTTGTGACATAGCCGAAGTCATAACAAAATTAAATTGACTGTCCCGACACGTAGCAGTGGCATTCGAACAAGCCTTATGTTACGCATCCTCAAGCTAATTTGAGATACTGACTTTTTTCACCCACTACTAAGACGAAAACATACCGATCCCTTTTGATTATCCGTGCGGACAATGTTTATTTTCATTCTGTTGAAAAGCTTTAGGGCACTTCCCTGGAATACTGCAGACGACTGGACTATGGAATAGTCAAAATATACATCTCGTATTGTTAGAAAACGTATACATTGCAGATCCGTTAAATATAAAATTCCGATTATTATTTCAGTCTCCCTGACAGTACAATAACACTCTGTATTAAATATTAAGTACCCGGATGTCAATAATATTCTAAAACAATTGTTCACTCGTCTTGCGTGGTGCGCACAAGGGCAAAAGACGTGTGCGATAGTATGTATGCGCAGATGATGCGTACGAGTACATGTCGGCGTTGGCGATGCGTGTCACTAGCACTGAGATTTAGATATGTTTGGGCAAACGGTTTTTTGTGTTTCCAAATAGTCTGTTAACTGTTATATAACATACTAATGATAATAATAATAATGATATCTAATAAATTGCAATCGGCATTTAAATATTCTTATATCACATTCAAAGTCATTCAATATTATATAATTATTATTTGACTTGTTAAAAACGAAGTAAGTGTACTCCTTAATTAATCTGATCATGAAATTGGTTCATTATTTAGCTGTAAGTGAAGTTTCGCCAGACTGAAAAACATCAGACCGCAGTTATCTGGAATAGCCCATTGCTTTTTATGTTATATCAATATTATGATATTACGTCAATACATGTACTACACTAATTCACCAAGAAGTATCCTACAATACATGACACACGTACAGCAGCGCTCTCAAACACAAATATACTCAAATCATTTATACTTAACCTTTCCATATGCCTGGTTTACAGAACGTCTATGTTGTTATTACTTCGATACATTGATGATTGCCATAGAATAAAACCCATACCTCAAATCAAACGCGTCCTGCAAAATGTTTTTGAAACCGAGGTATTTCCAATCCATTGGAACCTATAAAAGGGGAAGAGGGAGCGAGGAAATCCAATTTCTGACCAGATTTGTTTAACTAAACTTGCACAAGAACTATATCAATTCAACATTTCAGAAACCAGAACCAAAAATGTAAAATTCATGTTGAAGCTTGCAAAAATGGGAGGTGTGGGGATGACTTTATTTTGACGGTTCAAATCTATTAGTCTCGTAAAGCATAGTGGAACTGACTTTAGATTGTCTTCAAAGGTATATTTGGAAATTCAAAAATATCACAATTTCCTAGTGTATCAAGTGTTATAAGATCAAAATGGCATGTGTAATTCACAACCTTAAGTTGAAATCTTCAATTTCCCTCTGGCTGACGGGTTCTTCTAGTAATGTAATAGAGGTAGCATCTTCGTTTCCTTCCCAAAACAGTCCATTGTTCTCAAGATACTTGAATAACGACAAATCCCCCATGACACGGCCTCTAAGAATGAGAATATGAATATTGGCATTATTGACATCGGAGTATCAGGTATGCAAGGAAAGATTAGCTTCCCAGACCATGGTGATCTCATTTAAATTGTTTTGATGCAACTCAATCAGGTTACAACTGTGAAATAGGACACACTACCTTTGCCATCGTCGCATGCCCTCTAGTGTAGCTGAGTGCAGACTGTTGTCATGGGTCTCTGTGCGCTTATTGAGGATGTTGTTGGTAAGTAAGATTTCAAGTTTCTCATCCATGCACAAGTTGCAAAGCCCTGATGATCGTCTATATGTGTTGGAGTGCTTGAGTATTTTATCCCAGTGAATAGTGGGATTCTCGCCTTGGTCTTTTAATCTCCACTGCCGTCACGGTGCCAAACCCCCGAATCGATCAAAGAAAAAATAGATCCATACCTAGCAGTAAACACGGCGTGAAACACAGTGTAGCGCCAATGTAAACCGTGTGTCTTACCATTTGATATTATCGCTCTGCTTACGCATCGAGCACTCTGCTTTTGGACAGCAAAAATCACAATTTGATAAGATATGGATTACATACATGTATGAGTGCTAAAATGTATGATTTAACTCACAATTTTCTATTTTGAAACAAATACTGGAATAGAGAGAACAGTGTTCTATTTCACACTGTATTGCAATAGTTCTTATCCTCTTATATCCTCTTGGCGATTTGACTTCAAAATTGGCGTAAATGCACGATTGCCAAGGCATATTATGTGATCTTTTCCAGGGAGCGCCCTCTATTAATGATTTTTGTAGAAAGTAGATTTTCTTGCAGATTTACATTTCGGATCATAAATCATAAATATATTCCAAGTTACAGAGCGATACGATTCCTAATTACCTCAAAATCATGGTTTTAGAGTGAATTTAGAGTAAAAATAAGTTGCCGGCGCAGACTCCGACAGTTTATTTTCACTCTAAAACCATGATTTTGAAGTAATTAAGAATCGTATCGCCCTGTAACTTAGAATGTATGTACGATTTTGATCAGAAATGTAAATCTGCAAAAAAATCTACTTTCAGCTTTTTTTTCTCGAGGATTGAGGGCGTTCATCTTTACAGACTGTCACATAGGAATGAAAAGGTCATAGAATTGTTTTAGATTTGACACTACATTTATTAATGATTGATTGGTTCACGCTTTTTGGTGAATATAACATACATGATAACAATACATAACAATAAATACACACATCATAATATTGGCTTGAGTCAATTTAACACTATCAAACAGACTATTCCATATTCATAGTGGTTTGTGCACAACCACTACGCGATATGGTTCCTACGCTGGTTCAACAGTTCCTACGTTGGTTCAACAGTTCATACGCTGAGTTGACAGCTGACCTGTAGAATATGACCCGTAGAGTTGATCCGTAGATTATGACCCGTAGATCCGTTGATTATGACCCGTAGATCTGTTGATTATGACCCGTAGATCCGTTGATTATGACCCGTAGATCCGTTGATTATGACCCGTAGATCTGTAGACTGACCCGTAGATCATCTGCTCGTCGTAGACTGTATGGTAGATGTAATATCTGAGCCCCCGACGAGACGACTTGTCTGGTCCTCATAAGTAGGCCGTACCATAGTCTGGTATTTGCACCCGACACCAATGTTCGGCTGTATATAATAAATAAAATTATATCCCAAAGAAGTAAAAGTACACTTGACCATGACTCTTTTATATACACACGATATAGTTATTCTTTTGTTTGTTGAAATTATTCTGGACACAAACTAGAATTCTAAAGTAAATTAATATTGTTGATTAATTTAACCACCAATATCATACAATAATATTGCATATTATATAACCCCGTCAATACATACGTAAACACAAATATCACCCAATAATATTGTATAGTATTTAACACCGTCAAATTATACGCTCGTAACCACATAATTATATCACACACTAATATTTTATAATATTTAACACCGTCAATACGCTCGTGACGTTTCTGTAACGCTGATCAAAATGTTATATCTTATAACAAAAGAAACATCGTATAACGTGTATTTTGACCAAGTCTAATAAGTGACTCATACAAATACATCACAATTACACAAATAGACTGTGCACCAGTCTTAACGTTCAATACACAATGTGTGATGTTATTTCATTAACCACTCACATTTAAATATTGTTAAACACTTACTTTGACAGGTTGGACTGGCCATGACGCTAGTATTAGTATGCTTCACCCAATAATTACATCCATCCAACACCATTGACCGCATGCTGGGGGACCTTGAGTGTGGCAGCGTGGAACTGGTAGCAAGTCCGCAGGCGCTGCAGTTTTGCCACTAAGCACACGTGGTGACTTTCAGCCAGATTTGGGCTAGTTTTAAAACTAAAATCTGCTCTTCGGATAAAACAATGTGATTTTTTTTCTCGAAATTTGAACTTTTGTTTTTACAAAATACGATATAGCACTAGTTTCTATGACAAATTGAAGTTAAAAGTTGGAATTTCTTAACACAACAACATATTTCAAAAGTAATATATAGGGCTTCTATACACTTTGAAAAAAGTATCGCACCGCTTGTTGAAAAGTGCAAATGTGGCCTCGAATTTTGCCACCATGGTGTGATATTAAGGATCATTTGTTTGCGAAAGCTGTCCAGCAAAATGTTATGCAATAAAAGGGCCACATTTGAGTTTGTGACGTAATCGATGTAATGTTTTTCAAGGCCAAGGGGAAAATGCCTGAAACAAGTTTGGGTATAACGCGATATTGAGAGGCCCGATGATTAATCTCTATAGTTGTAATCCTTGGTAACACATTCAACTCTTCCAAGGTCAAAGGTCATCTGGGGTCAAATTTCAAAAGTTGCCCGATTGTTCTCTAACATGAAAAAACTCCCTTTTTCGTACACCCAACGGTTATGGGGCAAAGGTCAAAATAGGTCAAATTTTAAATAAGTTCAAATGACAAAAGCAATATTGCGGAAGTGTTGACCTAGGTCAAATAAAAACAAATCAACGGTGACTTCTTCGTATATGCTGAATTTATGAGCAACAACAAAAATGGCATGTTTGGACTCATTCACTGCATTGTAGCCTATAACGTCTAAATGGAACATATCTTGCGCCAAATACAGAACTAATATAATGACTATTTTAAGTTTTTAAAGTCTATTCAATATCGCGTTATACCCAAACTTGTTTCATGCATGCTTTTGGACAAAAACATGCATTTCCCCTTGGCCTTGAAAAACATTACATCGATTACGTCACAAACTAAAATGTGGCCCTTTTATTGCATAACATTTTGTTGGACAGCATACGCAAACCAATGATCCTTAATATCACACCATGGTGGCAAAATTCGAGGCCAGATTTGCACTTTTCAAAAAAAAAAGCAGTGGTGCGATACTTTTTTCAACGTGTATAATTACACCCAGACCAAAGAGCCTTGACCCATGCTTAGGACAGCGGTGGAAATGGTAGCAAGCACGCTGGCAAGACACAGGTGGTGTGAAATAAATCAGATAAATGGTGTAGGAGGGGATGATTTATTACCCTGGATAAAGCATCAAAGCCGTGGTCAAGAAAGTTGGATAACATACAGTATATAGATCTATTAGATCGATACTAATAGATGCAATCGTTCAGGGAACGAGAGTGAATATTTATTGATGACTTGTTCTTGAGTTATTTCATGACAGGGCTAAATACTACACGTTTTTTGTTGTTGATCCGAAACACACATAGCTTCAAACGACTTGGCGCACATAAGTATCCCTATACTAGAAATTCATTGATTGTAACATGGGAGTGGAGTAATGTGACAATCTGCTCGAAGCACCATAGGTGTGTGAGCATTGATTCCTCAATTAGGCTCCTCAATTACATGGAATTGCTTTTACTCCTCAGCTTGATCGTTCCCATTGATGTATTTTCAATCAGAATATGAACGATTTCAAATCTCGTTATGTGTATAGTGCTGAATCCAGGTGCTGAATCCTGAGTTGAAACAAATGTATCAACTACAAATCCAGTGCGAGTACAAGCGCTAATGATATTAATGACTTATAAATGTATTACATTGGCGGAGCCAGGGGGGCCTGGGGGGCACGTGCCCCCCGGGTCCCTGGCACCAAAAAAAAAGGAGAAGAAAAGAAGAAAAAGGAGAAAAGGGAAGAAAAAGGAAGAAAAAAAAAGAGAGATAGAAGAGGGTATAGAGTTCTTTTTTTGTTACATAGTAAGTTTCCATGCCCCACCCCTTATTTTGTACGTTCCCGGCACAGATCCCGGCATATCAAGGCAATAATGGCGTAGCCAGAGGGTTAAGGGGGGGGGGGGGGCGATCGCTCTTTCTCCCCTGTCCCCCAATTTTGCCATTGTCGCCTCAATTTTGATAAGACAAATCATAGTTAAATTATGACGTTCAAATACAAAGGTAGCATTTTTCGTTGTATGTGCCCCTTCCCCAAAAATATATTCATTCCAAATTAAGAAGACCGTTTGAAGACAAAATGTACCTCAATCCTAGCAAAACCGGGTAAAATAGCAAAACATTTGACAATAAAAGCAGTGTCATAAGGCCAAAATATATCTCAAATGTGGCAAATAAGTATAAGAAGCCAGGGGTTTTCGTTAAAATAAGAAAAGCCATTTTAATAGAAGCAAAAATGTATCTCAATCTTGGCAAAATTAATGTAAAGAAGTTAATTTTGCGTGTTTGGTATCTCAATCGCGGCACAATTTATGTAAAATAGCCACAAAAAATTAGTTAGTGTTGAGAAGCCAATATTTCGCGCGTTTTGCTCATGTGCCTCGAAATATTTGCTTTAGTTTTATAAGCTTGTACCAGCGAAAATTGGCAAAATAAGTACAATAGCAACAACAAAAATTGCGCACATGCCCCAAACGATAAGACTTGGGACCAGTCCTTGTGTGACTTTACTTCTTGATGTCCGTTTCGGGAGGGCCGAGCGGGTGGATGAAGGGTGGGTGGGTGTTTTAGAACCTCAAACTATTTACATTTCTTTTTAGAAGCTTGTTATCAGCAAAAAAAAGTCGCTCAATTATGACAAAATTAGTTTAAAGTATCCAATTTTGCTGGAGAGAGCAGGTTTTAAACTAATTTCATTGATGAGATAGGAGACTTCAAACATTAACTTTAGCTTTATGAAGGCAAGCCTCAATCATAGCAAACTGTAAAATAGCACATTTTTGCGCCTATATAAAAAGCCAATATTGATCGGAAATAAAGTGATTGCTTTTCAATAAAATATAGTGAAAAATACACACCAAATAGCACCAAGTGGGTTCGAAAATTGAAAAAAAAATCCAATTCTGAGGGGTGGGGGGGGGGGGGGGGGGGGCGGGGGCACATCACACCTCAGACTCTCCCCTGTTCGAGCTTTTAAACCATCTATACTTAAATCAAGAATATATTAGAATAATTATGCTCAACTTCTTTCGTGCATGGATAAAAAACAAAATATTTATTAGAAATGAAGATGTGGCTTTTCGATAAAATGTTGGTCAAAAGTATATACCAGATCGCACCAATGAGTTCGAATATTGAAAAAAAATCTAAATCTAATTCCCCTCAGACTCCCCCCCTGTTCGAGCTTTTAGACCATTATATACTTAAATCAGGAATATATCAGTATACGCTCAACTTCTTTCATCATGTTCGTGCATTGATAAAAAAAAACCTAAATATTTATTGTAAATGAAGAGGTGGCTTTTCGATAAAATTATGGTCAAAAGCATACACCAGATCGCACCAAATGAGTTTGAAAATTGAAAACATTTCCAATTCTGAGGGGGGCACATCCCCCTTCAGACGCCCTCCTGTTCGAGCTTTTAAACCATGTATACTTAAATCAAGAATATATCAGTATATATGCTCAACTTCTTTCGTGCATTGATAAAAAAACAAAATATTTATTGGAAATGAAGAGGTGTCTTTTCGATAAATTGTTGGTCTAAAGTATACACCAGATCGCACCAAATGAGTTCCAAAATTGATTTTTTTTTTCTTCTGAGGGGGCACATCCACCCTCAGACACCCCCTGTCCGAGCATAGCTCGGAGGCCGGTGCTGCGCACCGCTTGGATGGTACCTGATCAATTTACATTTTTGGAGCACACCCCCCCCCCCCCCCCTAAACTTGTCTTGATCCGAGCCTGAGTGCCCCCCGGATAAAATAATCCTGGCTACGCCTATGTATTAACAGTGCGCAAATAAGAGAACATGTGTCATACAACATGTAGAATGAATGTTTTGTTTTTCTACAGCATCCTAGATATCGACAGACATTGAGTACGTGCTTAATTCCACGTTTATCGAGTAATGTATTACAGCGGATTCCGTGTCGTGTTACGTAACCAAGCGTGACGAACTCTAAAAGTGAAATATCAAAATCGAAACAAATGCAATGTACTACGAGTACTACAATAAGTTATACCTCCTTACTCATAACATCGCTAATATGAATGTCAGCCTCATGATATTTATCACGATTATAGCTCTGAATCGTAGCTACACATTTATAGTAAATGATAATTGATACCTCTGTCCCTTTTGTTATGATGCGATCAAAGCCAGAGAGAGGATTAGGACAACGGACACGGGGGTTTACCCCAAAGATAAATACATGTTTTTTCGTTTTCTCTCGACATTGTATGATTAGATAAAACAGCCCGATTTAAAAACTGAAAATAGGAAACAATGGATGCTTTCTGAATATAATACTATATTATCATGTATAAATCAGATTGTAGGCAATATTAACCTGTGCAGGTTTGCAAATAGTATAATATAAACTTGAATGTATTAATACGCCTTTAGCATACTTGAATACTGCTATTCAGTCTAATGTTCGTTGTTAAAAGTCAAGCCACGGTAATGCCTCGAATGTAAAATCTTAACGTGATAGTCACTTTATGAGTTTTCCTTATATGCAACCTTTAGAATAGTCAATTAGGTAGTCAGTGATAGAAAAACATCTCTTCGAGAAACTTGAAATCTATCCATTTAGTCCTGTATTTATGAATATCTCTTCGGTCTTATGAAAAGCAAATATGACTTTTGCAGCGTTCTCTAAGGTAGGGTTAATATTAATGGCTGTCCTGGTCTGGTTTTGGCTAATTAGAGGCATTTTACCTCAACAAAGCAGTCACTTTTATTGTTTAAAGTCTGTTCAAGAAATATTTGTAATTAAGAACGGTTTTTATTCGACCGATACGTACGTTTGGTCTCTTATAATTGACCAAATGAATAGCACTTAGGAGATGTTTGGCCGTTTCCGTCGCACTAAATGGACGTTTGGTTTTCACTGCATATTTAGTAAAGTACAACCAGTACTCAAAGCAATCTACTGTGAATTTGTAGCTTATATTCAAAGCTCAAATTGTAGAATGTTTCATACTGGCTTATATAATAGCAAAGTTATGAGGTAGGAGGTAGAACTTATTGAATGATCCTCGTAGATTTATAATCAAGAACATGCTACTGATTGTAATAATCTCATAATGATATCGACACTTAGTCTACCTATTGTATGTTTTACAGTACCAACTCAATCTTTCTGACATGGAACTTGACGTAAGAACTGTCTCTTTATTGCATGTCTTTGTTACCTGGCAATAAATACGCTCAAAGCTCTAAATATAATTATTGTTATAATTTAGAAATATTAAATGACAGAATTTTGGAGGAAATTATTTTCTTCAATTTCAGATATTGGTCGCGAAGATCGGTTTACAATTAAGAACAAAATGCTGAAAAGAAAGACTCAAAGGGCAGTACTATTTATATTCGTACTTTGAGTTTAACTAGACACGCAGATATTATAATAGTATGACAGACAATGACATGTATGTGTATGGGCCGCGTTTATCAATTCATGGAAGGGAGGAGGAATAACAACGAGATAACCTAATCCGATTATCTATTCAACTTTACAAAGGATTGGACACGGCTATGTATCCTATGTGTTGAATATAATCGCCGACTATAACAATTCGAAAGTTGTGCATACATACAATTCAAATAAATCATTGCTCAAAATCTTACGAGACGTGCCGACGTTGCAATTGGCAATGCATACATGTATTTGTTATCAATGCATTGTCCTTGCTTGTCAATTCAAATCCCATAATGTCAATCGAGGAATTTACAGCTGAACTTCCCCGCGGGGGCTTTTCCACCCAAAACCTGAGCCCGGGGACCAGATTTACGATTGATTAGCGCGTTACATGAAATTGTGTCAAGTTGCATTTCAGTACATATAATACGAATTTGTCAACGATTTTGGTGGACAAACCAGAAGCGATCGTACGCATGCGTAGACAAAAATGGTATCCCAAGAGGGCCTTTTTCGATTCAAGGGTACTTTTTATATACACCATTCTGTTTCTACAACTTCGACGTTAGAAACGAGGTTGTCCTTTTCAATATTTATATATTCATAAAATAAAATGTCAAAATGCCATTGTATTATTCATTATACGTCACTGTTTTGGGTGGTTTTAACGCGAGAGTTGGACATTCGCCCTGTTTTACTACTGACATTGCACGCGATAATAGAGCCAAACACAACGGGTATTATGTTTCGGAGGCCTGTCCTCATCTTACTATCGGCCGGAGAGTTGTCGTTACCAATTTATCCGCTTATTGTTACATGCTGCGGTTAGAGAAACCAGATACTAATGTAAGAAACGGACTTTGTTTGGGGTTTTAACACATACCTTTGTTACATAGGAGCTATAGATTTGATGTTATGAGCACGTCATTCTATTACCGGGTAATTTCCTTTTTTTGAACATTGTTTTTTTCCATAAGAATAACAACATTTTAAAACATCGCTATACAATGTAGTTATCTTAAAAAGGTTAGTACACCATTTTGTTAATGTGAAATTCGTGATTCAGGAATTGTTTTCATAATAATTCTATAATGTTGTTAAATTATGACTTTTCTTGGAACAGACACTAATAGTTAATTGCCAATTTCATTGTGTATCATATGAGTTGAAAGCATTCGTATACTTACGCATGCATGACGAACTGTATAACCGAAATAGTATAATCATTATAATAATAAATGCAATGTAAACTGCTCACAAAAAGTTAGGAAACTATTTTAATCAAGTATATTTTTATTATTTATTACCCTCTTTGTATATGTTATATGTTAATGGAAAGCTGAAGTGTTCCTCTTCGAAATTATACCACATTTGCAATGATTACATGTTGCTGAACTTGGCCACATGAATGAGAATGAGGCAAAGTCACAAATCAAATGTGCCAAAATTACCGTTATCTGTGCTAAACAGTCACTAGGTAATGATCAATAATCAAACCGGTCATGTTTGAAAACCATGAATGGTTTACACAAAGATTTGCACCAGTGAGCACAACACAGACACCCCAACCCTCATCTCTTTAGAAAACCATTGTTTGGGTATTTGCAAGATTGGGTTAACAGGTGGAAGGTCATGAAGTGTCAGGCTGTCATCAACGCCTTCGGATCATCCACTCGTTACTGAACTCAGCTCTTGTCTCAATAAAATTGATTAAGATCAGTAGTTAGTTGTCTTGCTTGTTTTCATTACAGTGTCAATTTGTTTGTTCACACAGTAACACAAAATTGCTAATTTTGGCACATTTGATTTGTGACCTTGTCTCATTCTCATTAATATGGCCAAGTCCAGCAACATGTCATCATTGTACATTTGGTATCAATTTAAAGAAGAACACTTCAGCTTTCCATTGATATGCAGCATAATACAAGAGGGAAATAAATAATAAAAATATACTTGATTAAAAAAAGTTTCCTAACTTTTTGTGAGCAGTTTATATATAATAATCACTTACACATATACACATATACTTGGTTTACTTGGTAGGTATACTTGTTCGATTGGTCCTTCACTCCAAGGGGAAGGACTCTCAGATTACTCTTGAATGATGCCACAAAACTGATTCGGGTAGATTGTTCCATGGACCGCTTTGTTTGAGTAGAATTGTAGTACGCCTGACAAACACTTTTTTTAGAAAAAAACCTGAGGTCACTAGTGGGTAGTGACAAGTATAAAATATAACCCGATTTCCAGATTTGGTCATTTGCCTGGACTGATTAAACGATACTGGAATCTAGGA
The DNA here is from genome assembly GCA_035610835.1 of Ophiura sarsii. Taxonomy (NCBI): domain Eukaryota; kingdom Metazoa; phylum Echinodermata; class Ophiuroidea; order Amphilepidida; family Ophiuridae; genus Ophiura; species Ophiura sarsii. The sequence continues at coordinate 16,383,138 of CM069445.1, forward strand.
CACTTTTTTTGTTAAGGATTAACACACTGACAATAACGATATCATATGTGGTTATTGAGTTTCTGTGCTAGGAAACCACTTGTATTTACCAAATTGGGCTAATAATTGAAACTAAAATCTCCTCTAAAAATGCTATATCGCGACTTTTGTCAAATTTAATCCTTTTATTTGATAAAATCTGAAACAATATTAGCACTACTTTTTATATATAACAAATTGATGAAGTTTAAAGCTAGAAATTCTCGATACAACCACGCTGAAACATGCCAAAACCTTACAATTTGGGTGTTGTTTCAACCATAGATCTATGTTTCAATCAGCAATTGGCAGACCACCAGAGTCCATTCACAACGCGCCCACATGCTGGGAAACTTAGCGGCATTTACCGTCTATGCTTGCAGGCTTGATTGACCAAAAGACACTAGAGTGTTGCCACATGAGCCTATTCAAAGTCCACATTGGGCTCATTTTTAAAACTAATTTCTGATCTATCAATATTATATCGTGATTTTTCTCGAAATTTGACCTTTTTATTTTATTAAATCTGAAACAGCACTAGTTTTTATAACAAATTGAAGTTCAAAGTATAATTTTTATAACTTAACTTATTAGGAACTTAACATTTTGGGCTTGCTGTCCCCCAACTTATTTTCGAAGGTTGAAGCTATTTATAGACAGCTATGGAGTATTAAAATGGAATATGAAATTATTGCGAACATGTAATCTTTTTTACCATAACTTCAGATCTATCCAACCAATTGTGCTCGTTCAAAAAACAGACTGTGCTATTTTTATTTAATGTATTCATTGTTGTACTTTAAATCACGAATTTTCAACAAAAACTGCATTGATTAAATTTCACAATGGGCCTTGCTACAAAATAAACCTAGTCAAAATCTGCATCCGACGGCCAGAGCAGGTACCCAAAGCGTCGTAGGCACTAACAGCTGGTGCAATAACTCAAAGAGTTGGGGGGGGGGAGCCAAGATTAATAACCACGGATATGGTATGAAAGCCGTGGTTATAGAAGTTTGTAAATATACAGGGAACGGAACCGTAATGAGTGTCGAAAGAGGAATCATTTCTTCCGAAATGTACACACACACAGGTATAATAGGTAAGTGGTTTTCTTCCAATCAGTGCACAAGACAATCCTAATGAATCTTTTCGACAATATTCGACAATCGTACGGACAATCTAAAGTGAACGAACTACGTGATTTCAAAAACTGTGTAAAGAAGATACAACGCCACAGGAACCATCTTGTATATAGTCACCGTTGATCATGTGTTGATAAAGGCAACAGTTTTTGCCGAAACGTCCACAATAACAAGTAAGTGGAAATTGGATTAGATGCAATGAATCTTTCTCTCATATACAATTCTGATGAATCTGTTCAACAAAACTCATTAAGCAGTTTGACAGTGCTAATAAAAGGGAACTTCTCTTTATTAGTATTACAGTTACTAAACAAAGACACTCATCGATGTACAAAGTTTAAATCATTGAATGTAGCGAAGAACAGCACATTAACAATACAATACACCAGTCAATCTTTAGTTATGATAGGAGTTTCTGTTTGACATTGCTATTGAATACTGATTGCATTGGCTATGATGATTAAAGTAAACATCCAGAATAAGTTTTTAATTAAAGTAAAATGCTTTTGTTATTGAATACTGATTGCATTGGCCATGGTTATGATGCTTAAAGTCAACATCCAGATATGTTTTAATTAAAGTAAAGTAAAGTTGATATTGATGTTGAAAACTTCAACTATTATATCTTTGGTACAAATTGGGGATCAAAATACAGTAAGTGTAACCTAAATACTTCACGCGGGGATAGTATCAGGTAACATGCCTAGTTTCCGAAACCGTCAACACTGTAAAAAATCCCTGAAATTGACCAATTCTATTGGCTATTTTCACAATATATAGGCCTACTTCAAACCCTGTGAGATCTGCACGGATTTGTTATGGGGAATTAAGGGAATTAAATATACACGCTACCTTTAGTGGTGAGATTTACTCATTCTGTACACGTTTTCTAGCCGGTCCGTGACCCTGATTTCAAATAGTGGATACCTTGAACACGTTAATACACAATGTGATTCGCCCAGATCAAGAAAAGATACACGATCGTTTGTCATCACTGAAACTTACTACTTCAATAAATAAGCTTATGAAACTATATATCGTTAATTTGGAATGATATGACAATTCTTCCTTTCAGTTTTCTACTGGCAAAATAAGGTACTTAGATTGTTCAGTGACCATGGTATTTTGAAACTAAGCGATGCGGTGACATTAACCTACATGGTACTGATGAGATGATGTAAGCAATTTCAAATTACAAAATAAAAGATGTCACCCTTTAGAGGATTATGGAGGATGAAGTTAATCAGATTATCAACCAACAAGGATATCGATTTCAAAGTTAACACCATTAGAAACAGGCTCTCGTGTCAAAATGGACCAAGAAAAGTCCAGATTTCCCAGTGAAAGTCAGAAATTAAATTTTATTTAAACATTAAAGAAAAACAAGAAGAAGAAAAAAAGTGAAAGAAAGTTATCCTGATTTCGCCCCCCCCCCCCCCCCCCCCCGTCAAAAAGGAACATTGATGTGTGAATTCGGGAAGTGGGGGTATCCCAGGGTCAAGAAAAAGAAACGAAAATGAAATGCGATGAAAAAGAAAGAAATCAAGAACAAGTAACGTAATCCACCCCCTCTCCGTGGTAAAAAAATCCATTTCAATATAATGCTAGCGCCCTCTATAAATACTAAAATAGTTCAGGAGCAAATCCCGGGATACCTTTCACAACTTTTAGAAAATAGTTTAGAAAAATAGTGCCTAGCAAAAAGTATTATCCTGATCGTCCTGAGGAAAACAAAGTTGTAGTGAATTGTGCAACAATTGATTAAAACTACTGCCTATTATCTGAACATCGCAAACGTGCTAAGATGTGGTTTAAATCGAACGAAAAACGCTCGGAATGATACTAAACCGGACTATAAGTGGAAAGGCTGAATATTATTGTGTGGTGTGCCCGGCCCTCGAATCTTGATGAGATTCGTCTCAAAAGTTGTGAAAATTGAAGTCGATATTTGCTATTTTACAAAAGGTGAGATTGATAGGTTTTAAAATGCAAAACATCAGGGCAACATCAGTCAGCCAGGCCTGTTATATGCAGTTTAGTTAAGTTTCGCTATAGAGAAATTGACAATAACTGACAAAGTAAGCTTATTTAAACCACTTTTATCACATTTTTGACCGAGTCATTTTTAAAAGGTAGCCCAAGTTGAAGTTCGAGTTGCATTCCTTCGTAGTACGATTGGACTTTTGAAATGTATACGCAAGGAATCAATTTGGGTTACTCAGATCAATTTTAGCCCGATTTCATCTTTTTTTTACCGGCACACAGGGGTAAAAATTGGCCCAATTTTCATTGAGCCCATAGACTTAGAGAATGCATCGGTTGGTATTGGTAGCCCAAAAAAGGCATGTTCATAACCCGTCGTTGCGCATCGGTCGACGTCGACGGATGATTATATAGTTGACATTGTTTCAACTCGCGCACCGATGTCCTTGATGGCGGCTGATGCGCGACGATGATTCCTCAGCGGCGCGTAACATGCACAGCGTTGCGGGACTTGCTTGCCTGAAACCACTGTGACCCGGGTTCAATGCCTACATCCCTCCCCTGTTCTTTTGATCAATGGACGCACAGCACATGAGGTTGACCCGCGTACTGCGAAAGTACACGAGATCAACCTCACCCCAAACGCCCGGCGCAAACCTCATCCGTGACGTCAGCTCGATGTGATTGGTCAATTACGCGGGGTCAACCTAATGTGACGTGCGTCCATTCCCAATATGGATCACTTGGGTTATGCAACAAAAAAACCCCAAAAAACCCGTTGTACGGGCAAAACAGGGTCGATCGGGCATATTATACAGGCAAAACAGAATCGGTCGGTCATATTAATTTTTGGTGAATTTTCACCTTTTTTTTAAATTTGTAAAAGAATTCATATTTAAATTTATTTTAAATTTTAAATGAAAAATTACAATTTTTTTAAAAATTCAAAACATCAAACAATTTCAAGACAAATTGCCACAAAAGTTTCAAATCATCTTAAAACTAGTCAAAAAATTGCAATGTTTACAAAATTTCCAAATCTTTTCCAAAAAATTCAATAAATGTTCACAAAATATTCAAAAATACACAAAAATATTCAAAAAATTGCATTAATTTTCACATTTTTTTTAAAAACATTCAAAAAATGCATTAATTTTCACTTTTTTTCAAAAATATTCAAAAATTGCATTAAGGGGGGACTTAAGGAAGTTTTTTGTTGAATTTTGTTAGTGCTGTAATTATTGAACCATAACTCAAATGTATATAAAAGTATACCTTTTTGGAAAGGAAATGGATCAGAGAATCCAAATTTGACATCAATTTTGACCAAAAATGTTGATTTTTTGAGAAAATCACAAAAAAATCACTTTTTTGACCCAATTTTTTTGAACAAAGCTAACAAACATAATTTTGAGTTAAAAATGCCCAAATCTCTTGATGATGATGTTAAGACACTAATGAAGGGACGATTTTTTTTTTTTTTAACCTAATCCAATATTTTTTGAAATTTTGACAAAAAAATGTTAAAAAAAATTAAAAATCCATTTTTTCACGTTTTTTGGCACTTTTTGGTCAAAATTTTCAAAAATATTAGATAAGGTTTAAAAAAAAAAAAATCGTCCCTTCATTAGTGTCATAACCCTAACCCCGGTTTAGGATTTTTGACCGGGATCACAATTTTCGAGGAAAAAACACCAACTAAATCTCCGGGAACCTGCCGGGATTCGATCCGGGGACCCTCCGTTCTCGAGCCCCACCTTCCTAACACTAAGCCACGGCCCTCAGCTACACATTCGTGCAGTATACTGCACTCATTATATAGGCTCGGTTGACTACGTCATCGAAAACCGACGGCGCATGCGTTTGGAGAGGGACTTTGGATTAGCATTTATTAGCACTCAGGGGGGTTAGGGTTAATAGAACACGAAAAAAAACTTCTTCTTTTTTTACCATAACCCTAACCCCGGTTTAGGATTTTTGACCGGGATCACAATTTTCGAGGAAAAAACACCAACTAAATCTCCGGGAACCTGCCGGGATTCGATCCGGGGACCCTCCGTTCTCGAGCCCCACCTTCCTAACACTAAGCCACGGCCCTCAGCTACACATTCGTGCAGTATACTGCACTCATTATATAGGCTCGGTTGACTACGTCATCGAAAACCGACGGCGCATGCGTTTGGAGAGGGACTTTGGATTAGCATTTATTAGCACTCAGGGGGGTTAGGGTTAACATCATTATAAAGTGATTTGGCCATTTTTTACTCAAAATTATTTTTGTTAGCTTTGTTAAAAAAAAATTGGGTCAAAAAAGTGAATTTTGTGATTTTCTCAAAAAATCTACTTTTTTGGTCAAAATTGACGCCAAATTTGGATTCTCTGATCCATTTCCTTTCCAAAAATGTATACTTTTATATGCATTTGATTAATAGTTCCATAATTACAGCACTCACAAAATTCAAAAAATCAAATCAAAAACTTCCTTAAGTCCCCCCTTAATGTTCACATTTTTTTCAAAAACATTCAAAAAATGCATTAATTTTCACCTTTTTTTTCTCCAAAAACATTCAAAAATTGCATTAATTTTCACATTTTTTTCATTTTCCCAAAACATTCAAAAATTGCAATATTTTGTTAACATTTTCAAATCATTTCAAACAATTGCAATAATTTTCAAACAATTTCATAATTTTCCACAAAAAAAACCTCACATTTAAAATAAATTTTACAAATTTCTAATATTCCATATCAAACTTAATTCAATTTGTTTGTCTCAAAACAAATGGGGGGGGGGGGGGGGTCATGGGGGGGGGGGGGGTAATTTGAGCTCATAAAAATCTGTCGGTACAGCAATTGCTCTGACAAAACACGCAATGGTTTGCGCATTCATTTTCTGTGCTTCAGACAGCAGGAAGGCAGGCAGGCAGGCAGGCAGGCGATTACTTAATCGCTTAAAAAACTCTTCACGGTTTCTAGAAAGCTAGCTAGGCCCTGTCATATCATGGCAGGTATATGTTGTGATTACTTTTTGTCTGTGGCTGATCTTTTTTGGCCCAATGAGGTGCATTTGTGAAGTAAGGTTTGTCAATTGAAATAATATATAGGGAAATCTATTGTTCATTACATAATTGGGCTATTATAGTTGGTAACACTTCACTTGGTGACCTTGCGCACACATCCCATGTATTGTATGCCATTAATCACACATGTTTACTCAGAACTTTAGGATGCCTTGTTGTCTTCACTCATTGGACCATTATCTAAGCCCAATTCTTGTCATGTTGGATCTTAGTTGCACATATTTGGGCTGCATTTACCTTTTTGCACATTATTTGGGCTGCATTTACCTTTTTGTGTGATTTCAGGAACCTTTTTGGGTGCATTTGCATTATATTTTGGAAACACTTGCTGTTTGCCTTACATATAGCATAGCTGCACCGTGTAGGTACCATAGACTGTAAGAATCATGCAGATGACATTGGTTTTTACTCTGATTTTTATGGCAAGTGGAACATATACCAAAGACGAATGACGAGTTCGGACCGATGCGCCCTTTTTAATCTTAGCGCGCACACTCTGCTGATCTGACAATGTCACCATGGGATCAAAATCAAAGATCTACAGCAATCGTATTATGAACATTAGTTGGATATATCGAATGCTGTGCTGGAGCACACTCATCCTAAGTGTAACTACTGGTACTGCATGCATAGACTTGACATGGACATTTCAACATTACCCACAAACTCGCATGTCTACGAGACGTGAAAGCGTACATACATTGCATGACAAAACTGTATGTCGACCACTTGAAATAGTCAACCGCTTGAAATAGTGCGCTATCAGTAACATTGAATGGAAGTAAAACATGTGGGGTTTTTTGCCTTGCATTGTTGTTGTTTTGGTACAATTGGGCTAGTAATGAAAAACCTTGGCAACATGCAAGCCCATATATGATGGCAAAACCATGAATGATAATCATTTTATCTACACATGTTTTGTATTGAGGAAGTACTGTGGACTTCAAATTTTCCCTCTTCCAAATCCAATTGTATGTTTGTGCACTCAATTTAAAAATAATAAAAAATTGTGGAGGCGGGAAAATTTGAAAATTTGAAGAAAATAAAGTGGACTTTTTCAGAATCCAGATTGACAAAATATCCTGTTTAGACAGCATTGATATATTCTACGCAGAACAAGCACGAGGTAAGCAGTAGTTAGTCAGAAATGATGTCTCTCACTCAAAGTCTATCCTAAGAATAACTGAACCAATACTATACCAGGCATATTTGTACTTTAATGCATTTCTCATATGGTGATTCCAAATAATATGGTGATGCAATTCAATATTGTTGACATTTCTACAGACGACTGCCGCGTGGAAAGTGTTAATTGGTGTGTTTTTTAAATTACGTATTAACAAAAGAAAAGGAACATGAATTTTCGCCCAGATTTTGCTCCTAAATGTTACAGGTTTTCTTGGACTAGTTGGACACCCTTGAAAACTTAATGTTATCTATTTTTATGAAATACGCAAAACGTAACATTTAATCCGTCCATAAACATGATAGAGGCAGCCAATTTAAAATGTGATTTCACACAACTAAAATATGTTCGCATTAACAGTTAGTGCCTCTAAGAATGTACCATTTTTACAAAACAGATTTTCAGAAACCTTTCCCAATTTTCAAAGTCTATCTCAAGGATAACTGAACCAATACTAGGTATGTTTGTACACATTTTAATGCATTTCACATGGTGATTCTAAATACGGTAATGAAATTCTACAATTTTGACATTTTTGAAACATTTTGTGAAATTTTGGAATGTCGTTTGCAGCCGCCTGCCGAGTAAAAAGTGTTAAAACACGAAATAATCATGACGTGCACATGACAGCTTACGAATGCGCAATATCAGTACTTTACCGAACTCAAAAGACCAGAAAACAGCGCGTTTTTTTAATTTATAGATCTTTTTATAAAAGCGTCTGGATTTCTACTTTTTGGGTATCCTGAAGATAATCATGGTCACTCTATAAACAAGAGATTTAAAAACAGAAAAAATGATTGCGAATTAAAATTCGCAATCATTTTTTCTGTTTTATTTGTATATAAAGAGCAATATGTAAACAATAACCTAACATACATTAACGAGGGTAATGAAATATTAAGTAATTATAAATCAAACTGCTGACTCTACAAAGAGTTCTGATGTGCCAATCAATTGGTTCACTGCAACTCAGAAAACATACATATTACACCCGGATACTACAAGAAACACAAATTGTTAGGGGCTAAATATTCTAATGAAAGTAACACAAGAAGATAAAAGCCTATAGAATCAATAAACAATCATGTTTCTGCTTGCCAAGTCTAGTAATGCACTGCACTTAAGATACCATCTTTTATTTTACTCTATTTTATTTAGACCAGGGCCACGCCCAGTGCCAAGTCACTTTATAAACTGTCATATTTTGTCGCCAAATTTACATATCAAGGAACTCTAAATGTCACCAACACTCATGTTAGTACTCGTATTAGTAGAAAGTAGCCAGCTAGCGTGTCCCGTGCAATGCAGATGCCCGTGTCCACTGGGTCTTTTTACCATAAGCGTGTCCAAAAACAAATAGGTCACTGTTAATACTTTCCACGCGACAGGTGTCTGCAGACGACATTCCAACATTTCACAAAATGTTTCAAACATGTCAAACTTATTGAAATTCATTACCATGTTTTGAGTCACCATGAAGAATGCATTAAAATAATAAGTACAAACATGCTAAGTATTGCTTAGTACTGGTTCAGTAATTCTGAAAGTTGAAAAAGGTTTCTGACACATCTGTTTTGTAATGGCAAAAACTAATATCCGCGTGGAAAGTGTTAAGCAGTCTGTAATTTGGATAATAATAATAATAGATATAAAGAGGAAAAGGCAAACCAAATTCTTAAAAAAATGATGACTTTGCGTGAAATTGTTTTATATACAGGGTGTCCCAGAATGATTTATACCGTATTTGAAGAAGAAAAAAATAATGGAGAATATGTTTTACCATACCTGCTTTTCCTTCTCAGCGTATTTCAATTGATAAAACTCACACCAAACCTCAAAACAGCCTCCGTAAAACTGCCGTAACTTCTTCATTATTCATTTGATCTATAAAAAAGTATACATTTTTTTGCAGAAAAGGATCCAACCATGATCATGAAGTTGACCATTTTGGAGAAAATGTTAAAAAACACGTTTTTTGACCCATTTTAGGTTCTGCAAAGATAACTCAAAATATATTTTGTCAAATTTTGTCATACTAGTTTTATTACATTCCTCATACAATTCCCTAGGAATCTTTTTTTTTTGTTTTTTTGAAAATCGTTATTATTTATTGAATTATCGACCAAAAAGTGCCAAAAAAATTGTTGGTCTATAATTCAAAAAATAATAAAGATTTTCCTCGGTGGGGTGAAGCTCAACATTTGGTGAAAGAAATGCGACATCGGCTCCAAGCGCAACCTCTTAAAAACAAATTACGACATCGGTTAACTTGTCATTTTTGCATTTCACCTTCGCTCGCGTGGACGTATCATCGTAAGACGGCGCGAATCTCAACTTTGTTGAAAAAATATGCAACATCAGGGAAGCAACGCCGGTGATGCCATCTTCTTTGCCGGTCGACATTATGTTTATTGATATGCGTCGGACATCAGAGCCTCCCTTTTTCATATCACCTTCGACACCGAGGAAGCATCGCCAGTGAAGCCATCTCCTTCGGCGGCGCGAAGCTCAACCTTTTTATCAAAATAAATCTAAATCGGAGTAGACCACCGACGGCGAAAATCTCGACCTTTTTGGAAGAATTCTACATTGGAGAACGAAGACGGCGCAAAGCTCAATCTTATAAAAGAAATTACATAGGAAAAGCACCGACGGTGAAGCCATCTCCTTCGACGGCCAAAAGCTCAAACCTTTTTGACGATAAATGCTTCATCGGTCACCCTTACCATAAAAGCAGGCTCAATTAGCCTGCCTTTAACCTGCTTTTAACCTGTGGTCTCAAATGCAGGTTAATAAACTGTCTGCAGGTTAATTCAAAGCCTGCTTTTACAAAAGCAGGCTTAGAAATAGCCTGCCTTTCAAGAGCAGGTTTAGGAATAGCCTGCCTTTACAAAAGCAGGCTAAATTTGTTTTAATGATAGCCTGCTTTTAACAAATCCAAAAAGCAGGCTTATACATTTTAAATGATAGCCTGCTTTTATAAAAGCAGGCTAGTGTTATAATTATATGATAGCCTGCTTTTATAAAAGCAGGCTAGTGTTTTAACACATTAATTCTTTTTAGACTGCGAACTAAAAAGCAGGTTAATTGTGATGTGATATCTCATGCAAATTACTCTTAGCCTGCTTTGTGTCACATGACTAACTTGCATAACCTGCAATTTTAAACTCTAACCTGCAGCAGCCATTTTGGAAGTTGCTGCCAACTGTCAAACTGCCTGTGTCAGGATGCTGCATATATTTCAGGATATTTGTGGATATTTATCACTATTGATGTTATAAACCAAGTAAAGATGAAAGCTTCATGAGATTCAACAAAGTGTGATAAGGTAGACTGTTCAGATTTATAGTTATCAAATTATAAACTGCATTTACAGTATATTTTGATTAAGCTTAAGCTTATTAAAACAGTTGATAGGCTTTATACAGGCAATTATTCCCGTACCTTTTAGTCAGTTTAGGCAATTACTCTTTTCTTTAGCAATGGTGGATTAAGAGCTTTTAATATTGTGGAACTGAGGAAACAATAATGAATGCTGGTTGATTATGGTTAATTGAATGATTCAATTTTGATTTGATTGGTTGTTTTTGGTTGTTGATTTTTTATTATTGATTGATACATTTTTGTTATTTTTAAAAATGGCATGATTATATATTGTTTGTTTTAATTAATTGTTTATGGTTTTATTGATAATTGGTCAGTTGATTAATTGATTTATTTATTGACAGATTGATGTATTGGTTGAACGGCTGCTTAATATATCTATTTGATTGGTACATTTGATTGACATCTATGATGAATTAATGGATTGATTGATAGGGTTCAGATGCTTAATAGATTGATTTATTGATTTAATTGGTTGTTTACTAATTAATTTTAATTGCTTTCATTTGTTGATTGATGCATTAATTGTTGATCGATTGTTTGGCTATTAATTGATTTTTCATTGATTGATTGATCAATTATTCAATTGGTTGATTGTTTTTTATTTATTTGTTTATTCAATGATTGGATGTGTATTGATTGGTTGTTTTGTTCATGATTGTTTGATTGATTGATTCATTTTTATTTTGAAACCATCTCTGATTTTGATTAGAGAAAAAATGTATTAAACATACAAAATTCTATTTAATTATTTTTATTACATGTTTTAACTTTACTATGATGCTTAAATCTAAAACAAAAAATCTGTATTTTACAAAAAAATCAAGCATATTTCTTACCGTAATTTGCAACAACTCATTCATAAACATGGGAGGGTTTTTTTATTGGTAGCGGGCAGCCTGCTTTTTGGGAGAGCAGGCTAAACTAAGCCTATTTTTGGGAGAGCAGGCTAAAATAGTAAGCCTGCTTATTAGGACAGCAGGCTAAAATAAACCTGCTTTTAAATATGGTCTGCAGGTTAATTATAAAGTAGGTTAATATTTGCAGGCTAAAGAAGCTAGTTAACCTGCTTGAATAAGCCTGCTTCTGGAGAGCAGGTTAAAATTAGCCTGCCTAATTTACATATTTCGGCCCATACACAGGTTAGTGTAGGCTAAGGATGATTTGCATGTTAACAAGCAGGCTAATAAAGCAGGTTAAATTCTACAGGCTAAAGAAGCAGGCTAATAAAGCAGTCTAATGAAGCAGGTTAACATTTACAGGCTAACAAGCAGGTTAATTTAACCTGCTGTCATTAGCCTGCTTTTTTGTAAAGCAGGCTAATAATAAGCCTGCTTCTGAATTCAGCAGGCTACAATAGCCTGTCTCATTTGCATATTTAGGCCCATATGCAGGTTAGTGTAGGCTAAGGATTTAAGCTGCTTTTAAGCAGGCTAGAAGCAGGTTAGCTTTTTGGGTAAGGGCAAGCACTGCTGGTGAAGCCATTTCCTTCGACGGCGCAAAGCTCAACATTTGTATTAGAAAAACGCGACATCGGTTAATCCCTTCGCCGGCACGGTAAAACCAATATGAAAAGTACATGCCTAACATTTTACAGGGCGTGTCAAACAAGTGTCCCATGAGGGAGACAAATAATTTAATATACCTTCCATGTTTTTTGTTTAAAAAAAAGAAGAAGTCTGTTGGTAAGTCCTATAAGTCCTCTATCAAATACATTTCATCCTATTCAAATTCATCCCCTGAGATATGATCAGTTCAGTAACAAGAGTGTGAATCTACTTTTGGACAAGGATTGGATTTTCAACTGAAAAAAATTGCTTCGAGATTTCAATGGTGATTTATAGGATACATCAATTCATTGTATAAAATACATCTTATATAAATTTAAAGATTCTGTGGTTTATCATGGATAATATGGATGAAAATATGTTTTTCTGTTAAAATTGATCTATATAGCTAGATCAACATGTAGTATGTAGATTATAGTTAGTTGACTTTGGTGATTATGTTCAATTACACACTGAAATGATAATTCTAATAAAGGAGTTTTTTGCACTGAAAAGTGGCCAAAGCTGAATTTGACATGCCTGAGAAGATTGACCCTAATTTGATAACGAAAGCTCCAAAATGGATAGAAAGAGATTCTTATGCCAGGTCAAAGATTGTTGAACATGAGTAGTACTATTTCATGTACAATCGTTATATTTGTCATGACCTACAAAATCATGTTTTTACATGTGTATTATTCGTGTCTATTTGTTGTATCTTTCTGTAATAAGCCAAATTTATATATTAGTAGGCCAGTGGCAACCTACGTGTAGAGCTCTTTTCAGAGCCACCATCTCTGTTCAGTGGAAAAGCGGCAATCCATCTGAACGGCTCTTTTCAGAGCCACCAATTCTTTTACAAGTAGGAAAGGGCACATACTCTCCAATCATCGGGCAAGGGGCAGCCCAAATGATGATAACAAAAGAGAAGTGGCAATCTCTATGTTTTATTTAATATTATAATAATTTGGTCCTGAAGAAGTCAGAGCTAATCCTGACGAAAGCTTGACATATTAAAACTTGTCCGACGGCGAACCCGTTCAACTTTTAACTTATATTATGAATACCCGTCGTAAAAGCCTATCTCAAAATTGTCTGTAATTTTGTTTATTATTTATTAAATCTTGCACACAGTTATCAATGCATTCTCGACAAGATGGTAGCTATTCCAAAGCACGTATAACCTCCTATTTTGTTGCTACATTTACATTTGAAATTTTATAACAAGTTATCAACTATATGCAATATTGAGCCCCTCCGATAATTAAAGCGTTCGTACTCACCAAAAACCTCTGTTATAAAGTGCTAATTTACTACAGATGGACTTTAAATGAACTTAATACGACCAAACATAAGTTGTTTCGGAGAATAAACTCCATTCAATGAAAACTTGCACACGATGCGCAGATGCAACACATGGGCAGTTTATGGGCATAATCGGGAAAGACGGATTCTGACACTCTCTATAAAAACTTTAGTTTCAACATAAGGTAAGATATATTTACCTTTACATCCCTATATATGACGTAGATGTGTACCTACTTAGTTACAAGCTCTGCGGAGGGGGGGGGGGGGGGCACGCTTTAGCTCAAGTCGGCTTTTGGGGATAATTTATTTTTACTTTGAGTCTAAAACGAAGGAAAACATAACCAAATGTACTAATATCGAAGTTTGTTTTCCGTCATATCCTGAACATCATCATATCTGATAGCTGAATGTATCGAGTGTTTTGCATCAGTTTAAATATATCGATAAGATCTAGAGAACACATTGAAATGCTTCGTCCAGTGGTCAGGAAAGCCGATACCTGAAGCTGGAAGAGATACCACTAGTAGTTAGGTAAGTGGGGGTTCTGGACCCATTTACCTTGTATACCACGGCACCAGTAATTACTACCAATACCCTCGCTTTGCTCTCTCTCAGCTTGGATTTTTTTCTTCTTCTTGTATACCAGGTACCCAGTAATTTATAACTATAAATCCAAGCTGAGAGAGAGCAAAGCGAGGGTATTGGTAGTAATTACTGGTGCCGTGGTATACAAGGTAAATGGTCCAGCACTAACTACTGCAAATACAACAAAGGGAATTTTGAGATTTCTTTTTTTCGTATGATTTTTGTAGTTTTAAAATTGGTTAAGGGATTTAAAACTAAATTTATTACATTTTATGTAAATAAATATTAAATAGGTAAATAAATTTAATTTGAACTTTTTTATTTACCTTATAGAAACAAAATGTTACTAGATGACTTCAATACTTTTCATAATATTACAACACCAATTGTATTACCGTTTAAGGAAGAAAATGGTATTTTGTATGTAGTATATAAATCGAAGGACTGGGCGGTATCATATATAAGAGGCGGAATAAGTTCATTTTATACAAAGTCTGTGTTAAAATTGAAAAAGAAATTTGGGGTTGAATTATTACGCGCTTTAAAATTAGAGCCTGAAAAGATAAAAATTAAACCAAAAAACAAAAAAGAAAAATCAAAACCAATTAGTGATGGGCCTCTTAAAAATATGGTATATAACAGGGAATCAATAGAAAATGAAATTTTAAACGAATTAGCAGATGTAAACCCTATTGATCCTATGTTTAATTCACCAATTTTAGAAGATCTTCCTGCACCTTTAGAACCGTCTAATACTGCTATGTATTTGAAGTTAACCAATACTTTTGGTAAATTTCTTAAAAGTTATGAAATGGTAGTTTTAGAAAATAGAAATGATCCTGTCGCATTTTTAGAAGAACTTGAGCCAATAACAGCAACACGGATAGCGAGAGAAGCAGCAGAGTTAAATGGAGTAAAATTTAATTTAGTTTTGCAAATATTAATGAGAAAAGACAATCCACAAACAAATATCTCAACATACGCACATCCAAGTTTTTATAGTGCGCAAATACCCGTTTTGAAAAAAGTTGATATAGATGAAGACAATATTAAGCTGAATTTAGTAAACATCGATCTTGCTCAAGCACATGCTAAAATAATAGCAAGTATCGAAAATTACGTTAGCTTTGGATCTGGGTGGGTTGTGGATAGGATTGAAAGATTGTTTTTAAATTTTGCGGAATACTCGCCTTTAAGGGGCGGCTCTTATATTTCTTTACCAAAAAAATTAGCAAACAAGAAAGTTATTATTAATGTACAAAACCAAGATGATAATTGTTTGAGGTGGGCATTACGATCAGCGTTATTTCCAACAAATGATCACTCAAATAGAACTTCAAGTTATCCAACTAATGATGGGTTAAATTTTACAGGTATAGAATTTCCTACTCCATTAACTCAGATTAAAAAAGTAGAAAAACAAAATAACTTAGCAATTAACGTGTATGGATGGGAAAAAGGATGTACTGTAAATTATTATATTAGTAGTCAGCCTTCAGAAATACCTCGCATTTGTTTGATGTTATTAACTGAAAAATTAAAAGATAATGAGGAGGAATTTGAGTGGGGTGAAGACACAAAAGCAAATTTGCATTATACTTGGATTAAAAATTTAAATGGTCTTTTATATGATCAGACTTTGCATAAAGAAAAGAAGTATTTTTGCGATAGATGTCATCACGGATATATTAGAGCAGATTTACTTGAGGAGCATAAACCTGAATGTCGAGGGATCGGAGAAAGGTCTTTTAAAATAGAAATGCCAACGAAAAAC
Source organism: Ophiura sarsii (assembly GCA_035610835.1). NCBI lineage: Eukaryota > Metazoa > Echinodermata > Ophiuroidea > Amphilepidida > Ophiuridae > Ophiura > Ophiura sarsii. The sequence continues at coordinate 16,399,148 of CM069445.1, forward strand.
AAATCAATTCTAAAGTTTGAAAACTATCGCAAACAGCTTAAAGTACCATGGGTAATATATGCAGACTTAGAAGCACTAGTTACGAAAATAGAAGCTCCAGCGTCTAAAGAAAGAAAAAACACGCAAAAAACCATCTGTTCACAATGTGTGCGGATTTTCGATTGTAGCTGTTAGATCTGATGGAGTATCTGAGAAGCCTATAGTTTACCGAGGACCTGACGCGATGAGTAAGTTTTTTGAACAGGTTGAAAAATGTGAAAATGATATTATTAAATCGCTAAAATTCCCCAAAAAGATGGATACTTTAACTTCTAAAGAATGGAGGGAGTATTATAACACTAAACAATGTTGGATATGTGAAGAGGGTGGTTTTGATAATGAAAATAAGAAAGTGTGTTATAATCAAAAGGCTGTCCATAAGCGCTGTCGTCCTGAAGGTAAGTTTGAAGATGTAAATTACGAAATAAATAATAGCTATTTTGAGGCGAAAGAATGTGCAATTTGTTGTAAAAAGTTTTCTCAAAGATATAAAGTACGTGATCATTGTCATATTACAGGGGAATTTAGAGGGGCCGCCCACTCAGATTGTAATTTAAAACTGCGAATTAAACCTTCGAATAGAGAGTTCTTTATCCCTGTAGTATTTCATAATTTACGAGGTTATGATTCTCATCTAATTATGCAAGCTATTAGCGAAACTGAAGGTGTTATTAAGTGTATTCCGAATAACATGGAAAAATATATTTCATTTTCTTTACGACAATTACGATTTATTGACAGCGCACAATTTTTACTAGCTTCATTAGATAATTTGGTTAAGGCAAATCCTGCTGAAGTATTTAAAATAACAAAATTAAATGAGCCAGATCAAGAAAAAAGTAAATTATTGCTCAGAAAAGGAGTTTATCCTTACAAGTACATGGATGATTGGGAGCGTTTTGAAGATAAACAACTACCTCCTATTGAGGATTTTTACAGCAGTTTAACGGATTGTGGAATTAGTCAAGAAGACTATATTTATGCACAAAAAGTTTGGGATACATTCGATTGTAAGAACATGGGAGACTATCATGACTTGTATTTAAAAACTGATACAATGCTGCTTGCGGATGTATTTGAGAAATTTAGAAATACATGCTTAAAACACTATAAACTAGATCCGGCTCACTATTATACAGGTCCGGGGTTATCGTGGGATGCGTTGCTTAAAAAGACAAAAGTTAAACTTGAGTTATTAACAGACTATGACATGTATTTATTTATAGAAAAAGGTATGCGAGGTGGTGTTTCTATGGTAAGTCAGAGATATGCTAAAGCAAACAATGATAAAGTTCCAGATTATGATCCAACTAAACCAACAAGCTATATTCAATATGACGATGCGAATAACTTGTACGGTTGGGCAATGAGTCAATATTTACCAACAGGAGGGTTTGAGTGGGTTACAGATTTATCAAACTGTGATTTTTCAAAGAATGGTGATTTTTCAAAGAATGGTTATATTTTAGAAGTTGAACTTGAATATATAAAAGAGCTGCACGATGAGCATAATGATTATCCTTTAGCACCAGAGCGCATGAAAATAGATAAAGAATGGCTATCAGATTATCAAAATAACTTGATTGGGAAAACTAGTCTTAATACAGACAAACTTGTACCGAATTTGCGTAATAAGAAAAAATATGTGTTGCATTACAGAAATTTACAACAGTGCATTGATTTAGGTATGAAATTAACAAAAATACATAGAGTATTACGTTTTAATCATTCACCTTGGATGGAGCCATATATTCAAATGAACACAGAACTTCGAAAACAAGCAACTAGTGATTTCGAGAAGGACTTGTATAAGCTAATGAATAATGCAGTGTTTGGCAAAACAATGGAGAATTTGAGAAAGCGTGTTGATGTTCATTTGGTTCGTGCTGATGAGCATAATAAAATAAGAAAGCTAATTGCGAAGCCAACATTTGCAAGAGAGAAAATATTTAGCAATGAATTAGCTGCATTGCATATGTATAAAAGTAAGCTATGTCTTAATCGGCCCGCATATGTAGGAATGTGTATTTTGGATTTAAGTAAATTGCTGATGTATGACTTTTATTACAACCATCTTAAAAAACAATACGGAAGCGCTTGCAAATTGCTTTACACCGACACAGATAGTTTACTTTTACATATTGAAACTGAGGATGTTTATCGTGATATGGCGCAACATGCAGATTTTTACGATACTAGCAATTATCCTAAAGAACACCCTCTTTACACTGAAAAAAATAAAAAAGTTCTTGGCAAAATGAAAGATGAATGCGGTGGAGCAGCGGTTGAGGAATATGTTGGCTTAAGACCTAAAATGTATTCAATAGTTACATCGGATGGTAATATCCGCAAAGCAAAAGGCGTAAAAAAATATGTGGTTAAAAAGCACATCACGCATGAACAATATAAAAATGTACTTAAAGATCAAAAAGTTATTAGGCATGGCATGAATATGCTAAGGAGTGAAAAGCATCAAATATACGGCATACATGTTAATAAAATATCAATTTCACCTTTAGACACAAAGCGATGGATTGCAGATGATGGAATTAACACTTTAGCATATGGGCATTACAGAATACCACCAGGTGGTAATTGAGTATCAGGAGGTACTACTAATAATTCTTGACGTACAAAACCGCGTTTTGGAGTGTGAGGGTTTATTTTTGGGTCTAAATAATACAAAATTGGGTCTCCAGGTTTTACGATGGTATTACCTATTCGATTTATGCTTAACGACCAAATTGGATCAGTTGCCCTTCTTTGTTCACCACCTTCTAACTCACCAGGTTGGTATAAGTATCGTACTCCAATGTTTGTAGGTATGCGCTGTTCAGATTTGGAACCCCGTGGTGCAGAAGATTTTATTTCAATTTGATTATTTGTTATAGCCACAGAAGGTTTTTTACCGATTAATCGAGTTACCTCATTATTTAAAGCCTTAACAACGGCTGGAAGTCTAGCAACCCATTCTCTCGATCGTGCATCTTTGCCATGTGCTTCCAACAGTAATTCTTGCGCATACTGATGCCCAAATAGCCTCTCAGCAAGTGTTCTGTTAAATCTCTCAACTATTCCCTGAGCTCTATGCAAACCCCTTTCACCACGTCTAATTGCAACATTATTTAATGCCATTAAGTTACTAACAGTACCCATGAATTCACGTCCTGAATCAACTTGTAGCAATTTAGGCCATGTTAGTGGGCCGCGTTTATAAATATTAGAAAATGCTTTTGCAACTTCATCAGCATTTTTCGATGAAAGCGGGTGGGCTTCCTTATAGCGCGAGGCAATGTCGACAACTGTTAAAGCATACTTATATAGTTTGCGTCCGCGGGGTAATTTATCATGTGGTAAAAATAATAGATCGGCTTGATGGGCTTCATTTGGTGTAATTATATCAAATTTAGGTCTTGGAATATATTTTGGAGCAGGAAGATATATTTGCCAAATTGCTTGCTTTTTTAGCCAATTTTTTGCAATTTCTTCTGACACACTCGCGGTGGATGACAACTTTTTGATGGCAGCAATTCCACGCCAATATCCTTTTGGGCTATAATACATTTTAGATAGCTTAGTGGAGGTGCGGGGGGTTACTTCTGTTTTTGAAGCCATGATATATTAAATGCATACAAAATAATTTATTGCAATTAACACTACATGTACCCTTGAATTAAATAAGACCGCAGAAAATAATTCAATTTATTGTTATAAATAAATCTCAAGCAAGAAGTCCAATGAAAACAGGTAAGTACTTATAACTAAAATTGTATGTTAATTTTATTTTATTTTAAATAGTTGTTATGACTACACGGACATTGCTATTGTTCTGTATTATCTGAAATTTTAGCATCAGCACAATTTCAAAGTCAAATTTGCTTGGATAAGTTAGTGTATAGCCTGTTGATTCAATCTAAGATAAAGGGACACCGGCGGTGTCTTTTTGGTCATGCGCAGTGTATATAGCCTGTTGATTCAATCTAAGATAAAGGGACACCGGCGGTGTCTTTTTGGTCATGCGCAGTGTATATAGCCTGTTGATTCAATCTAAGATAAAGGGACACCGGCGGTGTCTTTTTGGTCATGCGCAGTGTATATAGCCTGTTGATTCAATCTAAGTTTACTAAGACGCATTTTGGTTTCTGTTTAGTGTGTTTGGTTAGGTGATTCAAATTTCAATCAGTCAAATTGGATGTTTCTAACACTGCAAGTACACTGTCCCTATGACTATTGTATGTAAACACATGTCCTCTGTGTGAACTAGAGGTGTGTGATAATAACGTGTGGCTAATGTAAATACCACACTATTTGCTAAGCCAGCTCATCATCTGTTGATTTAACAGTAGATAGGCTTAATTGTGTTAACTGTAATAATTATAATCAAAATAAAAATTTAAAAAAAATAATAATTAGCACACGGCACTTACATAATTATAACCACACTTATAAATACTTGTATGCTAAATAACCAGTGAGAACTAGACCTGTGCTAATAACAAATATTTCACCAGTCTGTATATTTGAGACTTGATTTTCGTCTAAATAATCTTCTAACATAGGCTCTGGGCCTGTATCTTGTAGCGTTAAATGTTGCCCCGTAACGAGATAATATTCTGCAGCGGCTTTGGATATCTGAGTGAATGTTTTTTCAGAGTTTGCTTCTTCGCGTAATCGTCTGTTTGCATAATCGATGTTGTCTAGTCTTTTCTGATTCCATATGTCTCTACCTTTTTGTAAGTCTTCTAAAGCTAAGTCATGCCTTTTCCTCTCAGCATCGCCATTAATTAAACTAAACAAGAAATTACTTCCTGTGAAAGCTAATGCATTTACAACAGCACCACCTATTAACATCGCCATTATATATATTTAATCTATTTTTTTATTTTTTTTATTTTAATTTCCCGGTGTAACGCTTGAGCTTGGTATAATATTTTCAGGAAGCCATCCTTGTTTTTGGACCCAAGTTTTTGTTAAATCTGCAAGATAAAGATTGAGAGTAAACTTGCCCATATTTTCAATATTAAATTTGCCTAGATTAGTTGGTTTAGTGCCAAATGCCTTTTCTGTGAGGAAACAGTTGGTGAAAACAAGCCCACTTAGCAAGTCTGTATTGTATGCCGAATTAACTAGTGTATTTGTTGTAGTGTCCATTTATATATAATGCACACAAAAAAATAAATAATAATAATTAACTACAATGCTCTTTATAATTTTTACAATCCCAACTACATAATGTAATTTTTACGAGTGGGGGTGCGGAGGCGATAAGCCCCTGCCTTACCAATCAAATACATTATCTGATGGAGCGGAATCAGTTGTTTTAGCGACTGGAGCGGGGGAAGGAACTGTGTTTGTTTGTATTTTATTACCTCGTTGAAGGAATACTAAAATTCCCCCTACAATTAAAATAGTAAGTGCTGCAGGAACTTGCCAATACAAGTTATCAGTGCTAATTTGTGTATGTTTTCTAGGCAGTTCAGGAATGGAAATAGGCTGTGATGGTTTATCGGTATAATTAGCTATTATTTTTGCTGACTCTTCTATTTGCTTTTGCATTTGCGCTTTTAGTTCTTTTTGTTTCGCGGCATTTCTTCGCCCTGCCTCTTGTCTCTTGGGATTTTTGATTTTGACTGCTGGGGCTGTTACAGGTACTGGAATTGGCGCTGGAGGTGGTACAACCTTTGGTTCGATCGGCGCCTCAGTTTTAGGTTCAGATACACTAACATCGTCTTTTTGCTCTGACATTTTATAATATTAAATTATAATTTTTTTATTTAGAAATTATCCCTAATTACCCATAATATTACCAACAATTATCCACAATTACCCACAATTACCCATAATATTACCCTCAATTATCCACAATTACCCATACATTTATTTCTCTTTTTGAGATTCTGACGATTTAACTTTTTCATTATCTTCTGATTGTTCAGGAGTTATTGTGGTGCAATCCCCTCTGTGAATGTATCCACAAGTAAGCAGAGTTGCTGTAAGCGGTGCTAAGTAATGTCCATACTTATGGTAAAGCGTGCAACTGTATGTACTCAAAGCAATATTAATTACTGGATTGTTTATTAGCTTTTCTGTTAATTCTTCACCATCTCGTAGTACTAGTTTGTTATTTGAAAGTGTACGAGCCAGCAATCCCACTGCATTTGCATAAGCTGAGCATAATGCTGATTTTACTGACTTTGCCATTACATTGCCGATGTATGCATCATATCGCGAGTATAATTTTAACAGTCCTTTTTCTTCCATGCTCTCAATCTCAGCTACTGTAATGTTTTTGCCTAAATATTCTTTGCTATTTCCTCCCGCAACAACTCCAATTAAGCGTTCTCGCATCGGTGATAGATCAAGTTGTGAAATTACAGGAGGTAGATTTGAAGGTTCACCTTCGTTTTCAAGTTTTTGAATACTATTCATTAATGCATCAATACTAGCGTCGTCCATTTTATATTTAAGAAATTATTTTTTTTAAACAAAATAATTTAATATTAACCATGTTGAAATTGTTCTTATGCATACATTTGCACACACTGTCGTAATCGCTAAGATTTGTTCCATCTATTTTAAGAAATTATAAGAAGTTGGTTGTTCAGTAACTAATATTAACTTTGAGTGTTTATGTTGTGCAAGTAAGTCTCGCATTCTATCTCGTTCGTCTTTTGACGGAATAACATCATTTTCGCGCAAAGCATCAGCAAAACTGTCACGATCTTTACAATAGAACAAACATAGCCACTTAATCTGCTCGCGGAAGTCGGTAAGAATAGAGTTATATTTTTGGGTAAGAATCCACATAGAGCAACCAGCATGACGCCCACTAAATGCAATTTCTGACAGCATTTGATTCTTAGTTTTGAGGTCTTTCAGTGCGCTGCAATCATCAATTATAAATAGACTCTCCCCATCTTCTTGTCGCGCATTCAAATAATAATATTTTTTTAGGGCAAGATTCAAACCACCCTCCTTTTTAGGATTAATCAACATTACTCTGTCATCCGTAAATAGCCATTTATGTGCATGATATGTGCGATTTATCTCAAGAGTTGGACAAAATATAAAAATCCATCTATATCTCGGCGAATAGGCCATTTTGTTCCATATACCAGCATAAACATTAGGACCTCTCTCGGTCTCTAGCAAATTCAATAAAATCTCAGTCTTTCCACAAGCTGTTGCTCCACAAATAATCGCTGAATGCGGTGTCTTCACTAAACTCATTATATTATATCTTTATTTTTTTATTTTTTTCCCCAACAATACCCCCAACAACACTAACTCACTTAACGCGGGGGTGTGTGGTTGCAACCCCCAGCTAGTAGGCAACATTCACAAGACGGCCATTCTCAAAGTTAAGTTGGGCATCAGCGATGTAATAAATGTAGGCGTTTAGAGCTCCTGCTGCCTGGGCTGTCTTCTCAATCTCAATTTGTATAGATTGGCTAGCACCCTCAATTTTCCTGCCGCTACCGTGTAATGTCAAATCATCGTTACTACGGAAATCAAGCCAAAGAGCATATTTATTAGTAAAGTATTCTGCCGCTGTTACATCAGCCAAGTCAAATTCTTTTGCAACATTTATAGCATCGCGGTTCTTGCCGTCTGAGAAATGCTTCCTGATCTCGTGGAACTGTTGATGAGCCCGCATACCGCTAGAATAGATCTGATTGGGCTTACCATCGATTGTAGTTGAAACTTTAGTAATTTTGGGGTTGTAGAAATCTTCACTGTCTCCTTCAAATGCGGTTTGCGGCTCCTTGAATATAATTAGAATTCCTTTCATTGAGAATGCTTGAGGTGCTAGAGTAATGTTCCAAGTTGATTCGCTTTTGTTTAGGGGTAGTTTAGTATGTCTTATAACACGATCATAAAGCACAATATGGCGGCCTTTTTGCTTTTGCTTAATGTCCATTGCTAAGGCTTTAGAGTTTAGCACTTCAAATTCCATACTAATCCCAGTAATTGTATAAGTTGCAGTATTATCACTGGACACAATCACGTTGCCATAATTATTGAAAGTTAGCTCGTAAGATAGTCTGTCCTTAAGGTCGTATTGATGAAATGGCATATTAGCCTCGAGCAACTCAAAATCAAGCGGAATGCTAAACAAGTTGCTGTAGGCATCTCCCAGGGCAACATCAGAGGCATTGGCACCCTTATCGCCGGCATTAATTCTAATCTTTCGCAGGGCCTCGGATTGAATTCCTTGATATACTGCATTTTCACGCTCTTGTTGCGTCATCCACAGATCTTGATAACAGTAAAAAATATCACTGTCATTAAGGGTGTAAACGCTTTGACCTTCTAGCTTAACTTCAATTTTGCTTACAATTGCGCGACCCAAGTTATTGACGATTGTGCGGTTTGCATCTGCAGGTGCATTGAGGGCTATTTTAAACGATAGTTTTGCTGTCCCGGGTATAATTACATCATGAGGGCCTAAATCTGGAAATCGTACTGTTAGAATGCCGTTTGGATCAATTGTGTCTGGATTGTGTGTGTTGTATACTGTCATGCGCTCGCCTTTAATTCCCTTCGCTTTACGTAACTTTCTCATAGGATTAAGTTTATTTCCATACTCCATACTCATTTTATTATTTATTATATATATCTAATATATATATAAATAAAAATTAATTATGGATGACGTTAACTTAGATGATTTTGCGAGAGGAGGTAGAGACGAAGATACAACAGGAGACACTCAAGAAACATCATTCACAGATGAAATATATCAAACCGAAAGAAATAGTTTTGATGCCTTAGAACAAAGATTGGCAAACTTAAAAAGTAATGATGGTATGTCCGTAGACAACACACAAATTAATGCTATTAATGCTCTTAATATGCAAAAAAATAAAATAGCCGGTGCTGCTTTTAATAGAGTATTTACTAGCCCTCCTCGCAATTATATAATAGCAACAAGCGATGCTCTTGTACCATCTGCGGAATTAAGAGTAGGAAGTGATGGTGCTATATATGCAAAATGGCAAGGTCTTGAGGTAGAACTAACTACAGTAAGAGATAACAAAATATTTAAGTCAGCAAGTACTATAGCAAATGATTATGGGCGACTTCTTCCCATGGGGCAAGGTGGCACTAATTTTATGAGAAATGGACTACTATTGAGTAATTACAGACAAAATCAAACTCCTAGGAATGTTTCGCCATCAGTAAGAGTCGCCGTAGATGAGGCATTATCCGGTTTACCTGAATCCGTTACTTCATCAAATTTACAACAAGTCATAGATTCCACTCAAGAAAACACAGATATTTTTCTAAAAACTTTAAATGATTACAACCCACAAAATGAATCAACACAACAACAAAACAATTTTGATGCGCAATTAGTTCGTGATGTAGGACGATTTAACCAACAGTTAAATACTGTTAAGGGGCAAATTGAAGCAGCGATGATTAAAATTAATGAATATGATGGGCAACGAGAGCAAGAAGTAGCTGATTCTATTGTTGATATAACTGAAGAACAAAAAGCCACAAGAAAAGAACGCATTGCAGAGTTAGATTCCAAAATCGAATTTCAAAAACATATTATAACAGGCTTTGTACCGGAAATTAAGACTCAAATTGAAGCAATAAAACACACATACGAAAAAATGCTAAGTAAAGAACTGGCGCTTGGTGATAAAATCCGCATACTATTTCGCGAACAGGGAGTCACAATTACAGTTATATTAACGGCAATAGGCTTGGCTATTACCACATTAGTAGAATCCATAACATCAGCAGTAAAATCAGTAACACCAAATCCAAAACCCGACCCAAAACCTGACCCAAAACCCGATCCAAAACCCGACCCAAAACCCGATCCAAAACCAACTCCAGGCTCTCGCGAATGGATCAAAGCACAACTGCAAAAGTTAGTAAATTTGCTTATAAAATTGGGAGATAAAGCATTGGCTGCACTGCCTGGCCTTATTGGGGCACTTATTAGCCTTTTGATGAAATCAGCGGCTTCTGTAGTTGGTGTGCTTGCAGAAAACTTGTGGGTGCTATTTATTGCCGTTGGGTACCTTTTGTATGAATTTGCTAGTAAACTTATATCCTCAAAGTAAGCGAGTTATTTCAAATACCCCAAAGCTAAAGTTCCTATAATTATACCCCCTACAGTTAAGCCTATTTTAAATTCTTCATGCGTTAATGTTGTTGGATCTTCTTCATGATCATCTGGAGCATCAAAATCAGAGCTATCACGCAAATTATCTTCGGGAGCTGGGGCTAAGTCAAATTCTGAAGGAATGTCTGGCAAAGGAACTAACGTAGGGGTTACAGGTTGATCGCTCAAATTGGGCCGTATTACTGGAGTTGCATCAAATTCAGTGGCTGAAACCGGTGGTATTTTTTTATGCTGTTTACAGCGTCATTTACCCCAATATAAAAATCACTTGTCGTTGCTGTTGTAAGCAAGTTGTTATATCCGTTTATTGTGCCTATGTAAAGATCCATGTCACTTGGTATCATGTACAAGTTTAGTCCAACAACAAAATCTAATTTGCTTCTTGCATGTTGAAGTATGTCTTGGTATTGATCTATTGACGCTTCAATGTTTTCTATGCCTTTAATTTTGGCATCTACATTTGTATAAAACTGAGATTGGGCGTCAAGCTCTCTCTTGCCGCTTATAATTGATGTTTTTGTTTTTACTTGTGCCCCAACGATTGTGTATACATATGTTCTTATCGATTCATTAATTCGCAAAATACCCTCTTTTGTGAACCCATTGCTTTTATCGAGTATAAACGATCCAATTGCATCAAGTTCTGAACCAACTTGCGGATTTACTGCCTTATGCCGCGAATCAATAACTGTGGGTTTAAAGTATTGCTCGATATATTCAATTTTATAAGTGTGTCGGTCATTCACTGCAAATTTGCCTGAAGGTGGAATATGAACTGTCCACTTGTTAGCTGGGTCGTAGTCGCCTCCACGTTCTAGTATTTTTGTTTGTTCTCCTCTTAACCCATGTAGAGAATTGTATCGTACAGACCCAAGACCATAAGATAAATCAAGCCTTTGAGTAGATGGTATTCTATCATCCCAATTAAAATCTTTAACCATTTTTTCTAACACATCTCTTTTGATTGGATTGTCATAAGGGTCAAAATCATTCTCACTCGGCAGTGGACATCCTAAAACAATAAGAATGCGTCTAATTTGGAAATATGTATGAAGTCTAAATATGCTTTTGACCATGGGGTCTTTATATTGTAAGTGTTCTTTTGACACGCCGCATCCTGTAGTTGCACACCAAATTGCAAAATTTAATTGATTTTGCCAAAATTGCATTGGGTTGTTAATCCAGTCGTTGTAAACAGCTTCATCCGTCACTTTGGGCAACTTGTACCGATTCCAGATATTTTTAAACTTCACTAAAAAGCTGTTATGCGGATTTACTTGAATGTGTTGATTTACTAAGCTAAATTGATGCGTTGGTTCATAAACACTACCAGAGCTATAAGATGCTTTACAGTTTAATTTAAACATTTTTGGAACACTAGGGTCGGTTTGACTCGTTGCATTATTTTTTGCCATTATTATAAATATATAATATAAAATATGAAAATTACAATAAATAACATCTGTAAAGGCACGTCTTTTAAATTAGCAGAATCAATTTTATATATTTATAATATATATTAATTATAATGATTGTGAGAATTACTAACGCGAGTAAAGGCAAACCATTTACTTTTAATATACCCCTCTGCAACCAAAGTGGAGATATGAAAATTGCAATTAAAAGGATTACAGTGTGGTCTGGATGGTATAATATCTATGAAAAAACAACGGTTAGATGGGGACGAAATGAACAGGAATCACAGGAACTACCGATTGAGCCAGGGTTTTACAATTTTAATCATCTTACTAAAATTATTATGGATGGAATTGAAAACTTAAGTATAACAGTTAATCCTGAAAGTGGTCTCGTGGATATAACTTTACCTCCAAACATTGAACTTTGGTTGCCGGACCCAATTAGATATGCGTTAGGTATCGATGGATCTAGCTGGATTAATGCGGATTACGTAGGGGATCGTCCGGTAGAACTTGCACCTAAAAGAATACTTATATATTTAAAGCAATTATCGACAACGGGTAATTACCATAATCTAAATCAAAATCTAAGAGGATCTCAACTGTTAGAAATCATTCCAATATCACCAGAGCCCTTTGGACAACATTCCACATTTAATTTTGATAATCCCGATTATATTTCACTGAACTCAGGGGATATAAATGAGCTTGATTTTGATTTTAAAGTAGAATGGGGAAACGGAGTGACACACAAGCTAGACAATAATTTACTGCCAATCGATTTAAATCTTGAAATAAAAAGTATATAATAATATATATATAACAATGAGCATTTATGGACCCAACTATACAACCATGCAAACCTCCTTAACCTCTACATCGCAAGACATTGATATGGAACAGCACAAAATTATTAACTTGGGTGAACCAAGACAAAGACATCATGCCGCAACTGCTGCTTTTGTTTTAGACTTAACATCACGCCTTAATACAGAAAAATTAAGCAAAGCTGGTGATACAATGACAGGAAATCTTATAATGGACTACAACGCAATCAAAGAGGTTGGAAACCCTGTAGATGAAACAGACGCTGTAAATAAACAGTACGTGGACAGAATCGAACAACATGAACATGATACCAGACCATATGTTTTAGCGAGATATATTGTACTACCTGAAGATGATAGTAAAGTATACTTCTCTGTTAGAGCGAGAAAGAATATCAATTTGGAAAGGGGACTTCTGGTTGAAATTAAACACGACAATGCAGGTAGCGGTGAAACGTACATTAATAACCGTCCACAAACTATTACAGCAACTTATGATATAGATTTGCTACCAAACCCCAGTAAAGACTTGGGTATTATGCAATTAAACTCTAAACTTCATATTGAATGTACACCAAATTTATCAACTCTGTGGACTCTACTCTTTTCAGCACGATAGCACTTCAGTCGTCCGGAGTGTATTTCATACCCCGGCACGCCCCGCTGGCTGTCAGAATTTGGAACCGTCACGTCGTTCACAAAATAGTCATTACCGTCGGCTTAACACACTTGTAGCCAGACAGAATTTCACCTCAATTACAGAGGCTCCCGGCTAATAGTTTATGTATAAATATTAGACTTATTTGCACTCCATAGATGAAAATTCAAGTATAATTGACTAATCGTAGCACTGCAACTTAGGAAGAAAACATCATAACAGAAAAACTGAAATGACCCGCACCTATGATGGTTGAAGGTGGAATGACTAGGACCTCGCCCATCTCCTTGGTCAAAATATCCCTAGGTAACTCTCGCATAATTTTGCTGCATTACAAAAGGATGTCTGCACACATACATTTATTGAATGGAATCATACAAAGGGTGCCCTGCATAAGTTGGTTCACCTATTGTTTACCAATACCAGTGACTATACCCAGGTGTTGTGGATAGCTTGGGTTATTCTAGAAAGCCAGTGTTTCCAGATTTTGTGCACTATGTACTGGTATGTATTTTCCAGACTGTATAATGTAAATATACAGGGTGTCATAGTGGACAAAACTTAAGTTATCTTACAGATTCAATTCTAATGTGACAATCACCACCAGTGGAAAATAATACTTCCATTTTAACATTTTATAACCCTACTACCCAGTCTGTTAAGTATCTAACAATGATGTGGACAGCAGATAGCTTTAAATATACAATTACTGATAATGTGTTAAGCAATGAAAATGCTATAATTCATATTGTAGACACCACAAAGCTTAATCATGTTACCATTCAATGTGTTGCAAATAAACTTAATGTGTGGATAAATGGTAAACAAATAAAACAACATAATTTAAACTTCGATTCTGTACATTATATTAGAATGGGAATGAAGGAATTAGGCATCGTGAGTCTCTACGACAGAAATCTCAACAAAGGGGAAATAGTTCAACATTTCGTAGATCATCATGTTGAAAATTTTACAAACGATGAAGTATTAATTTAAAAAAATATATTCATAATAATATATCATGCCTAGTAAAAAACCAACAGCCCCGCCATTGTACCCAAATTTAGAAGATGAGCTTGCACAACAACAACTTAATGATAATGGAATAACTTTTAGACTTAAACAAATTTCGGAAATAAAAAGTGTTCTCGAATCAGAAAATGAAACACGAAGTAGATTGAGACGCAGATATAAATCAATATACAATAGTTTTTTCTATGCTAGCACCACATCTGGCGTTATTGCCGTTGGTGCAGGCACCGCTGGTATGACCGCGCTTGGCACTGGGATTGGAGCTCCCATCGCTTTGCCTTTAGGAATTGTATCTATCGGAATGGGTGCCGTATCTGTCGGAGCATCCGCAATTTGTAAAATCATACTTAAGAAAGTTGAAAAACATGAACGCATTAAGAATGTAGCCATGTCCAAGATGTCCAGCATTAATGGCCTAGTATCAAATGCCCTAAAAGATAATAAAATCAGCGATGAAGAATTCCAATTAATTCTGGCTGAGCGAGAGAATTATCGCGGTCATAAAAATCAGATACGCGAGAGAGTGCGTACAGAAGTCAAAGAAATAAATGATGAAGTTAGAGAGCAAATTCGTGCAGATGCCGAAAAAAAAGGGATGGAAATAGGCAAGAAAGAAGCTGTGAATACTCTTATGAAACTTGGAGCCTCTTAAACGTAAATCCATCAACTCCTTCAACATATTCTAATAAACCCAGCTTGGCTGTAAGCATTATTTGTTGCTCGCCTGGTAGCGACTATCAAAATTAAATTTAAAAAAAAAAGAATTAAAAAAAAAGAAGAGTAAATCTAAGCATATAAGCTCTACATCAGATGAATTTAAAGCATTTTGCGACGGAATTATAACCTGTTTATTGGTGCAATTTATAACAATTAGCATTTCTTATTTCGTTTTGCAAGTTGTTAAAGATCTGTGTTAGCTAATTACTTATTAACATGCCATACAAGATCAAAGCCGAAATACTTATAGGCTTTATTTTTTTTGCTTTGAATTTCACCATTGGATCGAATGTAACAAGGAAATTCTCTATGTTTATCTTCTTCTAAACGCTTTTCTAGTGCTGAACATGCCCATACGTGAGTTCCATCAGCAAGGGTTATGATCGTTGATTCTCCCTTTTCTGTGTCAATGATCTTTTTCGATACCACTTTATAAATGTTGCCAATTACTAATTCTCTCCATTTCGTCGTTTCTGGGTATTGTGTTTTAAGAAGTTGGTCAAACGCTTCATCCGATAACATAGTTTCTGTACTTTCGTTTGTATAAGTTGTTTCAGTTGTGTTAGTTGTGGTCATTGTTATACTAAGTAAATTTAAATCTTCAAATATTTTTTTTTAATTATCATCAACTATTAATACCACTGCTTCAATTTTTGGCATTTCTTCTGTTATTGTTATTTCTTCTTTAACTAGCGGTTTTGGTATTTCTGCCCCGTTTTGTATTTGAGTGTTATGATTCCAACAATATAAATTCTTTGGTCTTCGGTCATTATTGACCATTGTAACACCAATCATTAAGAAGGCCTCTTTGGACTGTAATGATCTAAAGAACTACAGACCCATCTCTAATATAAACTTTCTGGGCAAAGTGATTGAGAGAGCAGCTATTACTCAGGTAAATGAGCACATGGCTAAAAATGATCTTAATGAAGTGTTTCAGTCAGCGTACAAAGCTAACCACAGCACTGAAACTGCGTTGCTCAGGGTAAAAAATGACATTGACAAAGCCTTAGATAGTAACAAAGCTGTTCTCTTAGTCATGCTTGACTTGTCTGCTGCCTTTGATACCATTGATCATGACATCCTTATTGACCGATTTGACACAAACTTTGGTATCAAAGGCACAGCACTGGACTGGTTCCGGTCATACTTAACCGATCGTAGTTTTCGTGTGTGTGTTGATAGCCATATGTCTAATGTTTTCTATCTCAAATGTGGGGTTCCGCAGGGTTCAATCATTGGTCCCAAGGCCTTTACCATGTACACCCAGGAAGTTGCCGCCATCATACGCCGCCACAAGTTACAGTTCCATATCTATGCTGATGACAAACAACTTTATCTAACGTTCAATCCCAAAATTCCAGGTGACTGTGCCTGTGCTTGCTTCAAGCTATCTGCGTGCATAAACGAAATTCATTCTTGGATGACCGCAAATATGCTTAAGCTCAATGAGACCAAGACTGAGTTCTTTATTGCTAGCACTCGGATGAACCTGTCTAGATTACGTGACACTACTCTTATTGTTGGTTCGGAAGAAATATCCCCATCCTCTACAATTAAAAACTTGGGTGTCACCTTTGATTCTTCCATGACCATGTCATCTTATGTCACTGCTATTTGTCGCACCATCAATTTCGGGTTATGGAACATATCTAGAATACGTAGATTTATTGACACTGACACTTGCAATCACACAATGCGTGCCCTTGTTCTTTCAAAACTTGATTATGCCAATTCCCTTCTTTCTGGATGTAGTAGTGCTGACAAGTCTCGCTTGCAGCGGCTTCAAAACAAGGCTGCGCGCATCATTTTTAAAGTCAATAGACGTCACTCATCTGCTCCACTGCTTCATTCTCTGCACTGGCTACCAGTTGATAAAAGAATCAAGTTCAAAACACTTCTGTACGTCTATAAATCTATCACTGGTTCTGCCCCCATATACATATCTGAGTATATTTCCATCTATGTTCCATCTAGACAAGGTCTACGATCTGCCATTGACAAAACCCGTCTTGTTGTGCCAGCCAGCCATAAACGCATTGGAGCTAACTCATTTGCTGTGGCTGGCCCAACACTATGGAATAGCATCCCATCTACATTAAGATCCAGCAACAGTATCATAACCTTCAAACATAATCTCAAGACTCATTTGTTTAGTAACTGATTATCTGTACATTTTAGGCTTTCTCATTCTTTCCATTCACTTTTGTATGTTGCCTGGGGTAAATTGTATTGTTTATGTTTTATCTTTTGTTAAGCGCTGTGATCATTTTTGGAACAGCGCTATATAAGCAACGCTATTATTATTATTATTATTGCATTTCTTTGCTTTTGCGCTAACCCACTGACACGATGGGTCGTTTTTAAGTTCAGGATATTCACCCGTTGGATAATCAATTAGTGGCGTTGGTATAAGTTCTGCCATAAACTTGTTTGAAAACTTAATCCCCAAACTTGACTTCATTTTAAACTTTTCGGGACTTTTTTTATAATTTAGTTGTATCCAATTCTCTTTGTACTTTACGAACAAGTCATTATCCTCAAACTTGAAGTCTAGATTAATGTTTGTATTCTCTGGTATCCCATAAAACTTTTTAAAGTTTACTAGTGCTGTTTGCAAATCCATATATATTTGAGGATTTTTAATTTTTTTAAATAAATAAATTAATACAAAAATCATACAAAAAGATTCTCCTCGTTGTATTTGTAGTAGTTAGGCAAGTGGGGGTTATGGATTTTTTCTGTATACCCTGGTACACAGTAATTTATAACTATAAATCCAAGCTGAGAGAGAGCGAAGCGAGGGTATTGGTAGTAATTACTGGTGCCGGGGTCTTTTCAGGCTCTAATTTTAAAGCGCGTAATAATTCAACCCCAAATTTCTTTTTCAATTTTAACACAGACTTTGTATAAAATGAACTTATTCCGCCTCTTATATATGATACCGCCCAGTCCTTCGATTTATATACTACATACAAAATACCATTTTCTTCCTTAAACGGTAATACAATTGGTGTTGTAATATTATGAAAAGTATTGAAGTCATCTAGTAACATTTTGTTTCTATACAAGGTAAATAAAAAAGTTCAAATTAAATTTATTTACCTATTTAATATTTATTTACATAAAATGTAATACATTTAGTTTTAAATCCCTTAACCAATTTTAAAACTACAAAAATCATACCAAAAAAGAAATCTCAAAATTCCCTTTGTTGTATTTGCAGTAGTTAGTTCTGGACCATTTACCTTGTATACCACGGCACCAGTAATTACTACCAATACCCTCGCTTTGCTCTCTCTCAGCTTGGATTTATAGTTATAAATTACTGGGTACCTGGTATACAAGAAGAAGAAAAAAATCCAAGCTGAGAGAGAGCAAAGCGAGGGTATTGGTAGTAATTACTGGTGCCGTGGTATACAAGGTAAATGGTCCAGAACCCCCACTTACCTAACTACTCCACTTTATCGACGATTCCTTCAAGATATCAAACCACATACGTCAGATGATGTATTTGTATGCGCAGAGCGTTTCAGATTGTATTCCCCTCTATAACATGTATAAAGAAAACAAGGAGTAAGCTCTGCTCCAAGAGCCTTAATCGCACCATTATCGAAGCCCTTGAACAAATGCACATGCACTCTTTGCGTACTTAAACCTTTACTTTATGCGTCATTTGATTGCTTCGTCAACAATAATTGTTTTTGCTTATGTCGGAGCCTGAAATGGGGCTAGACATATATCCCGGCTTCACAAAGGCCTCCCTTGAGATTGCAGCCTATTCCTATTTATATATATTACTTTTCATTTGATAGAAAATTATAGAAAATGCTTACATTCTTTTTTTAATCGGTTATTATTGCTGATCCACATCGAAATTAAAACTAAAATTGTACATGAAATATTGCAAAATTAAGCTCTATGATTTCGGCTGGTAGTTAGTATACGAGTAAGCGTTACGCGTACGTAGGGCTACCTGTGAAATGAAACCAACATACGAACAATATTGAGGGCGCTCTCCCCGCAGGATCTCTCAGTGCCCCTTTAATTTTGGCTTTGGTATTGTACACTATTATTAGTTAACAATATTTCAAAGTAGATACATGACGAAAAATTACCCGATGAAAAGACAAGGTGGTCGTCTGATATTTTGAATATTCAGAACCAGTATTTAGGCCTACATTATTTTCTATTTAACTTATTTTTAAGTACACTTGTTACAAAAAGTATATACAATAATACTATTAGTTATCCCGTGTTTGTTCATGCAATACGAAAAGATATGGTTTGGGTTCGTGTCACATGGGACCGAAGGCCGAATAATGTGATACGAACCCAAACCATCAATATGTTTAGTTTCACACTGCATAAAGAACAAACAGGGTATAATACAAAAAAAAAGAGATTTTGTCTTAGAAACCCGCGCGCATAGGTAGCCTATGTGAAATTAGCTTCGGCGCGTAGCTCTTCGTGGCGATGCATCTTCCATTTTGTTGTTCTCTGTAAACTTGAATCAACGCGAAAATGATCTGCATACATTTGGAAACAAGCAAATTCATCGCAAAGCTCGTCACCGACAAGTGATGGTCATTTGCACTCTAGCGTTTCTATCCTCAGTGCAGATAGTCCTCTATAAAAAGGTCAAATGAAACATGGCCGATTACAAATTTAAAAAATCGCATACCTCATAGCTTATTCTCTAAAATAAACAACAACAAAAAAAACGAATTTATTGTTCGCATTAATTTCCGATCACTCTACGGGTTTCAGAATAACAGGGATATTTATTGAGCTTCAGCAGATGAATCCGACACCAGATTTATTACCACTGAATTTTTGTACAGACCTCCCTCATAGTTAACACTTCAAATATCGAATATGCTCGTAAAGTCTGATATTATAACGAGAATCGTGACGCTGACATTTATTGACATATTTAATAAAAATAATAAATAATAATAATAATAATAGCGGTGCTTATATAGCGCTGTTCAAAAAAATGATCACAGCGCTTAACAAAAGATAAAACATATAAACAATACAATTTGCCCCAGGCATCATACAAAAGTGAATGGAAATAATGAGAAAGCCTAAAATATACAGACAATCAGTTACTAAACAAATGAGTCTTGAGATTATGTGTGAAGGTTATGATACTGTTGCTGGATCTTAAGGTGGATGGGGTGTTATTCCATAGGGTTGGGCCAGCCACAGCAAATGAGCTAGCTCCAATGCGATTATGGCTGGCTGGCACAACAAGACGGGTTTTGTCTATGGCAGATCGCAGACCTTGTCTAGATGGACCGTAGATGGAAATACACTCAGATAGGGGGCTGAACCAGTTATGGATTTATAGACATACATAACTTGGGGTTTTGACCTTGATCTTTTATCAACTGGTAGCCAGTATCAACTGGTTATAATAGGTACTACACGTGAAGGATATAAATAACATGCTGGCAGGAAATTAAACAGTAACTCATTTCATAGTAATGTTACTGCTTCTACTCCTTGATATTAAATGTTTGGGTTCGTATCACATAAGACCGAAGGCCGAATAATGTGATACGAACCCAAACCATCAATATGAAACAAATTGCATAAAGAAAAAACAGGATATAAGGCAAACAAAAATGTTTGTCTCTAAAACCCGCGCGCATAGGTATGTCAAATTAGCTTCGGCATTTGTTTTCTCCATTTTGGTGTTGTTCTCTGTGTAGGCTTGAATCAACACGAAATTGATATGCATATATTTGGAAACCAGCAAATTCATCGCAAAGCTCGTCACCGACAAGCGGGTGGTCTTTTGCCCTCGAGCCTTTCTATCTTCAGTGCAGAGTGCCGGTTAAAAAAAATTAAACATCGCATACCTCATAGCTTATTCTCTAAAATAAACAACAACAAAAAACAAATGTATTATTCGTATTAATTTTGGATTACTCTACGAGTTTCAGAATAACAGGGATATTTATTGAGCTTCAGCAGATGAATCCGACACCAGATTTATTACGACTGAAAATTGTTTATAGACTTGATATTTAACACTTCAAATATCGAACATTTGCTGACATTTATTGACATATTTAATACTAATAGGTACTACACGTGAAGGATATAAATAACATGCTGGCAGGAAATTAAACAATAACTCATTTCATAATAATGTTACTGTTTCTACTCCTTGTGACTCCGACGACATAAAATTGCACGTACACCTAACACAAGAAGTTCCAGAGTGCTTTTAAATGTTAGCTAATAATGTAAAAAAACAGTAATCGGTATAAAAGCACAAATATCCTCCCCACAAAATGACACCTTATTCATAATAATCGAGTGGATACTTTTAAAGTTACGAGGACTTTGCGCTCGGTTACTTAAAAGTAACCATACCAACCGAGGGCAAAGTTGCATTAAAGTGATTTTCGATGGGATCTCCTTGCCTAGCGACAATTTGAGTAAAATGATCAATTTTAAATCAAAATAAGCTTATGCCTACTCAGTCAGTAGCGTAGGCCTCTCATCTTCCGTTTTTATGACAAATAACCTACCGAATGTGTTACTGTTATATAAAACAAATAATGAAGGTTTTCATTCGTGCAATGGTATGAATATTTTCATTCGGTGAAAGATGAAATGTTCCATTCAACTCAGCTTCGCTTCGTTGGACGGAACATTTCATCTTTCACCTCATGAAAATATTCATACCATTGCCCTCATAAACATTCATTATTTGTATACTATCACACTCTCGTGCATCCAATATTTGTATAATATAAGTTTATATAACACCTTCGGAAGGTCATTTGTCATGAAATAAAAACCGGGGACTGGCAGGCCTACGCTACTGAGTAGGCCTAAGCTTATTTGATTTAAAATTTATAATTTTAACTAGGCCTAGCCCTTGCCTCACAATATTTGTCTCATGTACAGCATTAACATTACTCCCATCAAGACAAGAAGGTAGGTAAAATCCAAGATATGCAGCCTGCAGGCAGCAGAACAACCCATAGGCCTCCAGGCAGCTAAGACTTACGGCACTTTCAACCGTAAGATTGGTTGTTGGGAGACACTGCGCTACACACAGGCTGGCCATAAAAAACAAACGCATCATAATCGTGGCGCGGTTCAATGTTAGCGCGTGTATAGTGACTGTTGCCTGCTGAATAAATACGAGGCATGCAATGGTGCAAAACATATGGAACTAAATTGCACGGCAAATGGAACCAAATTGCACGATTAATGACATATGATGTAAAATCAAAGAAATGGGACACATGTCATGCATGTCAATGGACATACAATCCACCAATCAAATGCAAGGAAATTTCAAGTGTTATATATATAATGACGTTTGATATGTCATTTGCTTTGGACTGTTTGAGAAAAAATGCATGTACATGGTTTATCAAATCGAAAAACCAAGTTTATCGTCGATTGTCATAGTTTTTTTCTTCAAAAAACAGGTTTCTCGACCGATAAACTTGGGTTTTCGACGAAAAACCTGGTTTATCTCTTCTATTGTGCAAAATACTTGTCATAAACATCATACTTATCATAAAAACGAATAAAAAAGCCATCTCTCAACATGCCATATTTAAAGATTCGCGGTAATCGAAAGTCCTGGTATCAATGACGTCATTATTATTGGTGTACAACTTTACGCAAATGCATGTATAACTATGACTTCATTGATACCGCGACTTTCGATCACCGCGAATTTTTAAACATTACATGTTGAGAGATGACAGTTTTTATTCGTTTGTATGATAAGTATGATGTTGTCGTCTATATGTCGACGCGATTTGGGCTCGATAATTAGTTTTTCTAATATATCTATGGTGAAACTGTCAATCGATGTGACCATGACGGTGGCAAAAAGAGGAAAATGATGTCACCGCCATTGACTCAATCACTAATATACTATGATTACAATGCAATATGGGATTATTTTCCGAGCTGCTGTTGATTAAAATTACGCTCAAATTGTGAATACTGTCATTACATGCGTATGTTTTGTTTCTAGAAAAATTAGAAAAATCAATGCACATGCGCAAATGTTAATATGCTCACAATAGCGTGCCATTATTCTCACATCAACATCAGCGCGCGTGCATTGATTTTTCTTATATTTTCTCGAAACAACACAGTACGCATATATTGACCTATAAATGTTAGTGTCTTTTCACCTTTCATGACCTTTTTTGATGATATTAACCGAGTTCTTTTTCAGATTCTGAGCGTATTCTATAATTTTCTAACAAATTGAGAGAAACAAATAGGACAAGGGAATAGTCTTCGTCTTCAATCTGAAGGGAAGCCTTTGTGCAGCCGGGACATAAGTCTAGCGCTATTTCAGGTTCCGACATTAGCAAAAACAATTATTGTTGACTTAGCAATCAAATGACGCATTAAGTACAGATTTAAGCATGTACAACATGCATGCGTATTTATGCAAGGGCCTCGTGGTACAGGAAAAGGTAGCTCATTAACAAAATTTCCGTGATACCCATCGTGTTGGAGCATGCGATTCATGTAATCGTGTAGTATATGTCCTCCCCGATAGGAATACCGCTGTTGGCATATTAAAAATGTGTGCTAAATACCCTAATTACGTAAAACAAAACATCAGTCCCTAAACTTAGTTATAGCATATACCAAATGTAGCATCACTGTCCATTCAATGAACGTCATTTGTATATCGATTCCTTTATCCGTTGTCTATTATTTCGAAAGACACTATTGAAATGGGATGATGGGTTGCCACTTCATAGCTTTGGAATCAAGGATATTGGCTGAACACATTCTTAGAGAAATCGATTTAATACCTGAAATCATACAATAACGCCTAAATATGTCAACAGAATCGGCGGGAGAATCGGTACCAAAAGGGAATTGAATAGGGGTGTTGCTGTTTTGAATCCACATATAGTTCATATTGTAGGATAATGAAAATCCACCCAGGCCTATATATAATAACGTGATATAACTTTGCGTGTTTTGTTTTTGTTTTTGTATTTTGTGTATAAATAGCGCAAACGTGAACAGTTATAGCCAAACAGACATCTACGAGGTTAATGAAATGAGTGATTATAGAAATCAATCTGGTAACCCAACAAAGAGTCTGATGGGCCAATCTATTCTATGGTTCAAGTGCATGCAACTGTAAGAAAACATGCAAAATAAAATATACAAGAAACACAAATAATAGGCATGAGTTAAAAGTGACAATGAAAGTAACATAAGAATAAGATGAAAAAACTGACATAGAGAACAATATCCATCTAAATAAAAGAAGAATACATTGCTGGAGGTCAATGAACAACGGACTCGAGATGGGGGTAATGTCATGAAGGCCTTATTGAGCGAATTTGCTTAAAACTACGCCATAACACTGTCGTTATGATGATAATGTACGGTACCAAGTTTTACAGGTAGGTATATTATAAGTTTTAAGAAATTCTTGTGGCAAATATCAATGAATAGACAAATATAAATGCGGCCATTTATTGTGTGATATTGTTGAGGCCTACATTTAGGAAGATTAGCCGAACTTCTAATAATTTACAGATTTCCTTATTTTGTACTTTTTAGGGGTAGGGATTACATTGCTTTCCTCAGCAGATAGCTTTTTTGATGTGCATATAAAGAGCAAATGTGAACAATAGCCTAACAAACGAACAACGAACTGAGTGATTACAAATCAACTGGGTAACTCTCGGGAGAGAGCTCTGGTAGGCCAATCGATTGGTTCACTGCAACTCAGAAAATAATCAAAATACAAGTTTTAAAACACAATTGGGCTGGTAAAAACCCCCAATGCAAGTGGCGTGTGACAGGAATAAGATAAAAACCCAAACATAGAGAACAACATCAACAAGTTAAGAGAAGAACAATAATATCTGGAAATCATTAACATCGAGAGCCAACACTTAAAGGATGGGAGTTCTTCCTCTAGGATGTTGCCAACAACATGTCTGAAAGACTGAAAGACTTGTCTAAAAGACTGTTCCAGGCTGCATGGACGAATCTTCTGTCTTAGCAGCAAGTGCTGACAAATTAAAGGGCATGAACTGGCATTGCAACACTGTAAGCATGGTAAGGAGCAACGCTGCTAAATCTTATGGAGAGTGGTTGGTATGCATTGATATTGATAGATTTATATTACATGGCTTTCTTGGGCAGATAGCACCCATAAATTACAATGCTTTTTCAGCAGATAGCGGCCTATTACATTGCTTTCTCCAGTAGATAGCACCCATATACTAATACAGGGTGAGTCAAAAAACATTGTGCACGATTTGAAACGGCCATTTGACCTTGATGCGTGCATTGAACCATTATTTTTTGTTGTCAGTGTAAAGCGGTGTTAATCTAATTTATCCTCCCCAAAAAGAAAGTAATCGACAGAAGAAAACGCAAACGGTGATATGCAGGTGATATGCAGTAATATTCATCTCTTTATGTGTAAATCCCATAGGAATGGCGAAAACACGGTCACTTTACAAAACTTGACACAGTTTGCTTATTCTTCAGTCGATTACTTTTGTTTTTTTGGGAGGATAAACTAGATTAACACCGCTTTACACTGACAAAATAATGGTTTCGAATCGTGCACAATTTTTTGACTCACCCTGTATACATTGCTTTCTTCAGTAGATAGCACCCATAATATACATTGCTTTCTTCAGTAGATAGCACCCATATATTACTATTGTCATCAGATAATTATTTACCGTTATTTAACTTTACAGAAAATTAAAATGTTTTATTTACCACAATGTATAACGTTTCCTGAAACTGCGATGTGAAAAAAATATGTTTCTATTTATTTAGCAGTTGTGATTTTAACACTAGGGACTCTGCCACATCAAGTAATTGTATTGACGTTGACTTTTTTCTTTTAATTATCATGAAGACAAGTTAACCTCTTTAACAAATTGTCAGTCGCGACATTATATTTGGTCTTAAAACAGCATTTAAGATTTTTGTCTAGGATTTTCAACTGAAAAACACACACATAAAAACACACCACAACAAACAAACTAATATAATGTGGCTAAGATTGCTACAAATATGCATAGGTGGCATACACGAAACAAATTATGTTTTAAATATCCAAACGATGTCGTATCTACGAATAATGTATAAACAATATAAATACACACATTTCAAATTTTAAAACAAAGTTGATAAATATAATGATGTGTTAGGTCAATTAAAATTAATTTTGAGTTTAGACCTATAGACATACGTACTGATTCCCACCCGCTTTCATTTGCATTATTACTTTCATGCTAACAGATGATTATGAACAAACAAAGAATACGATTGTATTATTTCCCGGGATTATTACTTAGATATGACAATAATATGTTATAAAATAATCAAATGCACAAAAATCCTCGATATGCATTGATATTGGTTGCGACCACTTGTTTTGAAATAAAGGCAATAAAAGATAATTAAACAATTAACTTATTAACTAATTAAATGTCACTCCGTCCGTTTTTCAAACTTGAAACAGTATTTCAACTGGCCTTGATCAGGCTTCTAAAATTATTCAGACAAATGACAATCCGATCTCGTCCATAACTAGCTGGCGTACATTTCATCAGAGACTCCAGTCCCTCCGTGCCACACTTCGGCACACATAGTTGAATACCGTGCTATGACTAATGACTTTGGATTTACGAGCGAATAGCTGCATTCCGGAGTAAATTCCTAAAACGGACTCGCGTCTATTTCCTCCAAAAATAGTCATGATCAATGGGAATCGAACTCGAGGTGGCAACTCAATTCAATAACGACACAAAGACACGCGTTAATGGATTCGCCATGAATTCAATAGAGAAGTGTTGCTATAATAGTACATACTGCACTCAATTTAGGTATTTGCACGTTATTTTGCTTAATTAAAGCTAATTAGCACACGATTTTAATATGCCAACAGCGATATTCTTATCGAGGAGACAATACCCCACATGTCTATACCAATCGCATGCTCCAACACGATGGGTATCACGAAATGTCTTACGGGAAGCACTTTTCTCGGGTTTTACACTGTACCATCGATAATTATAGGCTTTAGAAGCAGAGCTCGGACTCTTTGTTTTCTTTCTAGGGGAATACAGTCTGAAAAGCTTTACGCATACAAATCCCTCATCTGACGTATGTGGTTTGATATCTTTAAGAATCATCTAAAATACTGCTATCTCTTCCAGCTTCAGGTATCGTCTTTCCTGACCACTGAACAAATGACGAATCATTTCAATGTGTTTTCTAGATCTTATCGATATCTTTAAACTGATACAAACACTTGATACATTCATATCACGATGCTCAGAATCTGACGGGAAAATGTCGATTTTGTACAATTTGGTTGTTTTCCATGTTTTACACTCAAAGTAAAAAATATTCTTAAAGCCGACTTGAAATATAGTGAATTTAGACAGAACATTATTCATTCTTAATGAGTTCGATATTAAATTCCATGACAAAGCTGCGACAAGTTGAAGTACATATTATTAATGGACTACCCAAAGAGAATATTATATTGATGTCAAAATATTTAGTCTAGTCCCAATCAAATAGTGACACTTAGGAGGCTGTCATTTTCTTCATGAGGGGGGGGTCCCAAATATTCTTAATATTCTCATAGTTTTTACTCGGAAAATAAGGGGGCATGCAATTGATACTATTGCAACAGGGGTGAAAACAAAATTGTAGTTAAAAACTGAGAATTGTTACGCGTTTTTCCCCACATGCCCTTTTCCCCACATGTTTCAACGTAATAAAACAAGAATTGGGCTCGTCCACCTTAATTGTTTTGGCTTTTGTATCAACTGTTATCAAGATCTTATAAGTACATATATGTCTGTGTGATGGCGGAGGGAGGGGGTAATCAAAATAATCAAAATATGAGTAGGTGGTGAGGGTCATACAAATAATCGCTTTCGTTTAGGAGGGGTCATACAAATGTCATGAGGAATTCTGGTAGCTAGGCTGCACTCAATTTGTTAAGATGTTAATTTGTATGCAAATATTTAGGGTTGAAAAGCGAAAATGCATGCGCAATGATTGCACAAATTGACGCGTTTATACTGTTAATAGTTGATCGCAATATAAGAGAATAAATCCCAGGGAATTTCAGACGTTGTTAAGTCTTTCATCAGTATTATAATGACTCGAACTGACGGTCGTGACCTATCGTGACGTCTGAATCTGATCATAAGCATAACTGACCGTCGATATTTTTAAGTACACTTTACACTGTAAGCTACAACAGATCATAGATTCATGAACGGATGAAGTATTTGGACAAGTGTTCGGTTGTCAGTTAGTAAGTTCGAATAAAAAAATACGAATTTTTAAATTCGTGCGGCGAATTCATGGAGGCCGCCATTTTTAAAATTACGTAATTATAGTTGCTGCTAATAACGCCTGTTTTTTACCTTTTCTTGAATTGAGTGCCCAGTTTATCATTAAATAAACTAAATTTGACTTAAACTCGATTCCAGATGATATTTTGTGAGTTCAATTGACCCCGAAAAACAAATGACGTCATTTTTAATGACAAAACCACCTCTTACACGAACGAATTTGTTCAATTTTTTGCGTTTAAAATCAATTTTTACTCCTTTTTCCTTCGATAGATTTTTCTTGCCGTAGGTGAAAAGTTAGTAAATACATTTAACTATCGGATTCACAAGTTTTAACATACCCCAAATTAATAGAATTTCTCCGCAGCCAAAAAACCTTTAATTGCTATATACTTAACTGTGTACATCCGGGACACTAATATACTTTTAAAACAAAATGGCGGCCCCCATAGTCGGACACGAATTTAAAAATTCGCATATTTTAATTCGATTTTACTGACTGGTTGTCGTAATTACAATTGAAAAGGGTAAATAATTCGACGACGTGAAAGCGCATTATGCTACTACTTGTAAAAAAACGTCTATAATAACCACATATACTTTGTCATTCCAGAAATACACTGTTTGTTAATAGTACAAGTTAATCAGATTAACGATATAATATATTCTACATGTATATTCCAAAATAGTTGTGACTTTTTGAAATAGAATCAGCGCTTTAAATTCGTTGTCCCTGATACTCAACTGATGTTGTTGAGAAATTGACCAAAGGTTAAAAGCGCCAGCGCATAGAAATGGTTGAAATGAAATCATTGGCATAATTTGATCTTTATATAGAGTGAACTAAAATATTTAGGCGCCGTTTTCAAAAATCAATGATTTATTGGTTAGTAAAGTGTTACTTTCTTAATTGAATATAAGAGCTCTTACATTTTCGTAATTTGTAAAATGTTCTTAACAATGCACAGTTACATGCGATAACTATTACATCTTTACGGAAAAGCAAAGATTCTAGAGTTTCCACTGATGTATTCAATGAAGCCTGTGACGGAATTGTTGGTAACAATACAGTATTTAATAGTTTATAAACAAATACCATACAAATATTATAATGGCATCTTTCATATTCGATACCTAAAGCAATATTGCCAGTTAAATATAAACAATTAAATATATTCAAAACAATATTTTTTGAATTATTTTTGAAAATAATTTAAATCGGGACTTGTATTTGGACTCACCCTGTTCTCGTATGTTCTCGTAAATATCGCATTAAAACACACGATTGGAATGATATAACCATATATTACAGGTAGAGACGCGGGCCGGAACTCACATCCTCATGATCATGAGTTCTGCGCTTTCCGCCGGACCACACGCGCTCTTAATGTATAACCATATATTACAGGTAGAGACGTAACTAACTCAGTTGCTTTCGCGTTTAGAGTGAAAGAACTGTTTGAGAAAATTAATGCTAACATTTTAGAATTATTATAACTATTCGTTATCGCCAGTAGCGTAACTAGGGTCTTCAATATGTGTGTGGGGGGGGGGGGGGGGGGGGGGGGGGGGGGGGGGTATAACTGTTGTTATGATGGGGGTATATATACATAGAGTTGTCATTTCAAGCCAATGACTGTATCAAATCTCCATGATATCTTAATGGAGAATTGCATCGTTTAAATTTCGCTTTATTTCTGTATATTTATGTCATCTGAAACAACTATCTTCAGTGATAAATTGACGTTGACATATTTGGGTTGAAGAACAGACATTTAAAACAATGTTTAATATGAACATATTTCGTTTGGTTTAGATACACATTACTGTGTTTTAACAATCAATATCAATACTACAAGTAGTATACAATACCAATTCTTCTAGCAGTATAGTTCAATCAGTTCCAAATTGGCGAGAAATGTGCGGTTTGTATATGTCTGCGCGCAAAAGTAATCCAAGCAAACGCCCGCGATTTTGGACATCGGCAAGCGTTTTTGGTCAAACGCCTGCGTCACGCATGTGATGCACATTGCACTTGTTACGTTCATGTGCGCATACACCCGTCTGTATAAATTCGCTGCTGTAAGAAGGCTCGCCAATTTGGAACTGATCAAACTATAGTATGGTTGACAATGGTGACACTATTCTGAAACTGGTGAAAACACTGAAACGCCTTTTAAAGCATTTTACGCATCTTTTATCAGCCAAAATTCAGCATATCCATGTTAAAATGGGGAACGTTTCCCTAAGTGATGGTATCTTGTGACCTAACGGGCACAAATGGAGTCGGGTAATGTGAAGAAGATTGAAAATGACCAACATTTCATTTTACAGATTTCGTTCGTAATATTCATGTATTATTTGAATATGATTCAATGTTTACTAAACATTAGGTGTCAGTCAGAAGATTTTGCGAGGGGTACTTCAAACACAATCACACAAATCAGCTTACGGAGCAAATTAGTCTGAAGGCAACGCTATATCATTGTTTAAGGGTGTGTCTCAAATTGTTTTAGGTTTGCGCTGACAACGATTGTTATGGCATTTTCACACTATCGATCCATACGAATACGACGGATAGAGCTGTTATCGCATCACTCGTGTGCCTCCTCTCTCCCCCCCCCCCCCTCCCCTTTCCCACCTCCACCCCAACCCCCGCTGTCAAGTTTCTAACTCGGCGGCAATTCCCAAAAGTTGACTTTCTGATAAAGTCCTTGTCGGTTCATTTTTCGCCTCCCCCATATGAAAAAACCTAGTTACGCCACTGGCCTTTATTGTCTGTGCGTGCTCTTTGAATGTTTCGCTAATGTCAAATAGTATAACAACGGATACGTGTGTTGATGGAATATGTGATCCCGGTAATAACGATTGATGAAAGATAGCCATCATATTTCGCCAATTAAATGGACTAAGTCATTATTGACATGGCCGTCTCGTGTTCACTAGTACATTGTAAACAGCATGCAATGTATGTTTTATACGATATATCATTCATTGATCATTCAGTGAATGTGTGTCGAAATAACAATTTCCGTGTAATCGTTTGGTAAATGCTTCAAAATAGTTGTCATTGTTATCGCATCAGAAGTATATTGGGTTTAGAAAGGGGGCAGAGGAAAAGTGTACTTTAGGTCCTAGGTTTTGGACTGTACTAGTATCGGACGATACTGGAACACCCATAGTTCGATACTGGTACAGAGTCAGTGTTCCAGTATCGGACGATACTGAGACATATAAACTATTCCAGTATCGGGCGATACTGGAACACAACTATATACCAGTATCGTTCGATACTGGGACAAATTACACTGGTAGCATGTGTACCAGTATCGCATGATACAGGAACATAAAAACGTTCCAGTATCGAGCGACACTGGAACACAATTTGGTGTTCCAGTATCGTCCGATACTAGAACAGTAAAATCGTACAACGCTCCACCAGTATAGAGCGATAATGGCAACTTTCATGTTCCAGTATTGAACGATACTGGCATACCAGTATCTGGGACCTAAAGTACACTTCTTCTGGGGGGATACAATCTTTCAGATGAACTGTTGATGACCGTAACAGTTTCCTGCATTTAAAATAGACCTACCCTGTCACGGGCACGCGTGGTCCAACGGATACATTCTCGCTCCACAATACAAAGGTTGTGGGTTCGAGTCCCGTTGCCGCCAGCGTGTTGTGTCCTTGAGTAAGGCACTTTACCGCAATTACTCCTCTCTACCCAGGTGTGTAAATGGGTACCAGCATTAATTCATGTTGGGAAGGTAACACAGACTCGTTGTAAGGGAGGAGTGGCGAACCCCCCACAGCAAAAATGACAAAAAGAGGAGTCTGGCCTAAACGCCAAAGAAAGAGAGATAGGCCCTCCGCGCGCGAGCTTCGCTCGGCACGTCACTTTACCTTTTTTCTACCCTGACAGAAATAAAATAGAAATGCACTGACAGACAGAAAAGGTGGTTGTATTATGAAACAATAACAGATCTTGCTTTCTTTATTTTTAGATCTTTATTTTTAGACAAAGGTAAAAAACAAGTGCCGGGTTTACACTGCCCTTAAGCCATCATCTTCGGAGCTGTCGGTTGGTAAATGACGCACCCATGACGCACCTCTCCCAGGCGTTGAGTGCGTCATACAACTGATAGGTGCATAAGCTCAGTTATACAATGAAAGCCCCAATATGGCCAAATCTTCACTGAAGAACGGGCTTACACCAGTTCACTTGATGACAGAAAGAACATGGTGACATTCCGCCCTTGGGGAATTCCCTAAGGAAATGGATGTCCAGAGCGGTGCTATCCCTTTAACAGATAGCATTCCTGACGTATTTCTCCGGCATCTTATAACTGTTATTCTTCATCTAAAGTCCGGTCCAAAGTACGACTCTACGCTCCAAGGCCCACTCTTGGCTACGGACCAGACAAATACTAAAATAGAACTCAAGACGAGAATATAAAATGGAACAGGGGCGAGTGCTGAATGAAATAGTTTTTTGAAAAGATGAAAGACTCTAAATGCATACCATACGGAACACGACGTATCAAGACATATAAACAAATATTTATTGCTAATAATACTTGTTTATGTGATGCATAGACAGTAATGATGATAGAATTACCTACACAAATTGGATTAGACAAAACACCAAAATAATAATATAGATCAGTAAGTAGTAAAAGTTGTAGAGAGTGAACGAAAAAGCAATAAAACAACTTGGCCTGCGGGTTACGATGTTTGAAGTATCCATATTATGTTCATATAATACAATCTAATAAGTATCCATCATCCAATATCTAGTACAATTTCAATGCGTAAACTGGTCATGACAGGCTGTTATGCACACGAAAAAAGTTCTCGATGTTTTTGTAGCGCCGTTCACGCCACGTAACGGTTAGAAACGAGGAGACTCATGCCGGTAACCCTGGTTCAATTCTCGGTGTCGGCGCACAGTGGGCCAGTGCAGATCCAAAGTGTATCAATTTTGGTCAATCTTACTTTTTTAACCTTTAGATTTTATTTGGATAGATAATACCGAATACATTTGGAAACTATTTTGCTTTTTTAAACACTTTTCTGCAAACACCATAATTACGACTACACTATCGAAAAATGGTGAAAGTAACTTTATTTGTTAAAAGTACTGTCACCATATTTTGATGACGTCATACTTCAAAAATATCTTCATTGAATTCTATGCATCTAGAAACCCCTTTTCAAGACAATTTTGCCTTTAAATATTTGTCCACACAGACATTTTCAAACCAATAACTACATCTGCCTGCAAACATTTGAAAAGGTTATAAAAAGTCGAAGTCTATACTGTTACTATTTTGTACTGAAATTTAATACTTTGTATCTTCAGTCAGTTTTTGAAAGTTCATTTAATGCGATGGAATAGGCTTTCATGACAGATTGAATTCACCACCAAGAGAATCCATTAAAACCCGTTCAATACATATAGCGTTGGCTATGCTCCCAAAGTGATTGATCGCGGGCGTAGTCATTTTTACAAGAATAAATAAACCGTTCTACTTCTCTCTCCAACTCCGAAATGTCAACCCGTTCCATGTTCTGATTTTCTAAGCGTTCATCTTTTATTGCCGCAGAGAATCGTGACCTACTCGTGTACTACGATGAGGGTCATTCAATAGGTGCTACCTCCTCCTTCATTACATCACTAATATTTATGTCAGCCTCATGACATTTGTCATGATTATAGCTTTAGAGTAATCAATGAAGCATAGATATAGGGGTTGTTGAAATTCCAAGCTCTTTTTCATCAAGTTTTTCAGTTTGCGTCAATTCTTCAGAAACACTTCCTCTTTATTATGGAGTGAAATGAATCGCTTAAACTGTACGCCTTTCATTACAATGTCAAGACAATGGGGACCAGTGGAGTCTGCAGACAGAAACATTGTTTTCTGAGAAAACGACTATTAAAAACGAAAAAATGACGAGAAATGCAAATCATGTTTTTGACTCTATACGTTAATTACTGATTATGCAGAATACACAGAAAGCAGATCAGTATCTACAAATGAATATTTCTATCGAAGGGCGCGTCTCCATCCCTTTTCAGATTATATCGTGTATCTCCCTGCGGCCATTGATGATTCTATCCCTGACGATTGCCATTACGGTATTGTGTGTACGTCAAGCGGATTATATGAAATGATTCAAATTGAAGTCTTTTATATGTAAGAAGATCAGGTTAATTTGAGTTTCAAATAGTGACCAACTCAATCTTAAAAACTGCACCTACGTCAATCGACATGACAATAACTCCGCTCCGCAACATCGTATCTCAACAATCGAGGTGTCAAAATACGCAGAACAAAATTATGCCCTGGATCATTGGCTTTGATTAATTTATACTCTTTCGGACCGTTAATTATTGGATCATATGTATGGTGTTTCGATACTTTTTGTGCGGAGTTCACATTGCATTTGTTTCGATTTAAATGTCTCACTTTTAGAGTTCGTCATGCTTGGTTACGTAATACGACACTGGATCCGCTGCCATACATTTGTCGATAAACGTGGAATTAGCCACGTACTCAACATGATTGTCGAGATCTAGGTCGCTGTATAAAAACAAAACATTCATTGCATGAAACATTTTCTCTTATTGGCGCACTGTTAGTACATTCCGAGCTTTCATAAGTCATCATCATTAGCTCCCACACTAGATTCGTAGTTGATACATTTGTTTCAAATCAGGATTCAGCACCTTGATTCAGCACTACAAAATATAGCGAGGTTTGAAATCGTTCATATTCTATTTGAAATAAGTACATCAATGGGAACTATCACGCTAAGGAGTGAAAGCAATTCCGTGTAATTGAAGAGACATATTCTCACGACACCTAATAGTGCTCCGAGCAGATTATCACATTACTCCCATGCTACAAACTACTTACCAATAGCTTATTCGTACACTCTAAGTAGTGTCGAACCAATCAGAAAGCAAAAAAATAAAACACGCGGAGTGCATTGAAAGTGTTTAAGAAAGTGCTTAGAAAGTGCTTTGATTTGATTAGTTGTTTAAGTATCACTGGTTCGCGATTTTCACTGCGGGTGTTAGCAAACTTGTTAACATGTTTGTATTCGTTATTACATAGATAAAAATTATGCTCAAATTATGAATTTGTATTTGTATTAGTGTCGTGTATGAATTAGGTCAATGCGTTTGTTTTAAGTGTTGATATGCTCACAACAGCACGCCCCCCCCCCCCCCCCCCCCCCCTTCGGGGTTGTGCCATTATTTAAAGAATACAATATAGTTCGTAGCTGTTTTTCTATATACGATGGTCTTATAATGTATAGGCTGTACCATTTGGAGTCGTGTATATGGCCGCCGGCGGCCATACACGAAGACATTTGCGAAGCGACTCAACATTGGATTCTTTCCTTTTGGCAACGGGTTATTACAGAGTGTCCCATAAAACTGGGTCCAAAAACTGGAGAGATTATAACTTAAGTATGCATTAAATAGCTTGTCTGGCGAATGCCAAATTTGTGACACATCTGTTCTGCTGTTGGTCACGCTTTCTGGGGGTGAATCGAGAGCATTCGAATTTAAATTTACCATTTATTACACATCGCCACATGCGGTTGTTTGGCCCATGCGTGGCCTTTGTCCGAGGTGTAGTCAACTGGTTATGTGACACCAGCCAATCACACGCTCTCTATTTTTTTCGCGATTTTTTAGTTTGCCCGGTGCACGTCACTTTGTTGGCTGAGATCATCAGGACCAGTCGGTTAAATTCCATCCCGTTCACCCTTTGTCTTGCTTCTGGGGATGGGGGGGGGGGGGGGGGGGGGGGGGGGGCGGGGAGGTCGCCAGGTGTGCCAGTTGGGCACCTGGTGCGTTTGGGTTAGGGAGAAATGAGAGGTAACCATCATGTGCTATGTTGGTGGTGGGTCTTGTTTGGACCTTCTTTCTTTCGTATCCCCTGTCTACTCTAGTTGGACATGGTCACTTGTGTTGCCGTGAAGTGGAGTCGGACGGGGGTCGGGACGGGGAAATTTCCGCGTCACGACTGTTTGCGGTGACTATATGAGTCTTGCGATTGCGGGGCTCATGGGAAGTGTTTTCACTCCGGCTCCCCACGGATCTCATTTCTATCATTTCCACGTTGTATTCGTGTCCACTGTTTTATATTCGTATATCCTGTATGCCATACGCTCTTTCTTCCAAATCATATGGTATCAATTGATGTCCATATAAATGTTATAAAAGTTGTGGTGAAATTTGATGAATTCTGTCGTCGTCGTATCCCATTTAAAATTGCGTCTTGTTTATATAACCTGTAAGCCATTCGCTCTTTCTTCCATAGTAGCAATTTATATAATTTGATGTCTACATATCTTGTACCTTTGAATAACGTGCTCAATGCCGCAAGGCAGAGCGTAATAAAAATTCAAAGTAATAGGCGTTCTGGAATAGAAGTCGTTACTCTGAGTGTCATGCTTCGCAATCATCAGATGTCTATAAAAAACATGATAAATGTTATAAAAGTAAGGGTGACATTTGATGAATTCTGTCGTTGTCGTAACACGTCGTCGTAACCTTTTAATAACAATTGCGTGTGCTCTAAATATGGTCTCAGCCAGTCCTTCAAATTCTGTTCTTGTGGTTTATCTTTTGTGTATTTATGTGGGAACCAAAGTGCAAAGAGTAGGACATATAACTGCTTTGTATTTTTAAATACAAAGCAGATATATGTCCAAATCATATGTACTTTATACTTAAAAGTATAAAGTACATATTATTTATTAACCTTATTTGGTGAAATTTTGAGACTAATCTGATGTAAAACTTTTGGAAATACACAGATTTGGATAGAGCGCGGTTATAACCCATCAATCCCGATTTGAGCAATACACCGCCAATGCGTTGCATCTGTGTGCGTAGTGTGCAAGTTGTCCATGCATGGGGTTTATCCTCCAAAATAACTTATGTTCACGAAGTTCATTAAAAGAATATTTTGAATATTCAACAATACATTACAGATAGAAAAGCACCTGAGTGTCAGAGCGCCTTGATACACTGCCTTTATTTCTTTGATGAGATTTGTGCTGCAAAGAATGGCAGCCTCGGGTCTAAAAAAAATCATTTATTGATTTATTGATAGGTATTTCACTTTTTAAATTCCTTTATATGACAAAGATATGTTTCCAGCATAGGTTGGTTTAAAGATGAGTAAATTCGTTATTGAAGTCCGAACAATGCGCAAATACAACGCATTGGCGGTTCATGGGCAAAATCAGGACAGACGGGTTCTTACCACGCTCTATCCAAAGCTTTGTATTTCAACAAATTGACATCAGATTTGTTTCATAATTTCACCAATTAAGGTCAGAATATATGTACTTTGATTTTCCGAAATATGAAACAGTTATATTTCCTACCTTTTTACTTATAAGCTCTCAAGTTGAAATTCATCATTCATTTTTCTCTGTGTCGTTTCAGTGCGACCTTTCTGAGAAACTGTTTACTATCTTTGAAAAACACTCTTTCTCTTGGGAAAAATAAGGGTTGTACGGTCCTTGTATGTACCATTTAAATCATACAACTCCTAAATGGTCCCATTATAATTTTTTCAAACACTGAATATCCTGATGCATGAGTATCAAATTAAATATAATTGTCCCACAATTTACATGAGCAGAGGGTTTTGGGGTAATATAACATCTGTATACTTCAAAAAGAGGCAGCTCGATTGATTGCTGATTCATTATATTAATAAGAGGCAGTAGTAATCGTGCTTAACAGTGCATTTAACGTTACGCCAATGTTGAAATCAAATCTCCAAGAGGATATAAGAGGATAGAACCATTGCAATACAATGTGAAATAGAACACCGTTCTCCCTATTCCAGAATTCTTTTCAAAAATAGAAAATATTGAGTTAAATCATACAATACACTCACATGTAATCCATATCTTATACATAATATCCGCTCATATCAAAAATATATAGTATAGCCAATGAAAACATAATAGACGTCAAAATAGTCCATCTCAAAATATGTGATCACATCGTAAAAGTATGATCCAAAATGGATGAGACAAACGCGTGCACAAGTTTCTCCGTTGACGCTCGATCAAGGTACATTCCGATCTGTCCAATGGCGCGTAAGGCAAACGAGGCTGATTGACACAGTTTGTTCACATGTGCAGTCATTGACAGATGTTGGTCAACAATGACTCCAAGGTTTCGCGCAGCATCTGACGGACATATTGGACTAATATTACCAATAGTTACAGGGCTGATGGGCACAGTTGGCGTGAAACAAGAGGTAATATATATATAACCTCAGTCTTACTGTCGTTCAGCTTTAACTTATTTGCAGTCATCCATCCTTTGACATCAGCGAAGCAGCGCTCCAGACGAGAAATTGCATCCTCTCTTTCATCAGGATGAAAAGTACAGTATCCGCGTAAGATAGTACATTGATGTTATGGCCAGAAATCACATCCTCAATTGGAGCACTGTACATAGTAAATTTGGAGGGACTATGCGTACTTTATTCTGTACGCATCAGAAGCCCGGATCAGTAGTCTGGTATCTCTGTACAAGGTCGCGACTTGTTCTGTATGAGTATATGGGAGCTAGGACACCCAGAGATCGGGACTGGCACAGTGGCGTGGCCAGAATAGGAACGGGCAATGGGATCAATTTTCCCCTCCTCCAATATTTGAGGCCGTCGGTCATTGCCGGTTAAGATTTGTACCGTATGTTCATTTAAGGAGTATATTATAGAATTATATTGGTCAAATTGTTTCTAAGATAGCATTTTAGTTTAGCGCATGAGCCCCTCCCCCTCCCCCCCCCCCCCCCAAAAAAAAACTAAACCAAAATGTACATCAATCATGGACAAAATTAGTGTAACATGGCTACGTGCGTATTTGTTTAGTAGTTAAACAGCTCTTTCAATCTTTTCATATTATTTGGCTATAACTCACGGCATACGTACCCGAGTCCCGGTACAAAATGTCTTGTGGGTTGAGTGAGAGACATACATGTAGTTCCTGAGCACTGCTTACCTTGTGCTGGTTTTGTGTTGAATATATCAATGCTTCCTACGGCGTTCACTTTAAAAACCGATATATGTGTTGGTTGATAATCTGATTAACTTCACTCTCCATAATTCTCTAAAGGATGACATCGTTTATTGTGTAAGTTTTAAAATTGCTTATATCTGATCAGTACCAGTATGTAGGTTAATTTCATCGCAACGCATTAGCTTATTTGTTGAAGTGGTAAGTTTCAAAGATAACAACCGATCGTGTATCTTTTTCTTGATTTGTGCGAATCACATAGTGTATTATCGTGTTCAAAGGATTCACTATTTGAAAATCAGGGTAACGGACCGGTTAGAAAACGTGTACAGAATTAGTCTATCTCGCCACTTAAGGAAGCGTGTACATTCCCTAGGCGTGTTACCCGATACTATCCCTGTGAGAAGTATTTATGTTAGCCTAACTTTATTTTGATCCCCACTTTGTACCGAATGTAGAAAATTGTTGAAGTTTTTCAACAAGTATATCAAAGCATAATTAAAAACATGTTCTGGATGTTAATTCAGACTCCCACGCAGCATCATGCCAATGCAATCAGTATTCAATAGCAATGTCAAACAGAAACTCCTATTATAACTAAAGATTGACTGACGTATGTTTGTTAATGTGCTGTTCATTTCGTATAATCTGTTATTGTTTATAATTATCCGTTTCTTAAACATGTTCACATATTGTTCACGTTTCACAAAGTTTCAAGGTCACAAAAATAATGCAACATTCTACAAAATGATTTATAAATATGGTCAATATTCCCTGACAATGATCTTTACGAACACGAATATAATTCGAAATGCATTGTTGGCGAGAGGATTGTCAGCTTTCATAAAATTGGTGTAAACAACCAAAGTTCTTTGTAAAAGAAGAGGAGAGATTTTGTTTAATCAATTGTTTTTTTGTGCTATCTATAGCTAGCTCTTATAGCCTGAATTCAAAATCAATATTCCAAGTACGCGTTATTTATAATGACTTCGAGTCACTTGGTTCAGGAAACCGTGACCAAATCGGTATAATTATCGAACGGGTCCAGCCAAATGACACTCTCATACGGGTATATTGGTTGATCGAGAAGTGTGACGCTTGGATGCTATTGTGTATTGCATCAGGGTCACTTACAAGCGCCGCCGAATCCATCTGTGTCCATAGCTTTGATTGGACGAGAGATGTGTTCAGTTGTTATAGCGCCCGGGGTGAAATTTTGAGATGTTGTCCGCAGTTGTTTGCCTAGCCTGTGTAAAGTATATTTACTCCGATAGGTAAACAAAGCGATAAATATCCACTAGCTTGTGGCAATGTAAGTATTTCTAAAGAAATGGAGGGGGGAAGCAAAAGGACTGAGAATTGAAGGCAAATATAGAATAGATTAACGCTGTCCATGCGCGCGGTTATGCACACGCAAAATACAATTCACAACATGTTTCACAAACGTATTTAATTTATTGGCTTTCATCATCATATATTTCGAATCACCATGAGAAATTAATTAACATAAGTACAAGCACGTCTAGTATTAGGTCAGTTATTCTTGAGATAAGACTTTGAAAGTTTAGAAAAGGTTTTTGCAAACAAAAATTATATGGCAAAACCAGGGAGGTGTAATAGGTAATATCACTCTGGTAAAACTAACCGCATAGAAAGTGTTAAAGGAGGTGTCCCGCAAGCATAAAAGTGTGCATTATATGTTAGAAAAGTAACTATCGAGCCCAACGTTTGTAATTATTTAGACCAAAACACCACACTTATGACAAAAACAAATAAAAACCGCAATCTCTCAACATGCACTTTTTAAAATTCGCGGCATGTCATAGTTATACAATGCACATGCGCAAATTTTAGCACCGATACCCATGACGTCATCGACACCGGGACTTTCGATCGCCGCGAATTTTAAAAATTGCATGTTGAGTGATGGCAGTTATTATTCTTTTTTGTGACCAGTATGGTGTTTTGTTCTATATAATTAGGTAATTACGGCTCGATAATTATTTTTCTAACAAATAATGCTCAATGTTGTGCTTGCGGGATACTTCCTTTAAGAAAAGGCCCATGAAAGGCTAGATGGTTGACTTAATACATGATTAAGAATTCCTATTTATTATTATTATTCATTAGTTGTCCACACTGTATTAAAATACAAGTCTCACTCATAAATTTAAGGTTAGGATTGCTATCGCGCTTGAAGCAAACAAACTGATGAATAAATCATAAAATTTCAAAATATATAATGCAGTTCTCATAAAATTAACTTATATAATTACTAGGTAATAAATACACTCTCAAAATAATGGGGGGGGGGGCTCAAGGAAGTAACCTTAGGAATTTTGTGAGTGCTGTAATTATTGAACTATGACTCAAATGTCTATAAAAGTACATTAGGAACACACCATTAGATACTCAGGGGTGGGGGGGGGGCGTTGCATGGAAGTTTAAAAAAAAACCCACTTTGCCCACTATCCAGGAAAAAACAAAAACTTTGCCCACCAACCAGGAAAAAAAAAAAACTTTGCCCACCAACCAGGAAAAGAAAAAAAAGATGACTCACCCAACTCACCCAATTCAATGTAAAGAAAAACAGTAAAACCTAAAAAAAACAACACTGTGCCGCCTTTGCTAAAAAAAAATTATTAAAAAAAAAGTTCGCCTACTTCGGTGGCCAAAAAAAAAAAAATCGATCGAACCCAACTTCCATGCCCCCCTCCCCCGAAAATCAAATGGTGCGTCCCTTATGTCTGTTATTTTGTTATTCAACGAAAGCCGTTTAAAAACTATTGTACTTTTTAATTCACTATTGAGCAAATATACCTCTGACAATCTGTGTTGATTTTTACAACACTTATACCAATAAAGCCTATGGAGAGGGTGGTTCTAAAATGTTTACTCTCGTGTTTGCCAAAGATGGAGATATCGTTTATAACTGCACAAACAAATCATACTGGGTAGTTCATTTCCATTCTTTGGTAGGCTTAATGAAATAAATACAAAATTGGCGGTCGTTTTATGAGTTTTGAAGTCAATTGATTTCATGGACTGTTTGCGACATATGGGCGTAGCCAGGAGGCTTGTCATCCCGGGGGAACGAGAGTGGCGTGGGGTCCAGGGCCCACATTACATAAGGGCCCCGGCCCGGTAGGTCCTGGGACAAAGCCTCTGCTGCAGGTGATTAGGATTGGTATTGATTCCCCACGACGAGAAACGCCATGAAATTGGAGATAAGTATATAAAACCCTTTAACTCCCCTGAATTGTTAATTGCCCCCCCCCCCCCCCCCCGAATGACCCTTGGTGGGTTACCTGTAGCTACGCCGCCAATGAATGCACGCAACAAGATCAAATGACCGTTTCATTTCTTCCACATTTCTTTTTAATTCACGAATTGGGCAGAGCTCCAAACTGAGAAATAGCCCAAACCCTAATTGGAGGTGATTCTTGTAAATAATTAATTTTCAGAGTGTTTGAAAGTTTCAGATTAAAAATTCAAACCAAAAAAAAAAAAAAAAAAAAATACAAATAAAAGTACATCGTTAGTACATTATAAGTACATCTTTAAAGGATGATATCTCAGTTTGGAGTTTTCATAAAGACTATAACTGAAAAATTATATAACTCCGCTTAAAAAAAGAGTACCATTGTTAAGCGGAAGATCTCTACTACAATAATCAAATACAAGCTCAATTTTGATATCTTGCCTAATTGTGTCTGATTTTCACATATAGGCCTACGGACAACTACTGCAAATTTGTCTTCATATTCATTACTTGATATCATGCCCAAATTTGCCAATACGTCCACTGCCTGCTCTTGTGCCAATACTGATTACCCAATTACATGTCATTATTCTACCAAATGCTTTCCTAAAAAATATCAAAGTCTTTCATTTGTACTAGCACTTTCCCTTTAAAGGGTTTTTTATTAAATGTGTATTAGTGTATTAGGGCATATTTCCTCGCGTTTATTTAATTGAGTGTCGCTCGTCATAGATTCTGCTAAAATCATGCTTATAGGCCATCATCATTTGTTCATATTTATTAGGGCATGTGTTAAAAGCTCGCCTCCTTTTGCGTTACACACGGATTTTGGCTTTCGCGACATGATTTGAACTTTACACATTTATATTTGCTTGTATACCTCCCTAAGGTAGTAAAATTATACATTTTTCTGAAGGGAAATTGCATGAGGAAACCAAATATGCCATTGAAATTATAGTACTAGCAAAGACTAAAATACCAACCCCTATCATTTTTTTACTTTACATATTTAAATTCCTCATGAAATTACCCATCAGATGATATATCATTGTCAAAGGTTACTACGTCGGTAAGGTAATCATACCGGCTAGTGAATATCTCCAATTTGTATTTAACATATTTTTAGAATTTTCAGAAATATTTGTTTCAGGATGTACCCTTACCTGATCTTAACTGCATTTCTGAATTCCTCTAGTTACAAGCTTTCCAAAAATGTATACTTTTGCTATCATAGGTTGAAAACGTTTTCTGTTATAGTCATTTTTATAAATCCGGTAAATTGAGGCTGATTATTCATGTTGACAGGTGAATAGGAAGAATTAACCTGATGATCATGGCCGTATCCATAATTAATTAGTTGTTACAAATAGTTGACAAGTCTGTTGAACAACATACTTAAAGACTAATAAATATCCTTTAAAATGGGACCAGAATTGTGTTTGTAACATTAGGGGATGACTAGTTATTGTAAAAAGAACAAAGCAAGGGATTATTCCCATTGAGTTTGTACAGGCGGCAGGCCTTCCGGCGGCATCCCTTCCAGCTGTTAATTACTTTAACACATGTGTGGCACTGTTTGTTTTGGTGATAAGCCCTGTTGGTA
This sequence comes from Ophiura sarsii, assembly GCA_035610835.1. Taxonomy (NCBI): domain Eukaryota; kingdom Metazoa; phylum Echinodermata; class Ophiuroidea; order Amphilepidida; family Ophiuridae; genus Ophiura; species Ophiura sarsii. The sequence goes on from CM069445.1 coordinate 16,443,301, forward strand.
CTGTAGGAGCGCTAAGCATGATGAATTGACCAATTTCATTGGCTATTTTCACAATATACTTCAAACCCTGTGAGATCTGCACGGATTCGTTATGGGGAATGTACACGCTTCCTTAAGTGGCGAGATAGACTAATTCTGTACACGTTTTCTAACCGGTCCGTTACCCTGATTTTCAAACATTGAATCCTTTGAACACGATAATACACTATGTGATTCGCACAAATCAAGAAAAAGATACACGATCGGTTGTTATCTTTGAAACTTACCACTTCAACAAATAAGCTAATGCGTTGCGATGAAATTAACCTACATACTGGTACTGATCAGATATAAGCAATTTTAAAACGATGTCATCCTTTAGAGAATTATGGAGAGTGGAGTTAATCAGATTATCAACCAACACATATTTTTAAAGTGAACGCCCTAGGAAGCATTGATATATTCAAAACAAAACAAGCACGAGGTAAGCAGTGCTCAGGAACTATATGTCTCTCGACCCACAAGAGATTTTGTACCGGGACTCGGGTACGTATGCCGTGAGTTTAAATAACCGAATAGTATGAAAAGATTGAAAGAGCTGTAAGCCGTTTTAAACTGTTTACATTTTAAACTTTAAAAGATAGATCAGAATGTACCTTGATCGAGCGTCAACGGAGAAACTTGTGCACGCGTTTGTCTCATCCAGATTAGATTACTGTAACTACCTTCCTGATGAACATGATGAACTTATCTCTAAATTACAACAAGTTCAAAGCTCGGCCACGAGATTTTTTACGGGCACAAAGAAACGTGACCATATAAGTCACGTCATCAGAAATCTCCACTGGCTTCCTATCAAGAAAAGAATCGTGTTCAAGCTCCTAATCATCGTGTACAAATCACTTAACAATGCTGGTCCAAGTTATCTGTCTGAACTGCTGAAACCTTATATTCCCACGGCTAACCTTCGCTCTTTGGCTCCCGTGAATTTCTCGTTGTTCCAAAAAGCAAAATGAAGTCTTTCGATGATAGAGCTTTCTCCATCGCGGGCCCTAAATTATGGAACACTCTCCCAATGGACATACGCCAGGCAGGTTCAGTTCAGGAGTTCAAGTCGCGACTTTAGACCTACTTATTTAACTTGGAAATCTATATAAATGGTGTGTATTTGTCAGTTCATGATCTTTCATTTTATAATGCATTTTAATGCCATACACTGTATTTTATATCTCATGTTTTTTTGTTTAAAATATGCTTTTTACTTTTATACTCTGTATGTATATTTTTTGTAGATTTAAGATTGTTGTATTTTTGCTTTAATCTTTTATTCATTTGTTGTAAAGCGCTTTGAGTTTAGATCTCACTGAAGTAAAGCGCTCTATAAATGTGTGTTATTATTATTATTATTATTATTAATCAAAATCTCTTGATATAACGCTTTCTGAATCACACATTCAATCTTAAGTCTATTTGGAAGGCAATTCCTGGCTGCGCTCATGGGGCAAGGTTGATAACCCGGAACTGGAAAAGTCTCCACAACATTTACCCGACCGAATTGTTACGCAAAGAGACATCAAATATCTGTAGCCCATGTAACGTTATTGACTACACAGAGCATTCAATTTCTTGTGTAACAGAAGAGTTAGGGGATATGGAACCATGTCAATAACCTTATTCTTCTAATTTAAAATTTGTGTTCAATTTTGAAGTTTATAACGTTTTATTCGGGATGCATACATGTACTTCCAACATTGTAAATAATAAGTTAATTTTCATTTCTCTCACTTAAAAAGCTTCTTGTTGCAGAGGATATGACTGAAATGACCGTAAGAATTAGTCGAACGATTCCTTGGGTCCATGCACATATAGGTCTTCAGCGATTAAAAGTGACATGTCATTGGGTCATTAGGGTCATTGACCTAGACAAGCGTAATATTTAGGGCATCCTCCGATTTGGACCGGATTTGTTTCATCTTGTTCGGTTTGATAAGACAAGAAAAAAAGTAAATCATCATAATCAGATCAAATGTCAGGAAGGGGTCACAACGCAACGCACACAGATGCAACGCATTGGTGGTGTATTGCTAAAATCGGAACAAATGGGTTCTAACCACGCTCTATTCAAATGTGTGTATTTCCAAAACTTGACATCAGATTGGTTTCACAATTTCACCAATTAAGGTCAAATCATATTTACTTTTGTATACTCAGATACAAAGCAGTTGTATGTCCTACTTTTGCTCTTAGATTCCCCCATTAATACACAAAAGATAAACACAAGAACAGAATTTGAAGGACTGGCTGAGACCATATTGGAAAAGTTTTATTTTAGAATACACGCACTTTTTATGAAGGTTACGACGACGTGATACGGCGATGACAGAATTCATCAAATTTCACCACGACTTTTATAACATTTATAGACATCTGACGATTGCGAAATCATTAAAACCGGAAGGTCTATTACATTGCATTTTTATTACGCTCTGCCTTGCGGCATTGAGCATTCAAAGGTAGTCTACCTATTGGCATAATGTCGATACATGATATGTATACATCAAATTATATAAATTACTACTATGAAAGGAAGAGCGAATGGCTTACAGGCAATGTGAACACGACCCAGTTTTAAATGGGTTACGACGACGACAGAATTCATCAAATTTCACCACAACTTTTACAACATTTATATAAACATCAGTTTATATAATTTACTTATATGGATAAGAAAAACGGTGGACACGTACACAACGTGAATATGACAGAAAGGAAAGCGTATAATGTTGAGTCGCTTCGCAAATTATTGACTTTGTAATAAATTCTAGTCTAGCTTATATTATTGTGCAATACCTACCTATAACCCACCAATACGTTTTTTGACCATTTTCAGTGGGCATGACCATTCTTTACTCATTTAAAGTTATCAAATTGAACTTTATTGACTTTTACTGATTTTTTTGAATTTTGACAGCAATTATTTTTTGTATTGGTTTATTAAACCTGCCCGACCCTAATGTACCCCTCTTTTTGCCGAAGATTTTTTAAACAAAAAAACAAAAACAAAAACCTAAAAACAAAAACAAACAAAAAACAAATAAAAAACCCAATCTTTGGTGCTCCTCATCAAAAAGGAATACAGTACACAGCAAATTTATTTGATTCTGTGAGATTATAGTAATTTATAGTAAGAAATTAAAAAAACCCATGCCGGCCAACATTACTTTCAATGCCATGTTCCGCCAATACACACAAAATGGGACCTATTGTTATAATTGTTTACAAATATAGGTGTTTTCTTCTAATCGTAAGTAATAGATCATATTCAATTCCTTAGAATAGGGCTATTCTGGGGTTTTGAAGGACATTTCGATATCACTAAATATACCTTTAAATCGAATCTCAAGCTTTAAACAAATCATTAACATTCGCATTGATTAGCTATTGGTAATAGAGTGGTTTGCAGCATGAGGAGTAATGGGACAATCTGCTCGTAGCACTATTAGGTGTCGTGAGAATATGTCTCTTCAATTACACGGAATTGCTTTTACTCCTCCTCAGCTTGATAGTTTCCTTTGATGTATTTTCAATTAGAATATGAACTATTTCTAACCTCGCTAGAGTGCTGAATCCAGGTGCTGAATCCTGATTTGAAGAAAAAAATGTAGCAACTACGAATCCAGTGTGGGTACAAGCGATAATGATAATGACTTATGAAAGCTCAGAATGTAACAGTGCGCCAATGAGAGAAAATCTGTCACACGATGAATTTGTTGTTTTTATACAGCTACCTAGATCTCGACAATCATGTTGAGTACGTGCTTAATTCCACGTTTATCGACAAATGTATGGCAGCGGATCCCGTGTCGTATTACGTAACCAAGCATGACGAACTCTAAAAGTGTAATATTAATATCGAAATAAATGCAATTTACTAGATTAAACAAGAACATGGTACTGATCTTATAATGCTATCGACACAACCCTTGTATTATCTAGAGTACCAACTCAATCCTTTCTGACACTGATGCCACTTGACGTGAGAACTGTCTCCAAAATTTCATGTCTTTTTTCTGATCGTTTCCATTGATGTACAGTGCTAAAAAGTAACTTAATATCTAACATAATAGATATATTTGAGACATTGGTCGTGAAGATCGGTTAACAATTAAGAACACAATAATGTCAACGCTGAAAAGAAAGATTCAAAATGAAGTTTTTATTTTGGTACTTTGGGTTTGAATCCGCATATACAGGGTGTCCCAAAAAAACTAAATTTTGGTGTAACATTTTAATACATATTGAAAGACTAAACGCTTAGCTTTCAGTTGCCGTTTATTTCATCTGATTTGGTGTTGGCAATCCTGAGATATTACATTATTCTTCCAATGGGCATCACTGCGTTTTTGAAACATTGGGGGATGGTGGAGACATTTTGGTCTGAATATTCAGTTTTGTTTGGCTACACAGACACTCATTCTATTATTTAAACCTACTCAATCGCAAATATCTCATCAAACAATAAACGGCATCAAGGCGCCGTAACAGATGCTTTTTTATCTGTAAAGTATTGTGGAGTATATTCAAAATAAGAAACAGACACCCAAATGTAAACAAAATTAAATTCTAATGAACTTCGTTTGACTATTCAAAAGTTATTTCGGGGGATAAACCCCATGCAGGGAAAACTAATCAAACAATGATCAAAGTAAAACGCTTTCCATGCACTTTCAAGAACACTTTCAATGCACTCCGCGTATTTTTGTATATTGCTTCCTGATTGGTTCGACACTACTAAGAGTGTATGAATAAGCTATGGGTAAGTAGTTTGTAGCATGGGAGTGGAGTAATGTGACAATATGCTCGAAGCACCATAGGTGTGGGAGAATTGTCTCCTCAACCGGGCTCCTCAATTACATGGAATTGCTTTTACTCCTCAGCTTGATCGTTCACATTGATGTATTTTCAAATAAAATATGAACGATTTCAAACCTCGCTATGCGTACAGTGTAGTGCTGAATGCATGTGCTGAATCCTGAGTTGAAACAAATGTATCAACTACGAATCAAGTGTGGGTACAAGCGCTGATGATAATGACTTATGAAAGCTCGGAATGTATTAACAGTGCGCCAATAAGAGAAAATGTTTCATGCAATGAATGTTTTGTTTTTATACAGCGACCTAGATCTCGACAATCATATTGAGTACGTGGCTAATTCCACGTTTATCGAGAAATGTATGGCAGCAGATCCCGCGTCGTATTACGTAACCAAGCATGACGAACTCGAAAAGTGTATATTAAAATCGAAACAAATGCAATGTACTACATTAATCACGACCATGGTACTGATTGTAATGATCTTATAATGCTATCGACGCAACCCTTGTATTATACAGTACCAACTCAATCCTTTCTGACATGAGAACATTTTAAAGGGGGGGGGGGGGGGGGGGGGGGGGGGGTCTAGGTTGATTTGCACCAAATTTGGAAACAGCTTTTCTCAATGTTACCGTGGGCTTACCCCTTAGAGTCATATATCAAATTGAAGCTTAGGTAACAGAGTTTCAAAAACTGCGCGTTATTTTGATCTGGTTGCTATGGTAACCAGACAAGGCCTCTGATTGGCTAAACACTGGGACAAAGATAACTAGAAAACTAAATGTTGCATGTTCACCATACTTTGGTAGATGATGTATGGGAACAATGCGCACAAATTAAGGAAGCCGGATTTTTTATACGGTTGCCATGGTAACCAGGAACCGACCAATCAGGTAATTTTACGTTATAATTCAAATTTGGAAAGATAAATTGAAAATCCGGCTTCATTGGTTCATTCCTCTATTCAAGCTTATTATCCATTCCAAATATCACCCTGATACGAGGTTTCGTTTTCTAGTTATCTTTGTACCAATATTGCAAGTTTACGTGTTTTATAGTTTTGAGATATCGTGCAAAACGTATGAAAAATATCAAAATTGGCTAGAAGAAAAAAAAGTTGACATTTTGGATAAAAATAGTTGTTCAATTATGGAGGAGCATGAATTTAGACACATTTTGAGCCATTTTGGGTGAAAATAGCAATTATGAATGAATGAAAACGTTATTTATTAAGCGCATTTCCAAAAACACGATCAATGCGCTGTACAGGAATTATATAATATAAAATATAAGCATAATAAAAAATACCAATCAAAGTACATTAACGATACGTTAAAAGATAATTAAATATACAATGTAATAATATACAGATACAATTTAAACATTAAAAAGCATGGATTAAAAACACACACATTTTTTTAATAAAAGGGTGCATTTGCATCCGAAATTGACCAACAACTTACGCCTGCGGAAATAGATGAGTTTAAGCATTTTTTTAAAAGATTTGACACTGCATGCGGTGCGTATGGAGAGTGGGAGATCATTCCACAGCCTTGGACCGATATATGAGAAAGCGGTTTCAGTCTTAGTATGTTTGTTGAAAGGTACAACCAGGCGGAAAGTGTCGTTGGAAGATCTCAAACCAGCTCTTGGACAGACATACGGCATCAAAATCTGAGATAAATAGGTAGGCCCCAGATTATGTACACCATTGTACACATGCAGCAAGATCTTGAAGTCAATTCTCTGCTGGATAGGCAACCAATGAAGCTTCCGCAAGAGTGGTTCAGCACTTGTGCGTCTATTTTTACAAAAGACTAGACGCGCAGCACGATTTTGAAGTTTTTGCAGGCGCTGAACATTAAATTTAGAAATGCCACCTAAAAGAGAGTTGCCATAATCCAGCCGAGAGAGGACTCTATATTGATTTTTAAAGATAAATAAATGGCTTAAAAATAGCCGAGTGAGAAAAATAAAGAAATACATAAGAAATTACGTTGACTTTAAAATTTCGATGATTTATGATGTGTAATTAATTATTTTAATATTTTAATAAATATATTTAATCAAATGTTACAATTATTTGATCAAAAAATAATTAAAACTGAAAATGCTTAAAATCGCAGGGTGAGCGTTTTCTACATACAAATGTATACAAAATACCACCGATATTTTGAGACACCCGAAACTCAATTGACCATAACATCAGAACCAAAAATCCAATTGACCTCAAACAAAAAGCATTTTAAAGCAGAGACTTAGCAGTTTTCTACTGTGCTAATATCTCATTTTTGTCTGAAGCACTGAATTTTAATATCTGACCAACCTAGACCCCCCCCCTTAACACTTTCCACGCGGCTATTTGTCAGAAACCTTTCCTAGAGACCACCGCCCCCCCCCCCCCCCCCCCCCGATTTTCTTTTAAAGTGCACATTTGATCATGTGGGTCAAGTGGAATATATTTTGACCATGGCCGATTTGAACAAAATACCTTCCCTATTTACGCCCCGCCCTAATGTATATTGTTATTATAGTAGATTCATAAACATTGGCGGATCGGTTATTGATTTGGAACGCTAAACGAACCACAGTGGACCGATCACAACGCCATCGGCATCGTTTAGATGCTATTGGTTTCGCTGCGATATAATGGACATCAAACCTGTCCTCACCTCAACTTCATCGGTGTACAGTCTATTCTCTGAGATCTCTGGGCTTCGGAATAGACATTGGCAGGTTAATCCGGTTTTGTGAGCGCTCAATCGTCCCACTTTCCTCATGGCATATTGTTAGAGGTGCTATTAACTGACAAGGTGTCTCAAATATAATATAACATATCATTGATATGGGTAAATTTTAATAACACCAACATTTGTATGCGCTTCATCTGCCGAAATGAGGAACCCTGTGTTATATCCTAAAACCTCACGACACGCGTGCCTTTCAGCCAAATAGTTTGCCTTTTAGCCAAATCATGTGCTATTCACATGTGCTTTACATTCTAAGTTTCTAAATAAATAGGTAAAGGCGAACAGCACGGGAGTGGTCGTTATGGACCATTAAATGGATCGTTCTGTCTAAGTATGCTTAAAGGATAAAACACCAATAATAAGTGGATGAGATCTATTTTATACAACAATAACTGACTAATGGATAGTCTGATTGGTTAATGTTTCATCAAGGCAAGTATATCAAGGGGTAGACATATAGGGAATAAGGTATGTTTTCTTAGGAAATATGTTGTCATAGGGAATATGTAGTCCAAGGGAATACTGTTCGTTGTCATACGGAAATGTTGTCATGTGGAGGGAATCCGACATCAATGGGAAAAGGTTTCGGTTTTTGTTTCTCTCACCTACCCGAGAGATTAGGGTGACCCATCCGTCAATGCAACCATTTTTTATCGGGTGTTTAACTTGTATGGTTTTTAGCCCACGAAAATTCTGGTCAAATGAGGGTGCTGTATCATTATTATGACGTTATCAGTCTGCTCCGGAACGTTCGGACTTGAGAGCGTGCTATTTAGTGACGCACTGCCGTCAATTTCTCCACGGCGACACAACTAGTGGTGACATAAATAATATAATAATAATAATAATAATCAGTATTTATATAGCGCCTTTTCCAAAGGATAAAAGCGCTGTAATTTTGCTGCTGGTGAATCAATACTAAACAATGCAACGTCCAGGCAGCGGCTTAATCAGCGCCAAGTTGCGACATTTAAACACACATGAACAACATCCACCATTTTTCCATGTAGCTCCTCAATACCATTGGGTCAAGGAAGTTTTTTTGATAACCGAAACAACTGATCACCGAATTTGAAGCAGGAGGAAACCGGAGAACCCGTCAATTTGTAGCGCCCTCAAGTGAAACGGGCTCTCGTTCCGGAGCTGACTGGTTATAAGTCGTGTGCTATGGTGGTACATAGATGTGTTGCTATCCCACGCCCTTGGTAATTTCGTGTTACAAACAAAGCCTTGTTAGACGACGGTAAATGTTTGATGAGGAGGCACCCTAATTCATTTGCCCTTAGTACCAATTGTTGGCAATGGTTGGCATGTCGGTAATGCTTGCAGTCAAACATTGATACGTCCTCTTTAGATATTGCAATACGACCATTTAAACGGCGCTTCCCTGGCCGTATTTCAGCCCGAGGAACGCTCGCCCTCTTTCGGCCTTCGAGCAAGTGTGTTCATTCACGTAATAAATGTTATGTAATAATCCAGTCTTCTGCAGCGACTGTAAAAGAAGACTAGTTTGCCATCAGAATTTTGAGGTGCTTTATCTGACCCTGAATAATTAGCGCAGTAACGAATCAGCGTTCAGTATCTGTTTCGCGCGAATTTTCGGATTATCGGGGCTGGGTCGTCCGGTATGATTTATTCTGTTTCTGGCTTCATACGGGTCAGACACACTGCTTTACACGCCCACCCAACCCACCCATGTTTGGAAGGGGGTATGTGGGGTAGCGGCCCCGGGCTTACTTTTAGGTGGTGCCCTTAATTTAAGAAGTCAAGTTTGTGGACAAGGTATGGTGGAACTCTGTGTTCTTCTTATCCTTGGCAATATGATATCCCGGGGCAGGCCAGCATGGGAAGCTATTCTCAAACCAATAAATACAGTGGTTAAATTGTGACGTCGTGCTTAATAATTTCAGGGTCCGGTCTTACTTTTAGGTGGTGCCCTGAATTTAAGGGGTCAAGTTTGTGTACTGGGTACGGAGAACACTGCATTCCTTAGTATCTCAGACAATCTGATATTCCGGGTAGGCCAGTATTATTATTAGTACTATTCTCGTAAGAATGGTGGTACACGTAATCTTGCACCCCCATTCTGGGTCTTGGGCTTGCTTTGTAGGTGGTATCCTTAATTCAAGAAGTCAAGTTTGTGGACAGGGTATGTGTGGCTCTCCGTGAGCTTATCTTCCTTGGCAATCCGATATCCCAGGATAGGCCAGTATAGGTAGCTATGGCGGTTGTGATTGGGGGGAATTAAATTGCCCACTTTCGCAATTGTCAGTAGGTTTACCGAATGTTGCATGATAACAATGAGAGCGATAGCCGTATAATATTATATTAGGCAAAGTAAATTAACAATTATTAAAGGAATAATGTGATCATGCGAAAATCAGGTAAATTAGTACCATAAGTGTATGGCAAACAAAATGTTTGGTCAAATGAAGAGGTGATTAATTATCCACCTTAAATGCAAATCAGTTATGTTATGACAAATGATAGGTGATAAAATGTCCACCATTATGCAAATCAGTGAAATTAAGTGTATGGTAAACAAAATGTTATATCAAATGAGAAGGTGATAAAATGTCCACCTTTATGCAAATTGGTTAAGTTTGTGTAGGGCAAATAAAATTGTAAATATCAAATGATACGGTGATAAAGTGTTAATCTTAATGCAAATCAGTTAAATGAAGTGTATGCCAAACAAATATTATGGCAAAGGATAAGGTGTTAAAGATCCACCGAAGTGTATGTATTATATATCAAAATAAAGACAAAATCACAAGGATTTCGAAAATAAACATTTTATGAACGATCCATTATAGGGAAAGAAGAAATTTACAAAAATAATAAATGCGCCCAAAATCCGTGTTAAAAACGATCTTCGTATTTTGAAAAACCCGCTCTACACGCAACACAGAGGAGAAATCATAGTTAGCAAACAATGCACTAGTGTAAAACGGTGACAGGGTCTATATGTCTACACACATTCTTTACTATGCATGCAATGTTAGCCTCTTCCCATCATCATGCCTCGCTGAACAATTGAATTTTAAATATGTGTACCCATGCTGTGTGCATTCAAAACCATACAATCACGAGTGTATGAGCCGTATTATCACATTCAGTGAAAGAATAGTGTAGCTTAGTTTATTCATTAGAACATACGATTTTACAACAGCGGCACACGTCTTTAAAAACGGTGCGTTCTTTTACAAAAATAACAATATACATACAAATTTTAAAAATATATACAAAAATGAGACCTTCAATTTTACCCGTGAACACCAAGGCTATATACAGATGTGGGATAAAAATAGAGAGTCAAAAATATAAACATACATATAAAATTACTAATAAATTAAAAGTAAAACGAGAACTTCAGAGCATGAATTGAATGTGTCCAAGCCTTTTTAAGATATGATTTACAATACTTGTCAAAAATGTTATCAATGTTAGAATACAAATTGGATAGAAAAGTAGGCAGAAATTGATGAACATTGCTACCAAGAACAAAACATTTTTGAATAGACAGATCACTGCTAATGAAAAAATCCCAAACCAAAACATAACCTGCTTCAAGAAGAGAAATTTTGAGGTTATTCATTTCAGTGTTGCGAATGTCATTTTTTTATATTAGACTTACATTGGAACAAAAAGTGATTGACATCTTCCAATCCGTCATTGCAAAGAGAGCATGTACCAGAAATATTAATATCCCAAATACTGATCTTCTTGTCTAATGCCAAAGTATTGGAACGGGCTTTGAATTTTAAACTTGCCCCATAAAAATCAAGTTTATCAAGAAGATAATCTTCAAGAAAAGGAGTACTTTTTAATTTGACATAATCACTTAGTGATGATTTTTGACAAGCATTGTCATACCACAACACATCAACATTTAGAGAATGAATTTGTTTGAAATTACCTACTATATCATAATTATTATCTACGTGCCTTTTAAACATGTAGCCTATACATCATTATCACAAAGAGTATTCTTAGTCGATTGTAACCACTTCCACTTCAGACTACCAGTATGGTTAATTCTGTAAAGTGCATTGAAAACAAGTCTAGGCCACCTATACAGATCCATATCGATAAGTCTAGAGAAGTACTTGACTTTGATCAAATCATGCATACTTTTGAAGTTGCTCCAACCCAGATCACCAAGAAGGGCCGACGCGGGAGTATTTCTTGGTGCTTTTAAAATAACTCTTGCCATTTGAAGTTGCAATTTATCAAGCCTTTTATAATCACAATCGCTTAATGATGAAACAGCGCACGCGTAGTTGATCATGGGAAGTGCTAATGATTGAGGTCATGATACTGTTTGTAAGGCAACCTGCACAACTTGATACATGTTATTTTTATTTTGTGGCCATATTTGTAGACCGTGGTGAATTGTTTGCTGACTACGAGTCCTCCTGTTAGGCAACACGGAAACTGTGACGTCAGTCCGGGAATCCGACCGTGTTGACACTTCAGTTCCTCCCGGATTGACGTCACCAGTGAAGTCGCCCAAACCACTTCATGGTTCATTGCGTTTCTGGCGAAAGGCTTGGATTTGGTATACGGCTGAACAGATTTTATCTTTTTTTAAATATATTTATTCACATTTTATAAAAAATAACATGTGAAATGTTCCAACTAATATATTGATAACTCTTGAAAATAAGTGTTATGAGCACATCTCTGGACCTTTAAATGTGCTAAATATATGGAAGCATCAATCATCCGCCGTACCGACATGCGGGTGAGCTTTGTATATACACAGGCTATAGTTGACAAATCTCGATACACCAAATAAACGCCAAAATGTGCATTTCAGCAATGACGGATCGTGCAAATAAATGACCTGTATGTAGCAAGAAGCTACCTTTACCTCATACCTCTGTTTCGACTCCCTCAAACTTTATGGTGGCAACCAATATTGTTATCATTCCTCCAATTGACACCTTTAAATTGAGTAAAATGCCTTAAATTCACCCGAATGGGTTTAAATACCCCGTGAAGGCAGCGCCGCCCTCTTTTGGACACACCGCTGATGAAGACAACTTATGAAATCCAACAGAATTCAGATCATGTGAAAATGGGTCAAAATAGATAAGCATAACAGTGAAAAAAAATCATAAAGTTATACATTTCAAAGCGTTAAACATAAGAGCAATTTTACACATGGATGAGTTCTTTAAAAGACTTGCAGAACTTTGATTTCTTTAGACACTTTTGTCACTGAACATGTTACCTAATTTGTACAAGAGGATTTTTTTAATTTTCTCCATTGTTTGTATATTGATTTTGGGGCAAAAGTTCATGGTCGTCTTCAAAGGGCTATGGATTCTTTCATTTTACAGTAAAACATAAATTCATTGGACAAAAATGTAATAAGACAAAACAACAATTATTTTATACAGAGCATAATTGTATGGTTTTAGTTTTCTTTGAATAATGATTTTAAAAATCATATTTTCGGGGAAAAAAAATTTCGTAGAAATTCATGTATGTCAACCCATAGTATGTTATCTTAAACATTTTTTTCTTAATATGATTTGATATGATTTGATATGATTTTATTGGCACAAAATCGCGACCCGAAGGCCGAATTGCAAGAAAGCAAGAAATACATATAAAACAATTCAATACACAAATAGCCAACTTACTGGGCAGGAACATGGTAAACAACAAGAGACAAGGCCAAAGACAGGATATGCGAGCTTGATGCAGAAAGACAGAGCACGCAAACCAAACTATAAGGAGAAAATGGAAATTAACAATTGAATACCAATTTTGACGGATTTGTGATATTATATTGTCAATCGCAAATTCATCCTCTGGCAACTCTTCCATGTTTGACACTTTACATGCCCTGAAAGCTCCCATTTTGGCCTATTTTGTTTGCATTTTCTTCCATATGCAAGGGGATGGTTTGTTTACATCCTGTAGTCATTCATCAACCGTCAAACTTCATCAGTAACGTACTCTGTGATTATGATAGGTCAATCGTTTGTGTGGTTCTATGAAGCACTACTGCCTGAAGACCAATGAAATTGCTTATATTAATAGCTTTATAGCAAGAGCAAGAAAACGAGACAAGGTATGGCATTGGTTGTAAATGTATTAGAAAGGTTAAAATCCTACTGTCCAAAGCCTGAACATACCTGGTAAATGACATTGATGGTTGGGAAGCTAGATAATAATAATAATAATAATAGTGCATTTGTAATGCGCCATCAATCTAGGTATACTATTCCGAGGCGCAAACATGAAATACAAAAATACATACAACAATAAGAATATTAATTAAGTACATTTAGAAAAATACATGGAAGATAGTTCGTCAACAATCAATTATAGACTGTGTTATATAAATGAGTTTTTAACAAGTTCTTAAATGAGGTGAGATTTTCACAGCATCTAATGCTCGAAGGTAAAGCATTCCAGAGAGTTGGTGCCATGACAGAAAAAGCACGATCGCCGAGGCTGGACTTGGAACAGCAACAACAAAAAATGTTTGAAGATCGGAGAGTGCGAGTAGGTTGATAGTGAACAAGAGGATCTGGTATATATTGGTGCAATTCCATTTAGAGCTTTCCAAGTCAACAAAAGTATTTTAAGCTGTATTTTATACTGAATTCTTTCATGAAGGAAAGTGATGATTGTTTATGATCTGTTACACTGTACAGACATCAATTCCAAAAACGAAATGACACATTTCACACACAAAAGTGCTCGTTGCTGATCACACATATTTTTAGATTGAGAAAAGTAAATACAATAAAATAAACGGCACTTTTCCGATAATATAAAGATTACAGCCACATACCGAGTAATCAATGAGGGAAATGACTTGGAACACGTTCACCACTTCTTGGGTGAACCATTATCCTGATTTTCAAATATAACATAAGTTACTACACGTTGATGAACACCTGAAAAAAAGAATAAATAACACAATTCCAGTATTGTCTGCCATCATTGCAACTCATCGCTTTAACAACTAAGCCCATGAAACCTTATACATCTTTAGTTTGGAATGAGATGCAAATACTTCATTTCGGTGTTTTATGGGGGAAATCAGGTAATTCAGTCATTCATTGACCAGGGTATTGTGTTACTAATGCATAGGTCTTTGCGATGGAATTAACCTATATACTAGTGATATAAAATGTCACGCAACAAGAGATTACATCCCTTGTGTGAATGGGATCATGGAGATTGATGTCAATCGGATTATCAAAAACAAGGTTATCTCTATAAAAGTGACATGATCCACCAACATACAGCGAAATTGGAATCTTAGATACAAAACAAAGCAAACACGCCGCAAATCTTCTGATTTCACATCGGTAAAATAATTATGTACTTCTACCGTAGGGTTCTAAAGGGATAGAGCAGGTGTTGTTTAGTGAGGTAAGTCAATAATCGATAAATATCCTCGACTCTAGTTCTAGACATTTCACGCAAATATTGACTACAGTTAGTGTGATGAATAAATCATTCGCATATTTTATGGACCTACGATACCTGGGCGCGGCCATAATTAACATGAAGTCATTGTACACTATGGTTACCTTTTGACATTTTGGGAAACTAGTATATCATTACCCACTGTTTACGTCTCAAGTATATCACAGTATACACGCAAAACACTTCGTTTCTTTAAGGCGTAATGATCTTCAACGATTGTTTCCCGACCTTTGCAGTTATAACAAGTTTAAAGGGTGGTTAAACAGGTTTGGGCTTCAACATCACAAATATTTTTGTGGGAGATGGTTGTTCAAATAACACATTTTGTACCACTTTCCCATCTGTGTTTTAAATATATATATATATATATATATATATAATTTTAAAAATGCATAATCAATTTCAACAATAAATAATCAAATGTATGAATAAATAAAAAAAAATAGACGAATATAAGCATTAATTCATGAATAAAATCATAAATGAATCAGATTTTAACACACCTTTCAACAATGGCCAACACCAATCCTGTATTTTATGCGCAGCAGGGTCCAAGTAGCTTGTTTCACAGAAAGTATCAAGCCGTTAGTGTTCTATACCTTGGGAGATATCAGGTGACCAACTAAATTAGCTTATTATTTAATTATCGTTGAAATAAGACAAAAATGATTGGTAAAATTGGTAAATGTTTGGGTCAATTTTTATTTTGATGGCGGCACATCTCTACCAAAACAAATAACCGAGTACCCCTCCCCGGGTGTCGAACCCGGGTCCGTACAATAGCTGTACAGACGGAGTTGTGGTTATCTGGGAACAGATACATAGTGAATACTGTATTGGCAGCGCCCATCGACCTCGACTAATAGAAAAGAAAAATAGGCAAAAACTGTTATTTATTCACGCTGACTTATTCATATAGCAACATCCAATAAGAGCCCAAATGTCATATACTGACAAAGTACAAGGATAACTAATTACTACACCGACGATTTGGGCAAATTTCATTGTCAAATTTCGCTTGACTCTGAGATCTTAAAAAACTACCGCCCTGTCTCAAACTTGGCTTTCATCTCAAAAATAATTGAAAAAGTTGTATCATCTCGGATATCTCATCACCTCGCTTCTAACAACCTATATGAATGTCTTCAATCTGCTTATAGGAAACACCATGGAACTGAAACAGCATTACTACGTGTTCAGAATGACATTTTATGTAATATGGAAAAAAAACGTGGTACGTTTTTGGTCCTACTTGATCTATCTGCTGCCTTTGATACCATAGACCACAGCATCCTTCTGTCGCGTCTCTCATCGTTTGGTGTCAGAGATAGTGCACTTGAATGGATCCACTCTTATTTGACTGATCGAACGCAGGCTGTAAACATCAATGGTTGTTTGTCATCATTCATTCCGCTCCTCTTCGGTGTCCCCCAAGGTTCTGTACTTGGCCCGCAATTCTTCACCATTTATTCATCTCCAATAGCGAACATTGCACGCAAACATGGTTTAGAAGTGCATATGTATGCCGATGATACACAGCTATATTTATCTTTTGACTTGGATAGTGCTTGCGATGAAATTGCCTCTCGTTCTCGAATTGAATCCTGTATCAAGGACATAAAATCGTGGATGACTGCAAATAAGTTGAAGTTGAATGATGACAAAACTGAGCTTCTCATTATTACCTCCAAATACCATCAATCAAAACCTAGCACTGATTTTCTTCAAATCGCTTCCTCCAACATTAAGGCTTCTACTAGTGCTCGTAATCTAGGAATTATGTTTGATAACACGCTGTCAATGGACAACCACATCAAAAATGTGTGCAAATCTACATATTTCCAAATAAGGAACATAAATGAAATCCGCAAAGTGCTTGATGATGATACTGCTGCTACACTTGTTCACGCCTTAGTCACATCGCGTCTTGACAATGGTAATTCTTTATTATATGGGATCACTGAACGACAACTCAATAAACTTCAACGAGCTCAGAATGCTGCTGCACGAATGCTGACAAGGACTAGAAAGTTTGATCACATTTCACCTGTTTTACAGCGTCTCCATTGGTTACCTATTCGGTACCGCATCCATTTCAAACTCCTTCTCCTCACCTGGAAAGCCCTACATGACATGGCACCTTCTTATATCAGCGATCTTCTCAATCCACACATTCCATCACGTCGCCTCAGATCTTCGGATAAACAGTTTCTCTCAGTTCCTCGGACATATTCTTCATATGGCGACCGGGCTTTCTATGCTTGTGCACCTAAACTGTGGAACTCACTTCCTTCAGATCTTCGACTCTGTGATTCACTTGATGGTTTCAAAAAGACTTTAAAAACTCATCTGTTTAAGATTGCTTATGATTTGACTGGTTGATTTCTATGTAACTGTTTTATATTTTAACTGTTTGTTTTATTTGTTTTGATGTTTGCGCCTCGGAATAGGTTGTCTAGATAGATGGCGCATTATAAATGCATTATTATTATTATTATTATGTTAAAGTTCATCCTCCTCCTGATGTTCAACAGGACACGAAGTGACTGTAATATGGACGTTATTTGTCACGTGATTGCCTTTTAGCATCATCTCATGGTCAATCTGATACGAGTACGTTTTGCCTCCAGGACGTTTACTTCGTGTTCCCCACTGACGTCGACGTACACGAAAAGCCTCGCATATGGCTTCTCTATACCGCGGGTTCACAAGACTATAGATAATGGGGTTGATTGCCGAGTTGATTATCATGGTCACTCTGCTTAGCCATTTCAAATTCTTCTGAAAACTCTTGGTAAAGTTGAATAAATCCGAATTTGTAAATAAGTGAAATACTTTATTGACGGTGACAATTTGCCACGGTGTTAAACACACAAAAAACACCAAAGCGTTGATCATGACCATCCTTGCTAAGTGAAGACGTGCTCTGGTAGTGGCCATTGATCTTACACTTCTTTGTCGCATTTTATACTCTCCGTGGATAAGGGTAAAGGATATCGATATGGACATGAATGTGACAACGGAGAGACAGAAACAGAATTGAATAAGATCGGCCAACGATATCACTTTGTCGCATAAGTTGCCGTAACACCAATCTGGGTCATTATCGCAAAACCAGACAGCAGCAGGCAAATTTGTAGGAATAGTGGCATGATGCGTTCCACTAATACACACCTTGAATGCTTTTGAGAATTTCAGTGAAAATATGGCGCCCACGAATGATAGCAACCATATGATGATAGCAACAATGATGGATGAATAGCCATCTGCTATAGACCGGTACCACCTCATTGGGTGACAAATAGCGATGTATCTCTCCATTATCACCAGAGTTATGAGGGAAACAGAAGCAAAATAACACATGTAGATCATAAAATTAGGCAAAGCACATCCTATAGATGTAGTGAATGATATTGAGTCTACAGGTGAATTACTGTACGATATTATCCATTGAGATGCTGAATTGATGAGCAGAAAGCTATCTGCAACAGCCAAATGCGCATTTGGACATATGGGCCATATTTGTCTGCCGGTGTCTGCCGGTACTTTGCAGCAGACAATTTGTCTGTCCGGTCCGGGGGCCATTCTATACTCTGTGTGATGTCCTTGTTTGTTTAAAAGTGGTTTGGGGTGTACCTCGAAAAATTAATCTATGTCAATTGCAAGATTTGGGCATATTGGCTATATTGTGGGGTGTCTGCCGGGCCCTTTGCAGCAGATAATTTGTCTGGAAGGGACCATTCTACACTCTGTGTGATGTCCTGTTCATTTCAAAGTGGTTTGAGGTGGTACCTACCTATACAATAATTGATCTAGCCCAAATTTGGGGCCCTTTTGGGTTGTCTGCCGGGCCATTTGCAGCAGATAATGTGTCTGGTAGGGGCCATTCCATAGTGTATTGTACATGTTAATCTTAAAGAGGTTTGAGATGGTACCTCCAATGATTGATCAAACGCATTTCTCAGCCCCTTTCTGGGGTCCCTAGGGGTCACATGCAGCAGGAGGGCCCGTCAGACATCCAGACATCCATATTCGCATCTTTTTAGAAAAAAAATCCGGCATACAATTTCAGGCTAGATATTTTGTTATGAAACAAAATATGTAGAAACAAAATCAATATTCTCTATAGACTGCTGTGTACATTTCCTAACAAAATACACTTTAGCAAATGGTTCCCGTGCTTAAACGAGCACGGTGACCCCTATTTCTTGTTCCAGAAATGGGTTGTACATCAATGGAACTTTATTTATACGGAATCTTAGCTAAACATTTTGGCTAGATCTTATTTGCACAGAAGGCTATGATAGCTGCAATTGGTCAACATTTTATTACCGATTACCAATACACCCCAGCCGCACACACACCCCTACACCACAGAACACATTTCGTTAAGGTCTATGAAAGGTCTTGTGGCTCAAAATACCATATATATCTTCCTGTTGATTTTAAGGGATTTTAATGGGAGTGGTGTCATGGTATATAGTTAATAATGAAATTGTTTGCATTACCTACTCAGATTTCAGATGTTATTGACGTTGCAATATTTCAGACAGATTTGTTGAAATTTTCAATAACACATCTACAAATGCTTCCTTACTTGTTTTTAAAGTGTTAAATTGTTAATTAAGGTGTAATATATACGAATCAACAGGTAGTTAGTAGTTAATACCCCTTACAAATGCAATAATGAAATTGAGTGAAATAATGAATAATGAAATAGACACTCTTTTAAAAATATGAAACAGGAAACTTGGTATCATATCTGAAAAGCTCTACGCATACAAATATCTCATCTGACGTATGTGGTTTGATATCTTTAAGAATCATCTATAATACTGCTATCTCTTCCAGCTTCAGGTAACGAAGCATCTCAATTTTCTAGATCTTATCGATATCTTTAAACTGATACAAACACTTGACTTGATACATTCAGATATCATGATGCTCAGGATCTGACGGGACAATTTCGATTTGTACAATTTTGTTGTTTTACCATGTTTTACACTCAAAGTAAAACATATTCTTAACGCCGACGTGAGATATTGGTGAATTTAGACGGAACATTATTTATTCTTAATGAGCTCGATATTAAATTCCATGAAACAGCTGCGACAAATTGAAGTATATTATTATTAATGGACTACGCAAAGATAATATTACATTGATGTCAACATCTTTAGTCTAGTCCCAATCAAATAGCGAGTCTGTCATTTTCTCCGTGTTGGGGGGGGGGGGGGGGAATCCTTGATGGTCATAGTTATAGTCATAGTTTTTAGTCGGAAAACTTTAAATAATGCGAGTTTTTCCCGACATGTTTCAACGTAGTAAAACAATAATCGGGCTCTTCCACTCTAATTGTTATGGCTTTTGTATCATAGTATTTCCAAGGTCTTATACGTACAGATTTGTGTGTGTGATGGAGGAGGGGTTGGGGGTCATGAAAATAATCAAAATATGAGTAGAGGGTGGGTGTCATCAAATCGCTTTCTTTTAAAAATGCCGGACGATAATTATATATTTGGGACCCCCTACCAAAGATAATGACCGCTCGCGCCCCTTACTCTAAAACAATCCCATTGATCGGGGGGGGGGGGGGGGGGGGGGGGGGGGCTATATATACATAGAGTTTGTCGGGTAATGTGACGAAGATTGAAAATGGCCAAACTTTCATTTTACAGATATCTTTCGTAATATTCATGTATTATTTGAATATGATTCAATGTTCTCTAAACATTAGGTGTCAGTCAGAAAATTCCACGGGAGGGGGACTACTTCAGACACAAATCTGCTTATTAATCAAATTTGTTCTATGTACAACGCTATTAGGGTGTACCAAAGTTGTTTTAGGGTTGCGCTGACAACGCTTGTTATGGTATTTTCCCACTATCGATCAATACGAATACGACGGATGGAATTGTTATCGTATTAATCGTATATGCCTTTATTGTCTGTGCGTGTTATTTGAATGTTTCGCTAATGTCAAATATTGTAACGAATACGTGTGTTGATGGAATACGTTATCCAGGTAATAACGATTGATGAAAGATAACCATCCTATTTCGCCGATGAAATGGACTAAGTCATTATTGACATGATCGTCTCGTTTTTACTGGTACATTGTAAACAGTTAGGAAGAGCCGAAATGGCTCACGTGAAAGCTACAGCAACATATGGCAAAAGAGCTGTCAGCTTTATTGTAGCAGCAGTGTAAAGAAGAAAGTATACACAATAAAAATTACGATATAGTATCATACTGGTGGCAGGTCTGCCCATATGTCGGGGTACCTTAACTATATAAAGGTTTTTTTTAATAGTTTCGATACATTTTAAAGCTCAATATCGCAGGTAAAATAATTCGCAGTATGAATTTAAAAAACCCCATAATGTTGTTCAATTGCATAACATTATTATGTTTGCATAACATTATTATGTTATATAACTTGATTGACTTATTTTGTGTTAAACCAGATTTTAAATAGCTTATAGTAAAATGAAGGCAACATGATACTGGTTGTTAAGCTGCTTAAATGTACAGTTACAATTAAAAACATTCATATGGACATTATGTGTTTTGAAGTTGAACATTAAACAGTTCTTTAATGTGAAATTAGTTTATCTGGTTTATTTTGTCTTGTGTGATTGAAATCTAAGAATCAAAATAAAAGTGTTCAAAGTCGGTGACGCGATTTGTTTTCATTGTATTTTCTATTCTACATGAATGTGAAACGTGTACTACATGGAAGCACGGGCTATGGAAAATGTACATTTAAGTAATTATAAATACAGCCAAGAAAATGTCTGGACCGATACAGGATTAATAGCTCTACTGGAAGTGCGGGACTTTTGGCTTTTTTTTTTTTTTTGTCTGTCCATTTTTATTTTGTTTGATGTATTTGGGCATCCCTTCAATTTATTGCTTGTCAATATTGGGTTTTGCCTGGCATCACTGCCGAATGTTATAAATAAAAATAAAATTACATTACATTACTCTTATTAACAATACAATCAAAAATCCTTTCTACGAGTATATACAGGGTGTCCCAAAAGTCTATGCACGTTTTTGAAGAGTCATATCTCATAAAATATAAATCATATGGTATAAATGTAACCATATTTTGATAGACGAGACTTAGGAAATTATTTTGATACCAAACACAACCCTATGGTGAACCCACAACATTATGAAACTGGTTGAAAGTTTTTGGCCATGTGCTAGACCAACCCATACCAATTACCACACTAAAATCAGGTGCGCATAAATTAACAGTATGAAAGCAAAGTTGCGCATTAGTCACAGTTCACTGATTACCTTGCAACATTAATGTTATTACGAAACTTGGTCACTCATAACATAAATAGGCGTAGTAGACAACATTGCACAGCAAAAGTCTTCATTCAAGATGGTTAACAGCATAGATAAGCGAATACACATTGTATGGTTCTACGCTAAATCAAATTCAGTTCAAAAAAATTAAGAAAACATTTCAAAGTGAAACGCGCACCAGGAAGAATATCCATTCTGAAGTTGGTGGATACATTTTTGAACACAGGAACTGTGCATGATTTGTATCGATGTGGTAGAAAGACTGGTAGATCAACAAGTCACATTGATGTCATAAGACATGCAGTAGCCAAAAGTCCAAAGAGATCTATTCGCCGACCTTCCGCAGAAAACAAGATTAAAAGATCAACTGTTCACAGAATTTTGCGTAAGGACTTGAAGAAGTTTCCATACAAGATTCAGATCAAACAAAACATTAAAGCAGCGGACAGATATAGTTTGTTATTATGATAGGATCACTGTAATGTAAAATTATAAATATTACAATTGACGGATCACTTTCCGTGTAACCAACTCTACCCGTCTTTTTGTTAATCTCAATAGGTATGGATTTATGAACTTTATTCCTCCTGAAGTATAAAATTACATTTTTGCAGTAATACATATTTTACTTCTAGGGTGGCATTACAAACAGATGTCACTCCAATGTTTGGTATCAACATTATTTCCCACATCTCCTCTTTCTAAATATGTATTCATATTTTCAATACGACTTATATTTTGTGAAATACAAAGCTTCAAAGTCGTGCATAGACTTTTGGGACACCCTGTAGGTACAGAATGAGTAGTTCTACTGCTTATAATTATAATGAATGTTACCCAATGGATTTCATTGTATTTTATATTCTATATAATAGCGCAACGTGTTATACATAGAAGCGCGGGACAAGGATAAGTACATTAATCTTATTCGCAGTACAATTACAAGTCCTTTCTATATAAAGGGGTCAAAAAAGTAAGCCACCCCCCTCCCCTAAAAATTGATCGCGTTTGTTCGCATAACTCCACACACAAATGTAACTTTTGAAAAATTGAAACGTTCATCAAAAGGAAAAACGCTTAGCTATTCATTGCAAGTTTTGTTTTTCAATAGCATGTTCTTCCTCCAGAACACATTAGGCTACAAGGCCAGCTTAGCAGCGCTATAAATTGGTGCCCTTAAAACCTTCACCAAATTTAAATATTTGCTTTCAATCAAAGGTGGTTGCTAAATGACATCATTCCGTGTGCAATCAACCGACTGTATTGTAATGCCCATTGCGTATTTTAAACAGTGCTTTTAACTGTCACTGTTTAAACAAAGATTGTATGAATATAATAACTTCGGTCTTGGAATACAAACGCGGCATTCACTCACTCTTACATGTACATGTACATGTACATGTATATGGTATCCAATTTGGACGACCGTAAACTCGGTTACATGTGTATGCTATTGCTAGTGGTTAAAACATTGATACATTTTAAATCAATATACATTGTAGTGCATTGTATCTAAATAGACCAATAATTGATGTAAGCATATTCAAATAACGTAACATACTTAAAAGTCAACCCATCATTTGAAATGTATGATTTTTTTTCAAAACTTCACGTTGCCATACCTAGTCAAAACACCTATTTCTAACCTAAACCCTTTCCGTAAAGGAACTCCGTGCCATGGAACGCATACGGACCACGTCAAGTCTTTGATGAAAGTGCTAGAACGTTAAGCTAGAAAATACTCTATATGGACGTCATCATATTGATCGAAGCTATGACGAAATTACGAGATTTCCACATCTCTATTTCGTGACAGCGACCTGCTGCGAATGAAGCACTTTTAGTAGCAATGACCTCTTAATATAGTGTATGGCTATCTCATCAGAACTTTCAACACCAACCACCGAGCGCGAATTTCAAGTTATAAGTTATCCCCTCCTACACCATTTATCTGATTTATTTCACACAACTTGTTTCTTGCCAGCATGCTTGCTACCATTTCCACCGCTATCCTAAGCATGGCTCAAGGTTCTTTTGTCTGGGTGTAACTAGAAGCCCTATATATTACTTTTGAAAAAATGGTGATGTGTTAAGAAATTCCAACTTTTAACTTCAATTTGTCGTAGAAACTAGTGCTATATCATTATAGCATTAAACTATATCATTAAAAAGACAAAAGTTTAAATTTCTCGAGCGTGCTTGCTACCAGTTCCACCGCTGCCCACTGCGCTGCCACACTCAAGTTCCCCCAGCATGCGGTCAATGGTTTTGGATAGATTTAATTCTTGGGTGGAACTTACTTATACCAGCTTCATGGCCAGTTCAACTTGTCAGACTTGGGCTCAAACTTTACAGGCAACTGGAATGTAATGTAGCATATTGTTCATGTCTGAACTTTGCCAAATTTCGAGAAACAAAAAAAAGTACGCTTTAATTAGCTGACAGGTTGATGTACTGGTGATCATAACGAACAGATTGGCCAAATCGTTTACGCATACGAAAGAATGACAACTTACACGAACGTACATCCAAATATAAAAAAACCCGTCGGACACACGTTAGCTTAATTCACAACAGTGTGACAGGACTATATAGTGGGAGTGTTAAGCGGTATTGACAACGTGTTAATGAATGCCCATAAATGTGAAAATTTAAAATTTGAAAAAATGTGATTGCAATACATGTAAGTTACGGATTTGTAGGGAGGTCACCAAATAGCATATCATCTTTGAAATCTCTATATATGTAGGTTAATATCCTATATCCTCTCTTCCTCAGGTTGCAAGTGATTTGACACCGGCTTCTTGATTATTATTTTCAATGTTTTTCATGTCAAACAAAAAACGAGTTTCTGAGAAAATCGCATTTGCAAACTTGCAATCTCTAGAGAGTCGATACGCAAACACGGTTTAGTTGGGTACATTCGATGCAATTTTACCTGATGAAATACATAAATGCAGTGACAAAGTTATCCGTCATATCCGTCATACTAAAAATACGTTCATTGGCCATTGACGTTATTACATTGTATCATTAACAAACCCTTAAAACGCCCTTTGTACCCCCGCCCCAAGCCTTAAAACGCCCTTTGTACCCCCGCTCCAAGCCCTATTGTGCCCCCGTCCCATTCTCCGGATGTAGTGTGTATAGGCATTATGACAACTTATATGAACCATTATTCGAGCGCGTTTTGTGTAAAATATGCCCTCATATTTTTACGTAAGAGCTATAGTTTTGGAGTTAAGAGTATATTTATTACCTGGTCAATCTTATTTTGAGGACTGTACATCGTTCCTGACTACTGCTTACCCCGTGCTTGTTTTGTGTTGAATATCAATGTTGGATGGTGTTCACTTTCAAATTGATATCCTTATTGGTTGATAATCTGATCAACTTCACTCTCCGATAACATCTTTTATTTTATAAAATCTCAAGCGAGTACCATGTAGGCCCGGCATGTAGGTTAATTTCATCGCAACGCATTAGTTTCAAAATACAATGGTCACTGAACAATCTAAGTACCTTATTTTCCCAGTACAATACCAAAAAGGAAGAATTGTCATATAATTCCAAATTAACGATACATATATAGTTTCATGTGCTTATTGGCTGAAGTGGTTAAGTGACAATGATGGCAATAGATCCAGGTATTGTGTGTATTTTTTTTTGTTTTTTGTTGTTGAGCGAATCACATCGTTCTATATTTATCGTGTTCAAGATATAAAATATCCACTATAACGGACCGGTTAGAAAACTTGTACAGAATGTGTTTATCTCACCACTAAAGGAATCGTGTACATTTAATTCCCTATAACGAATCCGTGTAGATCTCATAGGGTTTTAAGTATATATTGCGAAAATAGCCAATCGGGTATACCATACCTTGGATAACATACCATGTATATGTACATTAAAGGTAGATGACCCGATCACATTTTCGTAACACAGAATTATTTCAAACATACGGAGATTTTCATATCATATGAAAGCTCGTATTTTTCTCATCATCATACTGAAATTTGATGGCCTAAATCGGTATAATTACGGAGAAATCGATGAAATAACGTCGAATTACCGCGAATGGTGGTATACCACCGATATAGTTTGTGTACAACTCAATGGGTACAGTTCACAGCATCTTGTGCGTCTAAAATAAGAACCATTAGAGCTATGCAACTCAAACTTTGGAACACGACATTTTTAAGGATGACCTTTCATGTAGAATAGAAAACTTCAAGTTGAAAATTGGAAATGTGATCGGGGTCATCTACCTTTAAAGGGGGAGCTTTCGATTTTAAAATTATAACTTAACTTTATAAATCAATCAAATTAAATGATAAATTAATCCTCCCCTCCCCTTTCCCACTATAGATACAACACTAGCCCTGTTAGGGATGTTCATATCATTGACTACAGAGGGCGACATATTTTTTTTAAATGTGTGGAAACTCCATGTTTACCTCTTTTAAATTCAGCGAAAAGGGAAGAAACGGGCTGGGATGTATTCACTGATGTCTAACTAACCACACACAAGCAACTGGACAACATGAAAGTAAAGCCGATTTAAGCTAAAATGGTTTAAAATTTGCATGACTTGACCAGTTTTTTGTTATAACTTTGTGATTATTCAGCCTGCAGACATGGTCAGTTTATTGTTGAATGTTGATTAATTTGTTTCCATGTATTCCGTTTTCAAAGAGATATTTTTCTTTAAAAAAAATTATGATCATGCCTAGCCCTGTGGATTCATCCCCGGATATTAAACGTGAGGAGTGAGGAAAGTCGAGAAATGCATGTTTCGGGTATAATACATGTGCATAGAGGTACAACACTGGCCTGGGCATTCATCCCGGATATTAAAAGTGGGTGGGTTAAGGGGACTGAGGATAAATGCATGTTTTGGGTGTGCATGTACATTAAAGGGGGAGATTTTATTTCTTTAGATACAACACTGGGCCTTCATCCTGGATATTAAACGTGGGTAAGGGGAGTGAGGAGAAATGCATGGTGTCAGTGCTTTAAACGGGCATTAAGAGATGTGGTAGAGGCAGCGCCCTCAATTTAAAATATATATATATATGCTGGTAGAGCCACAACCAGCATTTTAATACATGGTTAAGTGTGGTATTCCAACATATTTAAAACATTGTTTTAATCAAGTTTTGCTGGTGTTTTCTTTATTAGAAACAACAATAATTTATAATGTTCATCTTGAATTCTGAAGTAAATTAATTAAAATGTAAAAAAATTCAACATGACATTGTGTAAAAAAATTCAACATGACATTGTGTCCCTTTAAATCCCATCGGACCCATCCACAAAACGGACCATATAGGGCCTTGCACGTATCCTAGGTCTTAGTTTTTTTGTTTTAAAATTATAACTTTATAAATCAATCAAATTAAATGACGAATTAATCACAAAAGGTGTTATTTCGACCTGTATTGAGATATGAAGGGGTCAAGGGTGAGATAATATCATCGGAATAGTTGGCGCGAGGAATTTTGGTACCTAGACGGCTCTCAATTCGAAAATATGTTAATTTTCATGCAAATAATTTAAGGATGAAAAGCAAAAAAGCAACGATTGTACAAATTGACGCGTAAACGTACCACGGTGACGTACACCCGTCAAGTGAAACGAGATCTCTCCCAGAGCTGACTGATGAAGGACGGGGGACGATTGAGCGCTCACAAAACCGGATTAACCCGTCTGTTCCGAAGCCCACAGACCTCGGAGAATTACATCGATGAAGTTGAGGTGAGGAAAGAGAAAGAGCTACTCTGCAACAAGGTGGAGTCATCTCCCCAGCCAGCAAACCATATGAGGAGTGCAGCAAATATTAACACGTACATCAATGCGGCTATTAGTCTAACCATACAAAACAGATTTTTGACTCGAGAAACCATTCCTAACTTTCAAAGTCTGATCTCAAGAATTACTGAACCCATACTAGTTATGTTTGTACTTATTTTAAGGCATGTCTCATGTTGATTCTAAATATAGTGTTGGAATGCAATACTTTTAGAATTGTCACCCGCAGACGACTGCCACGGCTGTTTGACTGTCCGATTTATAATTAAAATTATGGAATAACAAAAAATAACACAGTGGCCCAGTTATGGTTTGACCTGATTTAGGTAGCGCTAATGAATACGAGTATGCGGTGAAAATTTCACGAAAATTGTTCGAGCCATTTTTAAATTATCGGCATTTTAACTTTACACACATTTTACATGTAACTCTATGGGAAATGTGGCCGATGAGGGCGCTATTATAGTAAATAATATTATGCAAAGCACTATTTCTCAGAAATGGACCAACAAAATGTTCTGGAAATGTCTACAAAAGATGACCAGTATATTCAGGTACTTGAATAAGTTAAAACCAGAACCGGGCCAGCAAGTTACGGTGTTCTCAGAATAAAACGGACAAATTATGTGGGATCAAACAGCCGTGCTGCAGCGTGGAAAGCGTTAATATAAGGTTGAAATTAATAATTAATGCACCGAAGATGACTGCACTGGTGCCTTTTCTTGATTATTCTAGTAAATCGCATTTTTTTGCGATTTTAATATTTCATTTTAAAGTCCGTCATGCGTGGTTACGTAATGCGACACGGTATTTGCAGCAAAAACTAACTCCATAAACGTGGATTAAGCACGTATACTTGGAATTACACCTGAGCCTATAATAATAATAATCATAATTAGTATTTATATAGCGCCTTTCCAAAGTGATCAAAGCGCTGTAATATCGCTGCTGGTGAATCATCAGAATCAGGTCGCATCAACTAGGGTGCTGCCAATTTCTAGCGCAAACCTATCCGCACTTAGATTGCAAATCATTGATTTGTGTGTGAATACTGTCATAACTCTGTGCTATCTGAACGGGCCACCTACAATCAAGGTAAATAATAGTTGGCACACTTGACGCAACTCATTACAACTATCCCTGTGCTTGCAATTGAGATCAGACTTGGGACATAGGACTGTTTAATATAAAGCAAAAGTCTCCCGCTTTCTTATTTTCTTCCCCCCCCCCCCCCCCCCCCCCCCCCCCCCCCCCCCCCCCCATCAATCAATGTTGGGGGAACTGCGGCTTCTGATAATATGACTCGGATCAACATTGCCTCCGGGGAGAGGGGTGCGGTTTTTCCGTAATTAGGACAAAGTGTGCCAACCTTTTTTTTCCTTTATTGTAGGTATCTGGATGAATGGGTCTGGAGTGACAACCGCAATTTGTGGGACAAAGGGCGTGACTAGCTGTGAAGAATGAAATTCTTTGCTATCTTTACACACACACACATTTTCAGTGCGTAATCACACACAAATCAATGATTTCCTCTACCTAGTGCAACTTTGCTGTTGTTATGCGCGGTCATTGAAACCGCCATAACTTAATAAGTATCCATTCGATTTTGTTGAATGAGGTATCAAACTGCAAAGTAGATATTTGCTCATTTAATGTACATCTCAGATTTTTGGTATCGATTACCTATTTTGAATTAGCCAACCTCAAAGCACCTGGTCCGGGAATTTTGTTGCTAGGTGTAAATTGATTTTTATTTAAATGTTATAAAAGTTGTTAATATCTTTATAAATGTTATAAAAGTTGTGATGAAATTTAACCAATTCATTCGTCGTCTTAACCCATTTAAAATGGGGTCTTGTTCATATAGCCTGTAAGCCATTCGCTTTTCATTCCATAGTGGTAATTAATATAATTTGATGTCTACATATCACGTATCGACATTATGCCAATAGGTAGACAACCTTTGATAGCGTGCTTAATGCTGCAAGGCAAAGCGTTATAACAAATCAAAGTAATATCTCTTCTGGAATAGAAGACGTAACTCTGAGTGTCATGCTTCTTAATCGTCAGATTTCTATATAAACATGATAAATGTTAAAACAGTTGTGGTGAATGTTGATGAATTCTGTCGTCGTCGTAACACGTCGTCGTAACCTTATTACAAATTTCGTGTGTTCTAAAATAAAACTATACCATTATGGTCTCAGCCAGTCCTTCAAATTCTATTATTGTGTTTATCTTTTGTGTAGGAATCGAAGTTCAAAGAGGAGAACATAAAGGGCTTCGTATCCCTATGCGCAAAGGCGCGGTATAATTTTTTTTGTTATTTATTATATAACTGATTTGTATTTGTATACGAAAGTACATATGATTTGACCTTAATTAGTGAAATTGAGACCCAATCTGAATTAAACCGTTCGAAATACATTGATTTGAATAGAGCGTGGTCAGAACCCATTTATCCCGATTTGAGCAATACAAAAAAAAAAAACCTGCCTAGGTTATTTTAAAGATGAGTAAAGTCTTTAATAAATTCCGAATAATGCGCAAATGCAACGCATTGCCGGTTTGTAGGCAAAATCGAAACAAACTAATTCTGGCCACGGTCTATTCAAAGTTTTGACATCAGATTGGGTAATGAAGGTCTTGATTTATTCACTTTGATATTCCGAAATATGAAACAGTTATATATCCTACTTATTTACTTATACGCTCTCAATTTTAAATTCATCAGTCATTTTCCTCTGTGTCGTTTCAGTGCGACCTTTTCGAGAAACTTTTTACTATCTTTGAAATTGTACGGTCGATAATAAGTATATCTTAAATGTACCATTCAAATCATTCAACTCCTTATTGGTCCCCATTAGACTTTTTGTACAGAGCACTGAATGTCCTGCGGCATAAAAAGTATCAATGACAAGTAGGGGAATCAAATATCATTTTCCACTATTTACATGGAGCTGACAATTTCGTTGAAGGCAACAATATAATCTGGGATTTCTATTTTTAGCGAGACTTTCTAATTACGCGAGATGAAAGATGGTTTTGTGGCAACAGCTGTATACTTCAAAGAGAGGTAGCTCGATTGATTTCTGACAATGCGTTATATTAATAAGAGGGAGTAGTAGTCGTGCTTTAAAGTGTATTTAACTTACGCCAATATCGAAGTCAAATCGCCAAGAAGATGTAAGAGGATAAGATAAGAACCATAATTGCAATGCCATGTGAACACTGTTCTCCCTATTCCAGAATTCGTTTCAAAAATAGAAAATATTGAGTTAAATAATACAATTTAACAATCATATGTATTCCCATATAGTAATATCCGCTCATGCAAAAAATAGGTAGTATAGCCAATGAAAACATAATAGAAGCCAAGATCGAAGAAGATTTCATGAGCAACACCAGCATGCTTCAGTTGGATCACATGACCACTGATTTCCGTCACCAGTGTCTACTGGTTCCCATTGACATTACATTGCAATGAAAGGCTTATAATGTTGTTAAACGAGGGCCCTTATCAGAACATCCTGCTGCAAGTAGAACACTAGATGTGACTTCAATTCAGTCTTCTCTTGCTTTTTCTAAAATACCCTTTATTTTTTAATAACACATTTTAGTTGAGTTTCAACTTCTTTTCATATCTGCGGCCACGATGCCTATCTGTACAGTGTATTATGGTGGAAGTCAGACGATCTCCAGCTGTTTATTACTTTAACGCCTGTTTTGCACTGTTTGTTTTGGGAAGAACTCCTGTAGTGCTAAACATGCTGGACTTCACAAGAATTTTTGTTTTGTTTTTTGAGCCAAGATATTCAATCTCAAAATATGTGAACCCTTCTTAAAATCTTGGATACAAAATGTTACGTAAATACCCATAACAACAGTCTGCTTTCTGCTAAACTAGTTCACAGTTTAAACCTTACGTTTAAAAACCAGATCTTTTCTTAAAGCCCTACCTCCTACCTTTTAGTTCTCAAATGATTAACTGATGAAAAACAATGTGACACCATTGAGCTAACCAAAACAATTATATACTCGTCACTGCGTTCTTAACTTTATGAGTTCTGGAAAGTTAATATACAAAGGTAGGATTCTTGCCACGGCGATATATTGAAAAACAAACAAATACATTGCAATTCTGAAAAGAAGAAAAACAACATAAGCTCCGACATTTTTTCAAAAGGTAGGTTTTAATTTATACCTACAACAATTTTCGTACCTTTTCTCAAAATAAAGGAAAACATTATAATTCTGAAAATAAAGAAATACGTAAGCTCCAAATTGTTCTCTAAATAAAAAAAACACATTACATTTCTGAAGAAAAAAAAGAAATACATAAGCTCCGACATTTTTTCAAAAGGTAGGTTTTGATTCATACCTACCAAGATGTTCATACCTTTTCTCAAAATAAAGAAATACAAAAGACCTATGAACGGTAAAGTGCGCTATATTGAAAAACAAAGAAATACATTGGAAATTTCAAAAATAAGGAAATACATAAGCTCCGATTTTTTTCTTAAAAGGTGCGATTTGCATACCTTTTCTCAAAATAAAGAAATACATAAGAACTCTGACGGTAGAGGGCGATATATTGAAAAAACAAAGAAATACATTGGAAATTTCAAAAATAAGGAAATACATAAGTTCCGATTTTTTTTCTCAAAAGGTAGGTTTTGACTCACACCTACCAAGATTTTAATACCTTTTCTCAAAATAAAGAAATACAAAAGACCTATGAACGGTAGAGTGCGATATATTGAAAAACAAAGAAATACATTACAATTCTGAAAAATAAAGATACATAAGCTGCGAATATTTTACAAAAGGTAGGTTTTGACTCATACCTACCACGAATTTTATACCTTTTCTCAAAATAAAGAAATACATTACAATTCTGAAAAATAAAGAAAAACATAAGCTCCGACATTTTTTTCAAAAGGTAGGTTTTGATTCATACCTACCACGGTTTTCATACCTTTTCTCAAAATAAAGAAATACAAAAGAACTCTGACGGTAGAGGGCGATATATTGAAAAACAAAGAAATACATTAGAATTCTGAAAAAAAATAAAGATATTTATAAGCTCCGAAATGTTTTCAAAAGGTAGGTTTTGACTCATACCTACCACGATTCATACCTTTTCTCAAAATAAAGAAATACAAAAGAACTCTGACGGTAGAGGGCGAGGCGATGTATTGAAAAACAAAGAAATACATTACAATTCTGAAGAAAAAAAGAAATACATAAGCTCCGAAATATTTTCAAAAGGTAAGTTTTGATTCATACCTACCACGAGTTTCATACCTTTTCTCAAAATAAGGAAATACAAAAGAACTCTGACGGTAGAGGGCGATATATTGAAAAACAAAGAAATGCATTATAATTCTGAAGAAGAAAAAAAATACATAAGCTCCGATTTTTTTTCAAAAGGTATGTTTTGACTCATACCTACCACGATTTTCATACCTTTTCTCAAAATATAGAAATACATTACAATTCTGAAAAAATAAAGAAATATATAACCTCCGATTTTTTTTCAAAAGGGCGGTTTTGATTCATACCTACCACGATTTTCATACCTTTTCTCAAAATATAGAAATACATTACAATTCTGAAAAAATAAAGAAATATATAAGCTCCGATTTTTTTTGAAAAAGAAGGTTTTGATTCATACCTACCATGATTTTCATACCTTTTCTCAAAATAAAGAAATACAAAAGCATTCTGACGGTAGAGGGCGATATATTGAAAAACAAAGAAATACATTACAATTCTGAAAAATAAAGAAATACATAAGCTCCGATTTTTGTTCTTCAAAAGGTATGTTTTGACTCATACCTACCACGATTGTCATACCTTTTCTCAAAATAAAGAAATACATTACAATTCTGAAAAAATAACGGAATCCATAATCTCCGATTATTTTTCAAAAGGTAGGTTTTGATTCATACCTACCACGATTTTCATACCTTTTCTCAAAATAAAATAAAAAGTACAAAAGAACTATGACGGTAAAGGGCGGACTAAAAAGGTATGAGGTAGGAAACTCAAATCCTACCTTTTTAAACGTCTCCTATATCTTGCCATAGTTGCTTTTTGAGTTGCAACAGCCAATTTAAATTAGATCATTATGGTCTGGGAAGCTAATCATTCCTAGCATACATGATACATATGGCATTTTGGATCTTTTATAACACTTAAATAAACTACGAAACTGAACAATATTCAACACAGAGTTTTATTGTCTGTCGGGAAGCCTGGAATAATAATTCGAATTTTATATTCATTGGATTTTCGCAATAATACGTGTTATATCAATACGAATTTTATGTTTTTGCTAGTCCATAGTCTTCTGTAATAATCAAGGGAAATTCCCTAAAGCTTTTCTACAGAATGAAAATACACATGTGTTATTTGGTTTTCCGCCGGCGCAACTAATCAAAAGGGATCGGAATGTTTTCGTCTTGGGTGTAAAAAGTCAGTATCTGAAATTAGCTTGAGGATCATTACGTACCAGTTACCTGTATAGTTTGAGATATTTTCTGACAGGTTGAACTGGCCATGAAGCTAGTATTCGCGTGTCAACATGGTGTGAACACCCTGGATCAACTGTCGTGATGACCCAAAAGGCAGTCGACACTCCGGCGACCTGCCTTGCCACATTTGTTTACCTTTAGCTCCATGAGGCTCATTTTAAAACTACAATCAGCTCTATATCGCAACTTCTCTCGATATTTTAAAAAAATTATTTTACAAAATCTGAAAAAGCACTAGTTGTTTAAACAAATTGAACTTTTACACGCACACAACTTTGACAAGTCGCGTGTCGGGCTCTTAGTTCCATCCAAGAATTGGTCGATCCAACACCATTGACCGCAGCCACATTTGGGCTAGTTTTAAAACTAAAATTTGCTCTAGGGATAATATATTGTGATTTTTTATTTTATTTGACCAAATTTGAAATATCACTAGTTCTTATGACAAATTGAAGTTCAATTGAATATGGTAACACAACCACTTTCAAAAGTAACACTCTGGGCTTCTAGTTCAACTCTGGAAATTATCCAAGGAACTATACCAAGCCATGTACTTAACAGAAGGCTCTGTTCGAATGTCACTGATTCGTGTCGGGGAAAGTCAATTGTAATTCTTTTTGGCTTGGCTATGTAACAAACAACCCATCATCAAGACTCGGAGGCACATTTTCCAGCATTTTTGAAGACCCCCCCCCCCCCCCTCCCCAACAAAACAAAAAACGACCGACTGACCACCCTGACCGACCCTACATGAGAGGCCAGTTTGCCCGTAGAACAGGGTTTTTGCGTGGCCTAAACAAAATGTTTAAAAACGCTACAAACGAATTCCAATTGAGTAAGAGAGAAATAGATACAGAAATGTAAATAAACAAAAAGTAACAAACAATTATGGAAATGTAATCAAGCAATTGGACATAGTATGAAATCTTGACCTTGTTTATATAGGAGATGTATATAAATACCTTCTCATGTAATGATTTCTTCAACAGATCAGTAAAAATGTAAAATAAAAGAAATTGTCTCTGCATTTCCGAAAGCATCTTTAAATTTTAGTATCTTGAATTAAAAACCCCCACCAAATAATGAATCAGGAAGGTCATGACCTTGGTCCAGATAAGTCACAGGTGGTCTTTAAGGTTTGTCATGGTAAACATGAAATAAATTGGGTAGAAACCATATGTGACTATTTAGATGAATATTATAACAAGAATGCTGACATTTATTGACATATTATTTGATAATAGGTACTACACGTGAAAGATATAAATAACATGCTGGTGGGCAGGATATTTATAAACAATAACTATATTTCTTAGTAATGTTGCTACTTCTACTCCTTGTGACATACTTTTACACGTACACTTAACACAAGAAGTTCCAGACCAGATGCTTTGTAATGTTAGCTAATATAAAAACCAGTAATCATAATAAAAAAATCTCGAGTGAATACTTTTAAGAAAACTAGCGCAAAGTTGCATTAACCCTAATACTCTTGAGTACTACGAATAACTACGATGCGGTGCGCTTGTACCATCCGGTTTGGCAGTTTTTCGGTGAAATGATGGCCCCAGGGTATATAATTGGCGAAGTATACTGAGCCAAGTATGGTTGATCCCCGTAGCCTAGCGGTAAGTCATTTGCCTCTGAATCCCAGAGGTCCTGTGTTTAAACCCCGGGGAGGGGGGGGGGGGGGGGGGTATTTTAACTGTAAACAACATTTGGCCAAAAACTGTATAGGCCTACATTTATTTTCAACCTCATCATGTATCCTATATTCCGTCAAGGTATCAATGCTGTTTACGGTAAATATTATCGCCCCCGGGGGCGTGGGGCTCTCCTTCCCCTCCCTTTTTGGGCACGAACATTTTTTCTACGAAAAAGGTGCCTTGGGGGTTAGGGTTAAAGTAACTTCCAATGTAATATACTTGCCTAGCTACAACTTGAGTGAAATGAATCACAGCTCACTATATTATACGTCCGTATACGAACGCCTGACCGATTTTGATAGTAAGCAGTGTTCAATATAAATCAATGAAATCCCATACAAAAAGAACATTTCCCCGTTAGGTGTCGTTGCTAAAAGCATCATAATTCATTTTCTTTTTATTCTGGTTACTGATTTAAAATTAGCTGACATTAAAGCATATGGTCTTGAAACCTTTTGTGTTAGCCCATTACATCTGTACATGTAGATGAGTATTGACATGACACTAGTGAAATTTTAAAAATCGCATGACAGGAACTTCAATTGTTGTCGTTTGATGTGTCATTTGCTTTGTACTGCTTGAGAAATGCATACATGTTCCCCAAATCGACTGGTATCATATCATGTCGGTTGATTTTAGATCTTTAATAATGCTTCTTAATGTCAGTTTGATCATAGATCCTTGAGGATCCATGGTTTGATGCCTTTACATATAATTAGGGTGTTTCTTTAGTTTCTCGAAGCGTTATTTGAAGAAGAAAACAAATCTTACTTTCTCCACATGGAACACACTACCTTTTTAACCCAGCTTTTAACAATTGTCCAAAGTGCTTTGTACGCACTATTTTTCATGTATCTTTAATTAAATCTATGCTTTGTTCATTTGATCTCTATAGAGTAACAGTGCAGAGGGACTTTCACTGAGAAACAAAAGATAAAACACTTTCCACACGGCAGTCGTATGCAAAAGACAGTTCCAAAAGTCCACAAAATGTTTAAAACATATCACACATTGAATTTCATCACCATATTTGGAATCACTGCGAGAAATGCTTTGAAATAAGTACAAACATAGTATTGGTTCAGTAAAGTAATAAGATAGACTTTGAAAGATCGAAAAGGTTTCTCAAAAATCTTGTTTTGTTCATGGTAAAATTAATAGCCGCGTGAAAAGTGTTTACAAAGTATGTTGTATTTGTTTGCGCATTTATGACAGTAATTTGCTGAAATATTGTGTGACCACTGAGTCACTGCAACTGTCATGATTAATAATGATATCACTAATCTAATTCTTGTCCGCTTCATATCGCCTCTACAACCACACCATGACAACATAATTATGTTATTTTTCACTGAGGTTCTTTGTCTGTTTTTACGTAGCGGTGTAATTTGGTCATTACATATAAATCACTTACATTATATTGTGATTGAAATTGAACTTTTCTACACGAAATAAAGCTACTAAGCTTTAGACTACCGTATACTTCTATAAAAATGTAATACTGATTTTTTTTCTTGGTGGATAAAGTCCATTCAAGAAAAAGGTCAAACATTAACATTAAAACTTTGTTTTGCTCTTTATCCAGTTTCGTCCTAATGCTCTAGATCATTCTTTGCCTGTACTATCTCACTTTTAAGACAAGAAATTAATCAAAAGCTTTTAAGTTATGGAATATCGGGATATTAATTACCAGGTGGGCTATACTCTTTAAGCGCGTGCAGCATAATGATATCGAGTTAACGTAATGACCGCTATTGTGAAATAAATCATCCCCGAATTTCGCGTGACCCAAAACAAAACGTTTATACTATCAAATTCAAACACGATAATCAAACAAAATCTGGATTGAATATATAATTATTCGCTTTCTGTAAGTTTAAACTTTATCTTAGGTGTGCAAACATATCATTTTTTTCATATTAAACATTCGTGTATATTATTTTTGTACTATTCAATATAAAAACATAATTATGTTTAAACCTCTACTTTCAATAGTGAATATACGTGTAAGATTATACAATTTGGCCCAGCAAACGGAAATGGCAAAACTGTAAAATGCTTGTTAATATGGTAACAGTAACTTTACATATGTATTTTTATCTTCTCATACTATTATTAATTTCCCGAGTTATTACACGGTTTTTCCGTATCACAATCTGAATTTCATTGTGTCAAAGCAAATATTTTGAACGATTATTGTTGCTGTCCTGAAGGACATTGATGAGGTGCGTCTAATTAATACTATACGAACATATTAAAACTGTACGCCTACATTTACCAATTTTCAAGAAGTCGTTTCACGCACTTTGTGAAATGTATGGTAACCAACACTCTACGGCAATATTCTCTGTGGCAGCGTTAAAATACCCGTAAATATATCAAAACGGAATAAACAGAGACTATGTACCATCATCCAATGAGAACACAAAGGTCCTATACAGGGTGAGTCAAAAAGAAGTTGTATGGATTTGAATATTTTTTTCCTGAGAAAGAAAAAGCAAATTGACCTAAAACTCAAGCGATATTTTGATGAAAATATTTTTCCGATCATCTGAAGAAAAAAAATGACTGAAATCGAAACAAAGTAAATCTTTGAATAAGTTCATCTGGATTGTTATTGTACATTTGAGATAAGATTTCGTTTCACTGCTAAACTAGCAGCTTCGTCAGACTGGCAACTCAAACAAAGAACAAAGTAGAGAAAATGTTTAAAACTCATCTTTATCACAGGAAGAAATTGTTTTATTCCTCATAATGCAAAATCATAGAATCCGTCAAAAAGAGAAGGTTAAAGTCTTATTGTAGTCACTGAATATTTATTTTAAGCATATCATTCCCACCTGTGTTTAAAACTCCCGGGCTTTAATCTTATTTAAGAATGAATGACCGTGTGTTCATTTTGCTGCCCACTTAGAGTGGGTAGATATCAAGAGAATTAAGTGCCATTGTCCCTAAAAATCAAGTTTTTGTTGGCAGACATAAAAATATGAATTTCCATTATACTTTGGTCATTGATAGACCTTTGGTCAATAAACACTAAAATGGAACTTTTTTTTTTTTTGCCTTCGTTGCCATGACAACGACACATATTAGAATTTTCATGGTTTTTAACAAAATTTTCAATTTTTCAGAAATTCAAAACTGCTAATTTACACATATCATTTTGAACAAACAATACAACCAGGATTTTATTTTCATTCAATAATATAACCATACATGTCTCAACTTTCATTCCGTCCAACAAAAAAACTTGTACAAATTGTATTGTGGGATATACCATTATTTGAAAAAGGGGTGTTTTTCATAATAAATCGTGTGAAAAAAATACACCTTCGTAAATAAATCACAACTAGTAAAGTGGTGTTTTTTTTGCATTCACCTTCTACAAATGAAAGCTTGAGGGATGTCTGAATAATAATATGTAAAAATATCCATGGGTAATTCATACCTGTTGAAACAGTGTTGCCAGAAAATGTTGACTTTTTCCAAAAAAAAATCGGTATTACATGGTGTGAAAATACACGTTTAATTTCAGCAAACTATTTAATAAATCATCCTGTTATGTCTAAAATAGAGAACAAGTATTTTTGGATCAGGGATAATGTTGCTCATGTTTCAAAGTGCATATTAAAAAAAGTGTTGCCAGGTAGGTTGAGTTTTAACTTTATTCATGGCAGAACAGACTCGTATTAAACAAACAGAATTCTTCTTAAATCTGCTTTTGACAGCTACATCCATTTACTGTATCACTATAAGTGAAGTTTATTTACATTCATGTGTGAATAACAAAAGGTCAAGACAGTGTTGCCATGTTAGTAGAACTTGTTAATAGCCCTTAGAGGTGTCATAATAATGATGTGAACGCATATGATCATCAGCAATATAAGTAGGAGTGGGCTATAATAATAGAGGGTCATTTTAGGTCATAGTTTCAGATCACGCTTGCTACATGATTTTTTGATGACTTTATGCCTACTGACAACATTTTCAACAAAACAATTGAAAGAAATGCGAAATCCAGGGTGCCCCGGCCAAAAAACCACAAAAAGTCGGCCATTTTGGAAAAAACAGACTTTTGATCATAACTCAGTCATTTTTGGTCTAATTTATTTGATTTTATGGCAATACCCATGTTTAAAGGTACAATATGTGTTGTAACATCGGGTTTTGACTTCACGTGGGCAGGTGCCAAGGTTGCGACAGAGGAAGCCAATGGCTCTCTTACCTTTCTTGGTGATGTTATCTATGTGTTTGTCCCAGCATAGGTTGTTGGTTAGTTCAACTCCCAGGTATTTGGCTGACGAAACTACTTCAAGTGGGTGGCCATGGATAGAATAGGCGAATTTCACTGGATTCCGACGCTTGGTGATGTTGAGTACTTGGCATTTCTCAGGATGGAATTCCATGAGCCACTGTCTTTCCCATTTCTGAAGTGCGTCTAGATCCTGTTTGATAGCGTCGTCTGTCTTCTTGATCACACGATATACCACGCTGTCATCCGCAAATAGTCTGACATGGGTGTCGGCAGAAATGCAGTCTGGCAGGTCATTAATGTAGGCCAGGAATAGAAGTGGGCCTAGTACTGTACCCTGGGGCACTCCAGATGAAACAGGAGATTTCTTTGAAGATTCGCCATCTAGAACAACTTTCGGGACTCGACCGTGAAGGAAGTTCCCAATCCAGGTTAGGAGGCTACCATGGTTGCCGTAGTGTTCGAGTTTGTGAAGGAGACGAAGGTGAGGGACCTTGTCGAATGCTTTGGAAAAGTCGAGCAGTATAAGGTCCGTCTGTAAGCCATTATCCAGGTTATGAGCTATGTCATCGACAGTGATGATCAGTTGGGATTCACAGGAACGAGCCTTACGGAAACCATGTTGGAAGTCAGTCAAGATCATACAGGAATCAAAGTGACGCATCACGGAGCTGTGGATGATATGCTCGAGAAATTTGGAGCAGATGACAGTCAATGAGATAGGCCTGTAGTTGGAGGGTTTGTTCCTGTCCCCCTTCTTGAAGATTGGTGTAACTGTGGCCGATTTCCAGATTCAGGTAGGTTACCGCTGTCCAATGATGCTTGGTACAAGATGGATAACATAGGACCAAGGCTGTCAGCTAGCTCTTTGATGAGGCGCGCGGGCTGGGATGTTATCTGGGCCGGTTGCTTTGTGAGGGTTGATCTTCTTCAGAAGTTTGATCACGCCATTTGTTGAGACTTCAATTCTGTTGATGCTGGGGAAAGGACTCGGTCCAAGATCAGGAAGAGTTGATGGATCTTCATCTTTGTTGAAGACTGAGCAATAAAAGTTGTGTAAGATTATTATATGTCCCAACAAACATGGGTATTGCCACCAAAGTCAAATTAATTGGACCAAAATGATTGATTTATGATCAAAATACTGTTTTTCCAAAATGGCCGACTTTTTATGGTTTTTTGGCCGGGGCACCCTGGATTTTGCAATTTTTTTCAATTTTTTTTTGAAAATGTTGTCAGTACGTATAAAGTCATCAAAAAATCATGTAGCAAGCATGATCTGAAACTATGACCCTCTATTAGCTAGATTAAGCATAATAAATATAACAAAACATCAAGAGATTGATTTAATTAAACATGGAATATACCATGTTTCAAAATAGGGGTATTTAAGGGATATTTAATCAAACTGAGCCTTAAAAGGCTCTGTTTGTGGCGATATTGACTCTAAAGTTAGCAGCATGTAGATTTATATTTAAAAACTGATATAAACTCAGAAGTTATCACACAAACGGTTTGCGCATATATGTTAATACTATACTCAACATGG
Organism: Ophiura sarsii; assembly: GCA_035610835.1. Classification (NCBI taxonomy): domain Eukaryota; kingdom Metazoa; phylum Echinodermata; class Ophiuroidea; order Amphilepidida; family Ophiuridae; genus Ophiura; species Ophiura sarsii. Next base: position 16,485,551 of record CM069445.1, read on the forward strand.
CATATGTTGCAATATTGCTAATTTGAGGTAAAAAAGAGAACTCTGGCAACTTTAACAAGTACATTTCATATTATTTTATTGCAAACATTCACAAACAATGTAATATCTTCAATATATCTCCTAATCAACGCTTATATATATGTAATTCACTGTTTAATTGTCCGTTTTTCGATAATAGGCATTTTAAGATTTTTCAAAAATACCTATCTTTCTGGAAACACTGCTGCCATGTTTAAAGATTACCCACACTTTTCTCATTGGAATTCAATTGAGCAACATTGTTACTCTCTACATGCAAAATATCTTTGAAAAAAGTGCCACTTTCAGGGTTAACGGTGATTAGATTTGGCTAATAATTGATAGTTTGTAAAAGGGACGAAATACCCCTATTTGGAAACATGGTATAGTCCAATTGCAAATTCCAAGATTTTTTTTAAAATATGGATTAGTTTGACTGTGGACTGCCCTTTCATATATAAAAACAAGAATTTGTTAACATTATTTTGTATGCTACAAATGTGAGATCCAAGTTGAGCTAAAATTAGCATTTAAAACAGCAAAAAATGAGAAAAATCATCAAATTAATGGAATTGCCCGTTACCATGGTAACATACATGTGACACCAATTTTTTTTCCATATTTGTTGACTTTGACCATAGGTCCATCCATGCACAAGGTATGAAGAAAATTCATATTTTTCAGTCTGCCACATTTTTCAACATTTCCTTGATTCTTACTGAATATGGTTCTTAAGCGTTCCGTGGACAGCTAAAAAGAGGGGTTCTTTTATTAAAACAGGCATAGCTCCTGATATATTTGATCGATTTCAATGATTTCTGTTGTCATATATGAGCGGAATAAGTTGTTTTTGAATACGTGTCTCATTGGTTTGTTAACTTTGTTTGGTCTATTTTTAGACAAATATTCATTCCCGTACAACTTCTTTTTGACTCACCCTGTATTATAAAGGTATAAATAATTCTTACACCGATTTGGATCAAATTCATTATCATGTTCATGTTAAAGTTCATCAATCTGCTGATGTTCAACAGGATACGAAGTGACTGTAATATGGACGTTATTTGTCACATGATTGTCTTTTAGCATCTCATGTTCAATTTGAGACGGGTACGTTTTGCCTCCAGGACGTTTACCTCGGGATTTCCACTGATGTCGTCGTATACGAAATGCCTCGCATATGGCTTCCCTATATCGCGGGTTCACTAGACTATATATAATGGGGTTGATTGCCGAGTTGATAATCATAGTCACTCTGCTTAGCCATTTCAAATTTTTCTGAAAACTCTTGGTAAAGTTGAATAAATCCGAATTTGTAAATAGGCGAAATACTTTATTGACGGTGATAATTTGCCACGGTGTTAAACAAACAAAAAACACTAAAGCGTGGATCATGACCATCCTTGCTAAGTGAAGACGTGCTCTGGTAGTGTCCATTGATCTTACACTTCTTTGTCGTATTTTATACTCCCCGTGGATAAGGGTAAATGATGTCGATATCGACATGAATGTGACAACGGAAAGACAGAAACAGAATTGAATGAGATCGGCCAACGATATCACTTTGTCGCATAAGTTAAGGTAGCACCAATCTGGATCATTATCGCAATACCAGACTGCAGCAGGTAAATTTGTAGGAATATCATCCTGTTGCGTTCCACTAATAATACACACCTTGAAAGCTTTTGAGAATTTCAGTGAAAATATGGCGCCCATGAATGATAGCGCCCATATGATGATAGCAACGATGATGGATGAATAGCCATCTGCTATAGACCGGTACCTCATTGGGTGACAAATAGCGATGTATCTCTCCATTATCACCAGAGTTATGAGGGAAACAGAAGCAAAATAACACATGTATATCATAAAATTAGGCAAAGCACATCCTATAGATGTAGCGAATGATATTGAGTCTACTGGTGAATTGCTGTACGATATTATCCATTGAGATGCTGAATTGATGAGCAGAAAGCTATCTGCAACAGCTAAATGCGCCAAGTAGAAATTGGTAGAAGTTCTCATTTCCCGTATACGATAAATTATAAATAAAAATACACCATTACTGATCAATCCCACAAACGTTATGATGGGCACCATGAACACCACGAAAACTATGCTAAATCGGGTGTACAGTTCGCTTAAGGCTTCCTCACTGGTAACATTAAGTATACATGTTGATCCATTCATGTTTATACAGTGAAGAGTGATGAGTTCTCTACACACAGTTTGTATAATACTCACACTAAGTGAAATTCACTTATCCTCTGTAGTAAAACTAAAGTAATGTTGTGGCGTAGCAATATAAATATGACTAATAACAGGTAGAAGCCAGTTGCCGCTTCACTAACAAATAGTAAGTGTGTGCTGCTTTATTCAGCTCTTCCTGTTCATTGACGACTTTTGTCAACGCACACAGATATCGTAAATTGCCGAGAGTAAATCTCGCGATGGCGCTATTTTCCTAAAGCTCCCAATGGCGCTATTTTCCATTTATGTACCTGTGTTCCGACATTACGACAGTGATGATTCGTAACACAGAGTCATTTACCTTATATCCGGAATCCACCAATCCCTGTCGACTAGCCCTTTTATACAACGAAACTCAAACATACGTCACACAGGATTTTGGAAGTAGTACGTTAATAAATTACCGATATATAACATATTTTACATAATTATAGCTACATGTATGTTCCAAAACAGCTGCGACTATTTGAAATAGAATCAGCGCTATAAAGTTCACTACGCACAATAACTCGTTGCACCTGATACTCAGCTGATTAAAAGCGCCAGCGCATAAAATAGGTTGTAATGAACTCATTGGAATATTTTGATCTTTATATAGAGTGAATTAAATAATCAGGTGCCGTTTTCAAAAAAGTTTGATTGGTAAGCAAAGAAGGGGGGGGGGGGGGGGGGGGGGGGGGTATATATACATATAGTTTGTCATTAGTTGGGGTGGGGGCCTCAGGGGGACAAGCTTTCTGGCAGGGGGAAATGCCCCTACCCTCTCTAGATAAATCCCTGCTTATCGATAAAAAACAAGCCAATGACTGTGTCAAATCTCAAAATTGCAACGTTTACATTTCGCTTATAGTCTGTATATTTATGTCATCATAAACCCTATCTGCAGTGATAAATTGACAATGACATGTGGGTTGAAGACCAGACATTTTAAAACAATGTTTAGTATGAAATGTCTTCGTTTGGTTTAGATGTACATTGTTATATTTTTACAATCAATACAATTATTACTAAGTACTAGTATAGTTCAATCAAATCTAAATTGGCGAGAAAAGTGCGGTTTGCGGTTTGTATCTGTCCGTGCGCAAAAGTAATCCACGCGAATTCCTGCAACTTTGGACATCGGCATGCGGTTTTGGTCAAACGCACGCGTCACGTTACGTTCATGTGCGCCGACACCCTTCTGTATTTATTCCCTGAAAGGAGGCTTGTCAATTTGCAACTGTTCTAACTACTACAGTTGGGGTTGACAAATTGGAGCATTATGGTGACACTATTCTGAAACTGGTGCAAACATTTATACGCCTTTTAAACATTAGGTGTAAGTATAAAGGGTGTGTCCCAAAATGGTGTTATGGTTGCGCTGACAACGTTTGTTATGCCATTTTCACACTATCGATCCATACGAAAACGACGGATAGAGTTGTTTATCGCATCAATCGCATGCCACCCCTTCCCCTCCCCCTCCCCTCCCCCTCCCCACCCCTCCCCCTCCCCTCCCCCTCCCCACCCCTCTCCCTCCCAATGGATACATCACAATGGTAGCATGTGTACAAGTATCGCCCGATACTGGAACATAAAGACATTCCAGTATCGAGCGATACTGGAACACAATTTGGTGTTTCAGTATCGCCCGATATTGGAACAGTAAAATCGTACCAGCAACTTTTATGCTTCAGTATTGAACGAAACTTGTGTACCAGGACCTAAGTACACTTTTTTCTGGGAGAAGGGGGTTGGGGGGATACAATATTTTTTGATTTTAAAAAACAAACTATTATAAATGCGTACGGTCATTAGAAATATGTTGACCAATTTTGACGATCCTAGGTTATTTCACAAAACTGCAAAAGTTGTTTTAAGTGCAAAAGTGTAATGAAGGTCTGGTAGGGGGTCCTACTGACCAAGTCGTGTGATTGTATCATGTAAACTGTAGGAGAAGAAGCATTTTGAAGATGGGTTTGCAAGAAGCTAAATTGTGATCATTGATCACGGATTTTAGTCGTGGATCTTGACCTTTGACCTGCTGATGACAATATACTCTTTTCCGTACGGAACCTCATAACCATTGTTGACAATCATCGGTCATTTCCTCTCGGACAAGTAGCATTTTGAGTGAATGGAGTGAAAATTTACATTTTGACCCCTAGTGACCTTTTTGTGACCTTTGACCCCAAAGTCATGATTGACTTTTTTTCTTGGCTTCAATGCGCACCAAATGAAACAAGTCCGGTCAAAATCAGACGATGTCTTCAAATTTATCGCTGTCTAGGTCCGATTTTCTTTTGATTTAGTGTTAGTTTCAGTTTCATTATTTATTCAATACATAGCTTTATAAATGTGGCAGATATAGACATTCATATTTTAAGCTGACAAAATCAGAGTAGATGTCACGACCCTTTATAAATCATGGAATCATAATAGTTTATTGATTTGGTAGATAACCTTTCATCTTCGGAGCTTTCGGCTTACCCTTAACTCAGGAGTATTTGCTTAAAATGAGAGCCCAAATATGGCCAATTAAAAGAACGGACTTACACCTGTTCACAAAAGAACGGACTTACACCTGTTCACTTGATGATAGACGAAACATGGAGAAATTCTCTAATAAGGAAATGTTTGTCCAGAGCGGGGCTATACCTTTAACAAAAAGCATTCCTGATGTATTTCTCTGGCGTTTGATAAAGTTCTATTGTTCTTCATTTAAAGTACGACTCTACGCTCCAAGGCCCGCTCTTGGCTACGGACCCTACACATACTAATAGAACTCAAGACGAGAATATTAGAAAATATGCTGAATAAATGAAAGACGGAACAAAACAAAAATACCAGACGTAACAAAACGAATAAAGAAGTTCAAAGATTTATTGCTGTAATACAATACTGGTGGTAGAAATAACTACACAAAGTGGATTAGGAAAAAAACATCAAACGATAACGCAAAATAACATTATACCGGTAGATCAGTAAGTAGCGAAAGTTGTAGAGAGTGAACGAGAAAGCAACAACACAACTTGGCCTGCTGGTTACGATGTTTGAATTATCCATCATTTAAGTTCATGTAATACAATCTCCGGAGTACATGCGAGCTAAGATGTTTAAATAATCCAACATCCAATATCTAGTATTGCGTAAACTGGTCATGGCTGTTGTGCACATGAAAAAAGTTCTTCGATGTTTTATGTAGCTCAATATTAACCCCACGTAACGGTTAGAAAGGTTAGAAAGACTCATGTCGGCACAGTGGGCCAGTACAGTTCCAACCTGATCAATCTTTTTAACATGTTTAACCTTTTGATTTTAATATTTGGATAAAATGCGGGATATATTGGGCAAACTATTCTGCTTTTTAAACACTTTTCTGCAAACACCACAATTACGGCTACACTATCGAAATAATGGTGAAAGAAACTTTATTTAGTAAAAGTACTGTAACTACATTTTGATGACGTCATACTTAAACAATATCTTCATTGAATTCTACGCATCCAGAAACCCCTTTTCAAGACAATTTTGCCATTTATTATTAGTCCACACAGACATTTTCAAACCAAAAACTACTTCTGAATGCAAACATTTGAAAAGGACACCCAAAGTCGTAGTCTTGACTGTTATTATTTGTTATACTGAAATTTAATACTGTGTATCTTCAGTCAGTTTGAAGGCTCTTTTAATGCGACGAAATAGGCTTTTATGACAGATTGAATTCACCACCAATAGAATCCATTAAAACCTTTTCAATTAATACAGCGTTGTCTATGCATCCGGAGTGATTGATCGCATGCAGGTGTAGTTGCCTTTTTATAAGAATAAATAAAACGCTCTACTTCCTCCAACTCCGAAATTATCAACCCGTTCCATGTCCTGATTTTTTAAACGTTCATCTTTTATTGCACTAGAGAACTACGAGGGTCATTCAATAGGTGCTACCTCCTCCCTCATAACATTGCTAATATTAATGTCAGCCTCATGACATTTTGTCATGATTTAAGCTCTAAACCATGTCTACACATTATGGTAAATGATCACTTTTGATCTGATGTGGTCAAAGTCAGAGAGAGATTTTGGACAACAGAAACGGAAGATTACCTTTGAAATCAAACCTTTTTTTCTCCTTGTTGTATGGTTAGATATAAGAACGATTTTACGACTGAAAATGGAAAACAATGATATCTAAATATAATACGGAATTATCATGTATAAATAAGATTGTGAGCAATATTAATTCTTGTCGACTTGCAATTAGTATAACATCAACTCGAATGTATTGCTATCCCTTTAGCATGCCCGAACACTGCTATTGGTACATTTACAAATGGTTTTAGCAAACCCAATTGTTGAGTTGAAAAATAAATTGTTTTTCTGTATACTAAGTATTGATTAACTCCAACCCAGGAATCAATGCAGATCGCTCTTAACCCCTGGGCACTACCGGCTTATCTTACAGGGGTTCTGATTGGGTAATTACAAGATATAATCATTTTGATGACCAATTACAGTTTTGCTTATAAATATTTTATGCTAATATATTTGAAAATTGTAATTATTCTAACAATGTCTCTGATTGGTACAATAGTTGACACATTCTAAATTTCAACCAATCGGCCGGTAGTTCTCAGGGGGTTAAATTTACTACCTCCTAAATCAAATAAATTCAAATAAACAATTAATAGTATGTTGTTATTGCAATGGTATTTAATATTGAGACAATACTTTTAAGTTGGAGTAATCTTTGATCATGTTTAAATTTTAGAACACGCATCTGCCTTTAAAACCTATAGGTTAGTACATAGATGTTTTGACCGGTACTAGTTTACAGGGAAATGTATCTTCGATTTATATCTAATATTGACGCAATGTCTTGTATTTATTGTACAAATAATATATAGTCTCGGCCTATGCATTGATTATAATCGTAAACTTCGTATGTCTATCTCGCGATGTTTTATGTCTTGACCTAACATATCAGTTGACCAAATTACGTAAAAATGTCTATGCAATACATGAAAGGGAGACCGGGCGTGATCGCCATATTTTGTTCTATCTAGTCTAGCGATACCAATTGTTAAAGTTAGGAAGGGTCGAAATGGCTCACGTAAAATCTACATGTCTTAGCTACATGGCCACAGAACTATCGGCCTCAGTATAACAGCAGTGTAAAGCAGTATACAAAATCAAAATGACGGTCTAGTTCCATATTAGTGGCAGGTTTGCCCATATGTTGGAGTACTTTAACAGTATACAGGGTATTTCACTAGTTTTGGTACCTTTTATAGAGCTCTATAATATCTCAGTATAATTTTTTTTTTAAATAGTGCATTGCACTATTATTATACAGTGACGTAGTCAGGGAGTGCAGGGAGGCGGTCGCCCCACCCCCCAATATTAGAGTCGTGTCGGTCGAGATTGGTACTGTCGGACAGTTGCCCCACCTGACAGAAAAAATAGTAAAATAGTCGCAAAAATGTGTACATAATAGTCTCCAAATTTATGCAGAAGTGGGCTAAATAAAGGAAAATGCTATAATGACATTACGGGCTTGACAGTTTAACATTAAACCATAATTAAATCAAATAAATGTGTTAACAGTCGGTGACCCAATTTGTTTGTATGTGCCATTCTACATAAATGTGAAACTTGTACTACATGGAAGCACAGGATATGGACAATGTACATTAGAGTGATTACCAATACAGTCTCAAATGTGATTTTGTTTTTAAATAACATGTTTGGTAATTTGTATTCAATAATTCAAAACATAAACCAGGTATTCAACAAAAGCAAAACAAACCACTCCTAGAGAGTTTCATTAAGATTATAATATATCTAGAGCGACACAATTTGACAAAATATATTTCAAGTTATCTTGACCAAACCTAAAATGGGTAAAAAAACACGTGATTTTGTGATTTCTCCAAAATGGTCAATTTCATGTTTGGATTTACTAAACCTTTTTTTCACGAAAATGTATACTTTTATGTAGATTTAATGAAAAATCAAGGAGTTAAAGCAGATTTACGGATGCTATGCTGAGAGTTCACCCCACCCCCTCTTAACGACTGATTAAATTCAAAAAATGATACTGACATCGGGCGGGGTTGCTGGTTATATAATTTAGTTCCAACATGTGATGAATTGCTATGGTCACATAATCAAAATCTAGTTGCACATTGAAACCAACTGAGATTCAAATTTACGGCCATTCATGTCCACCGTCATCTGTGTAAATGCATGGTTATGTATATGACACCCCAGGCTACCACCACAATTGCGGAAACTCACGGTAAGTTTCATTTGTCCAATCTACATGATTCCTAAATACCTTCAAAGTTTTTGTCAAGTCTGGATCTGCCAGAGCATCTTCACCATTTGATCCGATATCAGGATTGGCAGATACACTAAGTGTCTGTACGTTTGGCATTTCCTTGAGACATGATGCCAGCATTATGGCAGACTCATCATTCAAATGTGTAGCAGGCAAACTCAGGTGCTTCAATTGTGGAATGTCTTTCAGACATCTCGCAAGCGCTTCAATGGCCTGTATAGATAACCTATTCAACCCAAGATCTAAAAGTCTAAGTTTCTTGGCTCGTTTGAGAAATGAAAATAATTCCCTCATGTTTGAGTCATCTAGTTCACTCCTAATAAGACCCAGCCACTGAATATGCCCAACGACTGATCTCAAGGGTCTGATAGCAGTTATCTTTACATTGTGCAAAAATAACGCTTCAAGTTGTTTGATATCAGGGAGCGCTTTCAGTAATTCCTTTCCTTGCATATGCTGTGCCGCGTTCAATGTGAGGCATTTAAGGGAACTGTTTGATTTCACAAGTTCGGCCATAACGTGACACTTAAATATGAAGCCTGAGAATTCAAGTGTTGTAAACTGATTTCTTCGGGTTTGAGATAGTAATATAGTCAAACCTTTTGTGATATCAGGATCACCTGATCTTGTCCCCTCTCTTGCCCTTGCCATCCGCAAATGTGTAATATGCTGCAAGACAACTATAGATTCAAATAATGATGTTGCGTTGCCTTTCAATCGAAAAATATTGGATGACTTCCTAATGTCAATACATTTCAAGTTTTGTGTGTATTGCAATAGAGAATTTAGCCATGGGCCACATTCGATATTTACGGTCAGCATTGACAGATTTGTAAACAGGTGTGGAGGTTTTGCATCTGATGATGGCATCAGTTTCAATTGATATCGAACACTGGTAATGTCTTGTATGTTATCAATGACAAGACCAATCCTGTCAACACTTGAATAAAGTGGAACAAGCTCACAGCATTCTTCATAGGTGAATTGACTTTCTAAAATACAATGTAGGTCGAATGAAATGTCAAGCCATTCGTTGTGAAATTTGTTTGCATTGTCAACAAAACATGAAATAATAGCAGGAGTGAGTTTTGTATTGATACCACAGCAAAGCGCAATCACCAGGGCATTGTATGATACACGCTTGTCAATGGCTGCAATTGCTATTGTCAGCTTCTTGTCAAATTCTGGTTTGTTTGTGTCGAACAAATTTGCCAAATACAGCGCAGAGCAGAAGTCCTGAATTGATTTGTGCAGAAATGTGACAAAGTTTTTCACCTTAAGCTTTGATCGCAATCGCTCTCGATTTATCAACCCAACCTGGCAAGCTAATTTGTATACTTTGATATCAAAGTCACATTGGTTGAACACAACTTTCCCTCCCCGAGATATAGAACCATCTACAGCTACTTCACCTAATTGAATCAATAAGATACGCAAGTCATCTTGCATCTCACCATTGTCTCTTTCATCCTCATCGAAAGGCCTTTCTGTAATCTTATTTTGGTATCTTTGCCAGAGATATGTCATGGTATCTTTATACAGTTGTGTCGTTGTATCTGGCAAACTACATTGATCGTGCCATAGTAGGCAAATCATTAGCAACAGAACTGGTGTAGCTGCCATGGCCATGATATGGGGCTCCTGCTCTAGTTTTTCTACCAGTTGTTCACTTTTGCCTGTGTTGAGCATGAATTTGTGTATGTAAAGCATGATGTTTTCTTTGGAAAACCCTGTCAATTTCACCTGTGTGTAGTTTGTTTGATATTCTCCTAAATCATTTACTCTGTGGGAACGAGTTGAGAGAATAACACATGATTTACGCAACCTTTTCTTAGATAAAATCTCTGCAACCTCGCCTGACTTATTTGTGAGAATGCCAGAGCTATCTTCATCTAGACCATCAACTAATAGCAATATATCTTCTTGGTGAGATATGATATAATCTTTGAGGCCTTCGTTTGATACCTTAGTATCTTTGGGGAGAATCTGTTGGAAAATGAGATCTACTAAACTAGCATTCTTATCTTGTATTTCGTGCATACCAATGATAAATACCAAATGATACTGTGATAAAGATGGAGGCTGTGAATCTGACGAGGCCCATTTATATGCCATATTTGCCAGTAATGTACTCTTACCACTCCCTCCTTCACCCGTAACTAGAACCCGCTTTGACCTATGACCCCGATTTGTTTTCAAATTTACCAAATCTTCGTTACTGTTCAACTTTTGGTTCTCTTCTGAACTTCTCTGGTGAGGTATTGCTGTTTCTTTCTTGATCAGTTCAAGGTCAACAAAGATGGATTCCATATTTTTGGTGTCACTCTGTTCCCTACCCCATGGCAGTAGTTGCACCTTACCCATTTCATCCTGATAGAATTCCTTCAGCTCTTTTTGACATTCTTCTAAGTTGAATTTATCTTGTGTCATGCCTGTGCACAAATAATGAAAAGACAAGTTCCATGATTATGTTTGCCATGGTTTTTATAAGTACTCTTCGACCAGTTTTCAGGTTGTCCATAAGTAGACATGGTTGCATGCATCCTTTGTATAATTGATTATCAGACAGTATGAAAGGAGTTCAATGTCGGTTTACTGTATCCGTCGGTATAACATGTAGTACATGCTTTCTTATTTTCCTTTTTTCCCTCTGTAATTCAAAAACCAATTTCACCTAATATTTCGTAATGTAACGCATAAACAATTTCGGGTTTTGTTGGTCTCATACCAAGGTCTGAGGTCATCTTAATTTAGGTCAAAATGTGTAACTGGATGTATATAAATTAAAACAAGGTTTAATTTTGGTATCTTTCGAAATTTGGTATAGCAACATGTTCATGTTCATGATATTCAAGGTCACATACTAAGATCATTTACAATCATCGTGTTTCCTTTCCTTTCATTCCTAGATCAATGGAAGGAATAAGATTGATTTTGGAGTGTTTACCCTTTTCTCTCATTTACCGATGACTTGTATGAGGTGTTACGATTTAGAACCATAGAATAATGTAAGGTTCCTCATCTCAACTAATCATTACATGGTTAACGTCCTTATTTGACAATCATAGAAGGCTTTAATATGCTTGGAACACTCAATTATTTAAAGCACGACCGCTGTGGCTTAGAACTCATTGACTGGGACTAAACCTGGGGCTTGATTCGGAGCATCCCTTTAGCTCGTTTGTTGCCGCGATAGTTACATTCCCAAAACACCCATCAGTGTACATCCCTTCACTGGTCATGTGAACCATCTTTTGGGTGATCACATGACAGAAAGAACACAAACATCTTTAAAAAAGAGGTAAAAACCACCACCAACATGGCTGTGGCTGAACACTACACAAGGCTCCAAACACAAGGTAGATCAAACTTAAGGACGTCAAATTATCGCCATGGAGGACCAGAATAGTAACATAACAATATGCAAGTGTAATGATGCAGGGACCAGCCCATAACATAGACATCGGTTACAACCTACCTGCCATCTACAATGATCTGCTACTGCCGTGCGATCGATCAAAGGGGGTCACATGACCAGTGGTGGCAAGTAGACACTATGTTGAATATTAAAAGGGGTTGTGATGTACTCGCGATCTCCACGACTGCACTAATGACTCATTAAAGGTATTCATGCGATGTGTTGTGTCTTACCTGTTTGGCTTGCTGATGGTGGGGTATAGTTCTGGTGACCTATGTTAGTTTGTGAAGCGCCTGATTCAAAGTTGGTTTGTGGTCCGTTAACAACAGACACATTTCCACTGACATTGTATGTAATTGAGACTTGTGATTTACTGGATGTCACTGGACATGGCTGCTTATCAGATTCTAAACAAACAACAACAACAAAAACACGTTTAAGTCTTTGTATATAGAGAGGACATCATCATTGGTTACACAATGCAGCATAAGTAAATATGTTGGTCCAATGGTCAAAAGAGGGTGTGCAATCAAACTCAGCATGCTCAGAGAATGAATTAGTGCTCCGATAAACATTACAAACTCTTCCTTTGACTGCAATGTAATAAACTGAGAACTTCTAAAACCAGTAGAAAATAAATAGTTCATTAAAATGTTCAAGTTTATTTCGCGAATGCAATAAGGGCAAATATTGAACAGCTCAGAAGTATGAAGATCTTTGTTTATGATTAGTGCAAAATACACCCCATTAAACAACTACAGCGGTCTCGTTTTGGCTAAATCGCTAGCCTCAATTTCAGTTCCCATAACCCTCTTCGACGTAAAATGAGCCAATTAAGAATAACGTCCATAGGCTTTCTGTTATTGCGCAATAAAACTGGGAGATGGGGTCCCACTAGCGCAGCGTTTCTCTTGATTTTTGTTGGATGTGAATTTTGTTGGATGGTAATGTAAGGATCATGCTATAATAATTAACGTAACTCCAAAGATACGTAGAAATGGCTGACATATCAAGAATATCATCTTTTCCATTCCTTTTTTTAAAGCAGATTTTCTTGCAGATTTTCATTTCTGATCATAAATCATAAATACCACATTGCCACTTGACGCTCAGAAAGTATAACACTGACCAAAATTTATATTTGCTGAGCTGGCTAAAACATGCTCTCTCATCAAGAGCCACGGAGCGAATGATCAAAAAACTGAGATGGAAAAAGCAACTCGCAAACAAAGAGTGGAAGAAAAACAAAAAACGCCCACAAGAGCACTCATTGGCTAATCAACAAAGAGCCCAAAACGCTCGAGCGCACGCGAAAAAATCGATCTTTACGCAAGTAGCAAAGGGAAATTTATTAACACTAGGTTAAGTAATTTCTTATTTACAGGGTGATACGATTCCGAATTACTTCCAAATCGTGGTTTTAGAGTGAATTTATTCTGAAAATAAACTGTCCCGGAGCAGGACAATGTATTTTCAACCTCTTTAAATCATGATTTTGAAGTAATTTGGAATCGTATCTCTTTGTAACTCTGACTATATTCATGATTTATGATCAGAAATGTAAATGTGCCAGAAAATCTGCTTTCCAAAAAACATCAAGGATAGAGGGCGTCCCATGGAAAAGAATGCATAATATGACTCAGTGCCTTACAGCATATTCAGATTTAATAAAATAATTCCATGAAGATCATTTTGCTTTAAAACATTGAGATATTTGACTTGATTAATAGTCAAAAACCGCTATAAAGTACGGCATCCTTTTCGAAGCTTGTTTTACTAAACCGTACAACGATTGGAATGGCCTATTAATGATGCACATTGCAGTGTAGAGATATATACCGTAGGTGATTCTAATAGCATATTACTATTATCAGTTCTGCTTACCAAGTCTTGCAGCTACTGCAGTGCTTAGGTCTTCATGGTCTTGAGTCGTCGGTCTATCAAGTGAAATGGCCTCCAACTGTCCCTCGATTGATCCTGCATGGTCGAAGTGTAGAGGACTTGGGTCGGAAACTGCCTTCGGCTGGCCCTCGTATGGTCCCGTGTGGTCTGATGAGATAGCATTTGAGTATGAAACTGTCTCCACTGTCTTCTCATCTGGTTCCCCTTTGTCAGTTGGGATTGGACTTGGGTATCTTGCTGCCATTTGTCTTGCCCTCCAGCAAACAGTTGATAAAGTCACAATGCATTGCTGTGATAAGTGAAGTAAAGAATACTAGAATTAGAGGATAGAAATAGAGAATAATTTGATACCACTTGAATATATGATCATAGAGCTGAATCATAATAACTCATGTACGATTAGCATCAAATTGTTACCCTCGAGCAGGTCAACATATTTAAGTAATCGTGTTAATACTATATCTTATTTCTATAAAGATGATGAAGTCTAATAATCACCGGGGTATTTCTAAATACCTTTATGCTAATCGATGGATGAAATAACTAATATATATTTTTTTTTTCTTCACATCGCCTGCATTCTAAATGACACATCCTATTACCTCATTATCATATTTATACGATTGCAAATGAAAGCTAGTTTGGTAGAATGGTGCACTATCGCGACTTTACCACAATTCCCATAACTGGTGAGCTTAATACACAACAATGTAAACGTCTAATTTTCTGCCGAATTCTTCGTCATTACATTTATCACTTCTTGGGAAATTAATCGTGACGTCCATATCCAGTCAATGAATTTCCATTTATCCCTCACGCTAAACGCTCAAAATAATAAATAATTAATTTATCACAAAACCATATTTCAGATACATACCATCACCATTATCTGATCTAGACTTTGTTAACATAACTCCAAAGTACACTTTCTGGCTCTAATCTAATACCAAAGTAGGCCTACAGGGTGAGTAAATAGGTCCTGATTTCATTGATTTTTACATCCGATTTGAAAACAGTAATTGATTATAGTATTATGAGATTAGTAACATTTCTTTGATTTTTAAATGCAATTTAAAAACAGAGGTTGAATAATGAACTGAGATGAGTAAAAACTACATATTAGCTTTAACATAATTTTAATTTTGTTTTAATCGGTGATTTGATACAGATGGAGAGATACACCCAACAAAATATGTAAGTTCCCCCTAGCATATACTAGAATATTTCCAAAGATATTTGATGGATTTTATTAATTTTTAGCTAGAAAGATGCACCCAATTGTTAGGCTTATTTTGATACCAAATTTGTTGGCCTTGAGACAATGCAACGATAAGATGTTTAAAAATAAAAAAATGATTTTAAATGATTTAAGGTTTAATACCGCCTTCTCGACCGCCACCGCTTATATACCATAGACTTTAATTGCAAATACATCGCATGTTCAAAATCACATGGAGTTGACACAAATAACCAATTCAAAAGATTAAAGGCGGAATTCAAGTTCTGCATCCACCGATTCCACACCCTACACCGCCTCTCCAACCGCTTTTTCGTCACCTAATGTTAAATGCTTTTTTTGTAGGGACTTTTAATTAACTGAAAAGCACCAACATCATCATTTATTCTTTGGAAAAGTAAATCGGCTACTATACCGAGATCTGTTTAACATTATTAGGAGCAATGAGTTTGACAAATCTGATTTATTACTATCATAACGCAGGGAATGTAATTGTTTACACATACTTTGTAAATAGTAGTGCAATGACGTTATTGAAACGCATTGTAAAGCCAAACCAAACCAAATACGCGCATATAACGGTATGCGAATACATTCATCTCACATAATTGAAGAGAGGGTTGAAATTTTGATTTTTGTTTTTGACTTTAAATTCACGTTTTAACAGTTAAAAATCATCCCTTATTGAGTAGTGGCAATATTTCTGGACTTAATCGAGTCTACAATGAAACTGTCTCTTTGTCTCTTGTTAATTGTTATCCTCCGACACAGTAATTAGGCCTAAAAAAAAGGTTTGATTGGCGTAACCCGACCGACCCTAAATACATCGCCGACCCTGAATATTTTTTATTATTTTGAGGGGGGAAAAAAAAAATATATATTTATAAAAATTTAACAAAGTATTAAAGTTTTTGACTGTTTGCTTTCAATTTCGGCTATTTTAAGTCCCCATCGAAATGATATATTGTTGAACACAACGATACAATTTTGCCTGGCAATTAAATACGCTAGAGCTATGATTTGTATGTACTGCTGTCTTTCAAGTGTTCAAAAGTAGGTGATTTGAAAAAAAAATAAAAAAAATAAAAAAATAAAAAATCCCGACCGACCTACCCTATTTGTTTTGGTCATGTTACGCCAATCAAACCTCTTTTTTTAAGGCCTTAGCTCGTAATGTTATGGAATGGTTGTTTTCTGACTGACAGTATCATTGTTTTATATATAATGTTTCGTTAAGGTTTTATTTTCAGAGTGGCATGTTTTGATTAGGCAGAATCAAAAAATTGCCTAACATTTGGTCGGTCGGCTGGTAGTCTTTTTTGGGGGTTTATCTCGAGACAAAAATGGTGTAAGTCCATATGTCAATTTAACTTACGTTTCTAGCGTGAAAGTTACGTTTCTAGCGTGATAAACATTAATTAATGCTAACCTATTCATTTCAAGCAAGACATATAGACTATGGGCCGTGAGGCCAAAATGTGCTTAGTTATTGATTTTTGTAGTCCACCTCTGGGGAGAACATGAAATTATTACCAAAACGTGGCAAATATATCCCTTAACACATATTCACCTGATCCCACGTTCGTAGGTTGCACGTTATGACCCTAGACCTCGATTTAGGGTCAAAGGTCACATGTGTTTCAATGTGAAGTCAAAAACTAAATTTAACATGGTAAAAAAACAAAAAAATGAGCTATTGACTATATAAAGTATATTATATTGTTGGGATAAGTGTTTTAAACAAAAAAGTCAATCACAACTTGGATCGTAGATCAATAGTTTTTGAACTGTGACCTTTTGAAAAAGACAAGTTGGCCAAAATATACCATTTTGGTCATATTTTCACAAAATTGGCACAAAAATGACATGTTATCATCATTAAAAAAATATTTTGACTCATTATGAATTGATAAACCATGTTATAATGTTGGTTTATAGATAAACTTTACATTACAACACATTTTAAAAGTCAATGGTGTCCGCATGCCATGGCAAACAGCTTTAATATCCTTCAAATTCATCGAAAATGGGTAAAATCTGAGTCAAATTTTATGCTGCCCTCCACTCGATGGATAGTTACTTTTTATGCAGATAATTGGGGTAAAAGGCGAAAATTCAATCATTGCGCAAATTGACGGGTGTCCGTTACCTTGGTTACGTACACCCGTCGTTTTAGAGCGCCATCATTTGAAACGGCGCCCCGTTCTACAGCTGACTGATAACCTTCCCTTAATGGAAATCCGTGCCATGGATCGCACGCATTGTATTCATTTTGTGATTACGTACAGCGATCTGATGCTGATGAGGCGGTTTTAGTAACTATGACATCACAATATCAGATATGTCGCATCAATACTTTCGACACAAACCACCGCGAAATACAAATAACACAGGTTATGAATGTGCAATTTAAATTAGATGTATTGAATATTATTGATCTGTTTTCCAATAAAAACGATTAATATACAATTTTATCTAATATAATATATAATGCTTCGTTTCACGAATAGTACTGTACTTCTTTAATGAATTACTTTGACGTTTGAGCGAAAGTCGGCGACGTGTGCCGTTAAAGGCTATGCTACGGTGATGTGGTAATTATTCAGGTATTCTCGAGGTAGCATTTTGTCAGTCACGACTCTCTATATGAATGTCACGAATAACATGATTATGTGACGGACGTGCCTTTCAATACTGACGTCTTCTAAAGGTCGATTGTCATGATACCAATATTATCAATATTAACATGGACAAACCTTGAATGTCACGGTATAAAATCATCATACATCGTGGTCATCTATTCAAGAGCTAATGTCAAGTTACTGATTATGATCAATAGTGTTTTCTATCTAGACATCATTCCTCCCTTCTCTTTTTTCATTACACATGTTACACATCCCTTAAATTTAGTTAGTGCGCGTCAATTCTTCAGACAAAAAAAAATCATCTATATTATGGAGTCAAATTAATAGCCTAATCTATACGCCTGTCATAACAATTTCAAGTCAATACGGAGAAAACATCATTTTTTAATACTTTCCACGCGGCGTTTGCAGACGACATTCCAAATTGTCACAAAATGTTTCCAAAATTTCACAATTATTGAATTTTATTTTCATATTGTAATTACCATGAGAAATGCATTGAAATAAGTACAAGCATGCCTAGTTAGTGGTTCAGTAATCCTTGAGATAGACCTAGAAAGTTGGGAAAGGTTTCTAAAAAAATCTGTTTAAAGTTTTGTATAGGGTAAAACCAATAGCCACGTGGAAAGTGTTAAAATTGAAAGATGACAAGAAATTCAATATGTTTGACTCTACGTTAATTACTGATTATGCAGATACGCGAAAAGCAAACATTAAATAATGGCAGCAGTGAATATTGTTTCTCGAAGTGCGTCTTCATCCCTTTAGGATTTCATTGTGTATCCCCTGTGGCCATGTATAATTTTATCCCTGACATTTTCCATTACGGTATTGTGTGTACGGCTGGCGGATTCTGTGAATTGATTCAAATTAAAGTCTTTCATATGTAAGAAGATATTCACTTGTTTTGTTCTCCCATATGAATTCAAACAGGTAGAAGTTTAAACTGTTGGATGATCAAATGCCATACACATTTGTTTGCTTTATTCAGACCATTAAGTAGAGAAAACTAAACTGACCGTCAGTAACTGCTAGTTTTCTTAGCACTGGCCTTGTACTTTCAAATGGAAGACACGAATTTTATCAAAACGTGAATAAATCTTACTCTCTATAGGATTCGCTTTCCTGGGATTTTCCGCTCTTTTACTTTTCGCAATGAAATAATACTTGTATTCAAAGCCGTTAAATCAATAGGAATTAAGTGTGATAATCAGTGATCTGGAACTTGTAAGTGTACCCTTTGTCATCTCAAGTTGGCGTCAGCCCTGACATGAAAATGCTGCTTCAATTCTATGAGTTTAAGTTCTTCTTCCGAAATTGCTTGAACGTATAGATTTTCTTTGTTAAAGGGCAGGGGAAATGCAAATAAGTAGCGTGATTTGAGTCAAGTCTACGAGGAGGGACAAGAAAGCATTCAATATTTGTGCTAGTTGATGATGACATCAATTGTGGAACTATTGATCGCTCAGTGAGTACTATGAAAAGAAAATTCCAGGTGACTGGTTTGAATCTATTCATGATACTCACTGATAATCAATATACCACAAATGATGTCATTTGTGGTGTGTTCATTTTTCTGGCCCTGTTTATTGTAATGGAATGTCCCACACAGACTTGGAGCAGGATTATCATCCCTTTTCCCCTGCCCTTTAAAGCTGTTACGGGATTGTCAATGTGGAATTTATCATGCTAGGGTCTGAATTAAGATTTTAGACTTATTTAAAAACAAATTTATCGTTAAAAACAGAGTTTTATACAGTGCATCCATTCGTCTCATTAATATTCTGTCTCTACATTGTGAGTCTTCCCTAGACCATTTGAATGAGGATATTGTCAAGCTTCAACTTGAACTGGAGAATTGCTGCTCAGATGCTCAATTTTTACAGTTTACTAATGAAATAAATGGCTGTTTATCAAGACAGGGGACTGAACTCATGAACACAAGAAACAAGAAAGTATCTGGCCTGTTGGAGAAGCAGAAACGGCACAAGTACCGGCGGTTCAGGCGCCCACCTCCTCCTGAACCAGAACCAGCTGCATCCACTGTCATTAACCTTTCATCTTCCACCTTATCTGATGCTGAACACAAACTTCTCTCTAGGGGCCTTAAATTCTGTCCCACTCCTCCTGATGTCAATCAAGTTGAGCTTAGCGAGGACCTTACTCAGTATTATCGGAGGATACGTCTCGAAGAATTTTTTCTTGATGCCCCACCATCTGTACCTGAGCCGTTCTACAAGAAGAGTACTTGGGTTCCTCCCAAGAACAGAGTCCCTGCCCTTGAGACTTATGTCCAAGTCGTTAGCACCCAGGTTAACACTTCTGAGCAAGTTTCCCGCAGATCTCATGACAATATCCCTAGGGAGGAACGCCAGGCACTGAATTCCATCAGGTTACGGACAGACATCATCATCAAGCCAGCAGACAAAGGGTCAGCAGTAGTTGTCATGGACCGACAGAAGTACATTGATGAAGCCATGCGTCATATTGACAACCGCATTCATTATGCTGTTCTTGACTCCGATCCAACTAACACATTTTCTCAACAGATTCAGCATACCCTGGATGACATGCATCAGCGTCATGAGCTCTCTGACAAGGCCTTTGAGTTTCTATCTCCCAAAGATTGCAGTGCTGCCCGCTTCTACCTCCTTCCCAAGATCCATAAACCGGGCAACCCAGGCAGACCCATCATCTCTGGCAACGGCTCCCCTACTGAGCATATATCCCTCTTTGTCGATAATTTCATCAAGCCTCTTGTTCCACAGGTTCCCTCCTATATCCATGACACCCCGGACTTTCTCAGGAAACTCGAAGCCATCAAGAACCAAGTTCCAAGCACCGCAATTATTGGCACATTTGATGTCAAGTCCCTCTATACCAACATTCCCCACCAGGAAGGCATCGAAGCAAGCCGTGCAGCTTTGGCCAAGGTTGGTCATTCCAGTCCTCCCATATCTGACATTGAATGCCTCATGAACCATGTCCTAACCAAGAACAATTTCACTTTCATGGACAGGAACTACTTGCAGGTACATGGCACAGCTATGGGTACTAGGATGGCTCCTTCATGGGCCTGTCTTTTCATGTCTAGGCTGGAGGAACAAATGCTAGCTGAAGCGCCTTGTCGACCTTGGATTTGGTTGCGGTACATCGACGACGTATTCTTTATCTGGACCAGTGATGAAAGCAGCCTCCTCACATTCATTGATCACATGAACTCATTTCACAGGACCATTAAGTTCACTTCTGATTACTCCCACCAACAGGCACACTTTCTTGATGTAACCATACAGAAAGCTTAGAATGGTATACTATCTACAGATCTCTTCACCAAGCCCACAGATACGCACCAGTATCTCCATGCTTCAAGCTGCCACCCTCGCCATTGTAAGACTGGCATAGCATATAGTCAGGCTCTCCGTCTCCGACGTATTTGCTCTAACGAATCCAAATTCTTATATCATGCACAGAATTTGAAGAAGCATCTGGTTACCAGGGGTCACAGCTCCACCAAAGTCCAGCAAGCCATCAAGAAAGTCCACTCTCTCCCGAGAGCCACAGTCCTTCAGGAGAAGTCTAGAAACCAAGACCCCACCCCTAAGATTCCCCTTGTCACCACATTTCATCCTAACCTTCCTCCTCTACGTCACATCACCAACACTAACCATCACATTCTCCACACATCAGACCGTCTTCGTCGTGCAGTTCCTGACATACCCATCCTGGCCTACAGACGCCCTCGCAACCTACGAGATATGTTAGTACGTGCTACTATTCCCCCATTAACTGATGATTCTCTCCCCACGCAGCATGGCACTTCTAAGTGCGAGTCGACCAGCAGGTGCGTCGTTTGCCAGGAACACATCAAGGAAGGTGATTCCTTCACCAGTCACACCACCCATGCCACCTACAAGACGAAGAGTCACATCACTTGTACCACCTCTAATGTCATTTACATCTTATCATGTAGAGTGTGTGGGGTCCAGTATGTTGGTGAGACCAAAAACTCACTGAAGAAGCGCTTCTATGGACACAGATCGACGGTCAACACCAACAAGCCACCTGTCGGACACCACTTTAACCTTCCCAACCACACTATGTCTGATATGATCTTACAGGGCATTGAATCTTTAGGTAGCCGTTCAGAAGTGGTACGTCTCAGTAGAGAGAAACTATGGATGAAGCGTCTTCTCACCATTCAGCCCCATGGCCTAAACATCCAGGAAGGGAACGATTAGACTCAACCCCCCCCCCCCCCCCCTCCTCCATTTGTATCTGCGCAACCTATCACTTGTATTTTTTACCCATTTGTTTTATTTTTTCCACTTTTTCTTCACTTTATTTTTGATTTTCCTATTTTTTACTTCTTGTTTAATATTTGTGTCACTATGTTTTCATTTTCGATATTGTCTCCTATGCACAGCAATTTTCATAACTCGTTCCAGTGCATTTCCATTATTTGTTACCATTTACAATTACATCTAATTTTATTATTCATTTGTAGTCATCAATCACCATTATAGATTTTACTCTCCATTTTTTATATCCCATCTGCCTTTTACTTTTTACTCTCCCCTTTGTCTATGTCATCCTTTTGTTACATTATCCACTTCATCAATCAGCTGTCAAGTTTGTTATACCTTCCCCTATTCATCCATCTGTCACTTTGATCCTCACTGTGTTACATTATCCCATGTGACTTCCTGCCCTTTGTTCCCATGTCTATATATATGTTAGTGTATGTTGTATATAAAGGGTTCAACAAAAGAAAGTATACCACTTTGTTTATGTCATTTTGAGTAACTTTCAATTTGTTTTTGTCCAAACAGGCTAGATAGGCATTTAGATGAATTTTTTAGGCATAATTTGATATCAAATTTGCCCCCTAACAACAAAGATAAACCATGATTAGCACCATTTAAAGGAAAATATCCCATTTTCAAAAGTCGCATTTCCAATACACAGCACGAGAAGAATCGGCCAATTGTTAACACACACATATGCCGTATTTATCCCGTACTGATCACCGCGCATATCCCTCAATGCGCGGGCTAATTCAAATGTAAACTGATGCATGGGTGAAGGATTTGAATGTAAAGGAATGTTATGGATGGGGAGAACATGGACAGATTAACCAAATCTTCTCGTGCTGTGTATTGGAAATGCGACTTTTGAAAATGGGATATTTTCCTTTAAATGGTGCTAATCATGGTTTATCTTTGTTGTTAGGGGGCAAATTTGGTATCAAATTATGCCTAAAAGATTTATCTAAATGCCTATTTAGCCTGTTTGGTCAAAAACAAATTGAAAGTTACTCAAAATGACGTAAACAAAGTGGTATACTTTCTTTTGTTGAAGCCTTTATGTTAGTGTATGTTCTGTCATTTTACCTTCGGTAAAGATTCTGTTAGAATCGAAACGTCAGGTCCTCTTATATTTATTACAAATTTATCGTGTTCACTCTACGATGTTTTTAAGATATATGATGCAAATGATCATGACATTTCTTTAGGTTCGCACATCGCAGTCTGATCTATGTGAATGAGTGATAACATGAGTAAATTTAGTCATGTGTTACTAGGTCAAGTACTGCGCTAGTGGTTGGCTCATAATATTACTTGTGAGTAATATGCTAATGAGAAAAGAGTGATTTGCATAATTAATTAATAGTAAGTAGTTTAGTAATCGATTCCGAGGAAGATTGAGTTCCTTTGGTAAAGCAAATAAATGAATGAGTTAAGCAGTAGTAAGTCAGTGCATGAGTGTTCGAAGTAAGTTGTGTGTCAGAAAAAGAAAAATTGATTTTATACTCATTGAGTTGATAAGGTAATGAGACTATAAGGTCAGGAAGCTATACCGCTAAACGTGTGCTGACATTTGACCTGATGAAACTAATAGATGCTTAACTTGAGAGTATGGCAAACTGTACTTATTATGTCTTTTTGGTATCCATTTGAACAATTTGAGACCATTTTCATTAAAATCGGAGCATTTTGAGAATTTAAACCCTGTACAACTAGTTTGAGGCACAATTTGACTTTGACCTATTTTGCGCTACATGTCTAAAACTAAGCATCGGGTGGAAATACAATCATTACATTTGTTGCTGCTTATAATCACAGGAAGAGTTTGATATGTATTTTAATATAATAGCATTTTAACATTTTGAACCCTATATGACATTTGACGTTCGAGCGGCCACCCGTAGAGGGTGCGACACGGCAGCAATACAAAATATTGACTCTTGACAACTAAACTTATAAGATCATCAAAACCTTGTGTACCATCTCAGCTGATTAAACCTTCTAGGCTCCCGGCCTATACATTCCTAGTCCTTCACCCACAATATTCGCAATTGGAACTACTAATAGTGAATTATTTAAATCAACGTCTTTCCGTAGTATTCAACAACGGGATAAAAATCTGATTCATTTGCTTCACGGCTTCTCAGTAGTAATACAAATGTAAAACAGGTTGCACTCCGAAATCTCGTTTATATCCTGTGAAATCTTTCCGGAATTGATGGATAACGGCTTAGATTATAACGAATAAAATCATCCACCCTTCTCTTTCACCTTAGACAAGTGTATTTCCTGGCATGAATACAACGGCTTAATTGAAATAAAGACTTCCTTGGGGAGGGAGGTGAATGTAAGTATTACTGTCACTAAAGTTTTATCACATATTTCCAAACGGCCAAGGATTCGGAACGTGAATCTTGTACGGATAAGTTGCGGATTGTAAATTGTATCAAACGTGTGTGTTAACTATTGTTCAGAAACCTTTCCCAATTTCCAAAGTCTATCTCAATGATTACTGAACCTATGCTAGGCATGTTGGTACTTATTTTCAATGCATTTCTCATGCTGATTCCAAATATTGTAATGATATTCAATATCTTTGACATTTTTGGAACATCTTGGAATGTCGTCTGCAGACGCCTGCCGCATGGAAAGTGTTAACGAAAGTTGTCGATTGGAGCAGCCCTAGGAAACAACAAATACAATTGCAGCCGGTTTAAAGGAATTTCCCAAATTGGAAATTAAGGGTTCTTTTTTCTCCTTTTTGACATGCGATAAAAGAAACAGTCTCGAAGAAAACACTCATGAGGACTGATATACATACCAATTTTTTTAGCAATGTGTACGCACGCATTGCTAAAAAGAGAAGTTGCCTGACATTTTGGAATTCAATAGATGACACCGTGTTACCAAATTAAACAAAGGGTTTCGAATAGCTTTACTTCACTATTGGCGGAGTTAATTGTATTTGCTCGGTAGATCTATGGTTACAGCGCCCAGTGTTGACAATCTTATATGTGGATGCTCTAGATACATGTATATCCACTGCTTTCACCGTACTTATATAGGGATACGCACGGATGTTTGGTACGGTAAAAGAAAAGGTAAACATGACACATTTTGAAACTTACAAATAATTTCCATGTGACAAAAATCTAGATATCGAAAATACATAACATTATTTGGGATCCACCAACTGTTCAAATGATATTACTCCGTGCTTAAACAGGCTGTTAACTGATCAAATAATATATTTGAAAATATTTCTATAGATGGACGTGACATGGGGACATGAAAGAATATTTTACCAGAGATTTTGTTGCACAAAAGTATTACATGCAACAAGTACAACAAGTATTTGTGACGCGCTATTCCCCGGAGGCTCAAAGCGCTTACAAAGATAATAAATAACATAGGTTAACATAATAATATAAAACACAAGATTAGATGAGAAACAAATACTCTTCAAGAAGGAAATAACAATATCAGACACATTGGCGTGCACATGATTTGTTGTGGGGGCGGGGGGGGGGGGGGGGGGGGGGGGGTGGGGGGGGGGGCACACAATAGTTTCCCCCGAGTGACTTTCTGCCGAGTGAGAAATTTAGTGGGATATTTTCGCCGAGTGCCCTGGCGCGTATCCATAATTGCCTCAGAGTGAGAAACTTGAGAGAGAGCTTCAACTTTTGTCATTGGATTCTCAAGACGAAGATGATCCTTGGACGATTTTAAGTGTGTATTCGGAACCTACAATGCGAAATAGTTTGATACGTTCATGGGTGCAAGTCCGTTTAATGACTTTTTTATAAACGTGCGGGAGCAATTTAAAAGTGATTCTCTGGTCAACAGGTAGCCAAATGGAGATATTCCAGCAGAGGTGCGTAATCCATGTTTGTCTATTAAGTCTTGCAGTCCAGTTCTGTAGACGCTGCAAACAAGAGCGTATCATTTTCTTATCCAGATAAAAGTCCATTGGAATAGTCAAGGCGGGAGGGAATGAGAGAGCGTGCAGCGTGGTAGCAGGTGCCCTTGTTAATGAATCTGCGAATGCATGAGATGTGAAAGGTGACAGTCCGACTAACATTAGTGATGTGAGTAGCCATCCCATAGTCATATTTGAATCGAAGTATTAATGGAAACATGTTCGGGTTCTCCTTATCATTCTTCGGTTTTATATAGAATATAATTTGCAAATAATCAAAAATCTTTGGGGGAGGGGGCGGCATTGTGAGATGCAATTTTTCTTAATTAAAAGATGGTGTTGTCTTTTCCTTGTTGCTTTTGGCTTTATTTGTTTTGTCTGTCCATTTTTATTTTGTTTGGTGTATTTGGGCATCCCTTCAATTTATTGCTTGTCAATATTGGGTTTTGCCTGGCATCACTGCCGAATGTTATAAATAAAAAGTAGCCTAAATTATACTTGCACCTTTCAAATGTTTTTTGTTTAATACAAATTGGACATCAGGTTTTGAAGATACGGGAATTTAAAAATGTCAATGTGACTTTTACAATAAAACTCTGTATTGAATATTGTTCAACCAAAGTACCCGGATGCCAATAATATTCTAAAAATATTGTTCGCTCGTCTTGCGTGGTGCGCACAAGGACAAAGACCGTGTGCGATAGTATGTATGCGCAGACAATGCCTACTTGACAGCGATTGGTGGTGCGTGACACTCGCACTGAGATTCAGGTATGTTTGGGCAAACGGTTGTTTGTATTTCCAAATGGTCTGCTATATAACATAATAATGATAATAATAATAATAATAATAATAATATATAATAAATTGCACTCGGCATTTAAACATTCTTATATAACATTCAAAGTCATTCAATATTATATGATTATCATTTGACTTGTTAAAAACGAAGTCAGTATACTCCTTAATCTGATCCAAATCTGACACAAATCAGGCCGGAGTTATCCGGAGTAGCATTGTTTTTTTATGTTATAGCAATATTATGATATTACGTCAATACATATAACAAATATACTAATGCACACGTATCCTACAATTGACAATACATGGCACACGTACAGCTGCAGCGCCCCTCAAACACAAATACTCAAATCATTTATACTTGACCTTTCCAAATGCCTGGTTTACAGAACGTCTATGTTGTTATTACTTCGATACATTGATGATTGCCATAGAATACAACCCATACCTCTAATTAAACGCGACTTGCAAAACGTTCTTGAAACCGAGGTATTTCCAATCCATTGGAACCTATAAAAGGGTAAGGGGAGCGAGGAAATCCAATTTCTGACCAGATTTGTTTAACTAAACTTGCCGAAGAACTGGTCATATGTCGTGAATTGATGTATCAAATAAGGTGGACTTGTCATACATATATAATTAATCTAAGATTAAATGTAGTATATATATAGTACAATTCAAAATATTTGAAAAAAATCCCGCCCGCCTAACCTAAATTTGAATAGCAAGTTACGCCAATACAACAATTTTTGTGGGGCCTTATGCTAGATTTTTTTTCTAAATGTAGGTGTTTTTTCTTCTTCTTTCTAATCATAAGTGATAGATCATTATCAATTCTTTAGTATAGGTCGCAACGGACTGTCGTCACACGCCGTTGACTACGTCGCAAAAGAGGTAAACAAAGGTCTCTTACACGCCGTGACGCGATCGCTTGGGTCGATCAACTGCATGGATGAACAGAGCGTAAAACACGAGTTGTTAAAACGTCTTATGACGTGGTCAACGGCAACCTGTACAAAACAATAACAAAAGGCACAAAGCAAATGACCTGGGCCACCTATAATAGGCCTATTCTGAAGTTTTGAAGAAAATTTCATGATCACTGAATATACCTTTAAATCGATTCTCCAGCCATGAAACAGCGTTCGCGTTAAGTGGTTGCCCGGTTGCCCGGGACACCCAAAATTAGCACCGGGCAACCAATATGTACTTATCTGGTTGCCCGGTGGGCAACCAATTTTTTTACAAGAAGTGAAACACTTAACACATGCATTTAAATATTTTACAGAACGGGCAACCAAAAAATCTGCCGGGTAACCATAATTTCCTGCTTAGATTTTTTTCCTTAATTCGGACGCTACATGAAGATGTCATTGATATTCGCATTGATTAGCTATTGGTAAGAGTAGTTTGCAGCATGGGGAGTAATGGGACAATCTGCTCGTAGCACTATTAGGTGTCGTGAGAATTATAATGTGTCGCTTCAATTACACGGAATTGCTTTTACTCCTCCTCAGCTTGATAATTCCCATTGATGTATTTTCAATTAGAATATGAACGATTTTAAACCTCGCTTTAATGCTGAGGAATCCAGGTGCTGAATCCTGATTTGAAACAAAACTATCAACTTCGTATAAAGTTTGAGTACAAGCGCTAATGATAATTGCTTATGAAAGCTCGGAATGTATAGACTGTGCGCAAATTAGAGAAAATGTCACATGTAATGAATGTTCTGTTTTTCTACAGCGATCTATATTCCGACTATCATGTTGAGTACGTGCTTAATTCCACGTTTATCGACGTATCCAATGCAATGTACTACTTAAATCATGATGTAGTTTTTTCAAAAAGGTTTGGTACATCATTTATTATTCAACGAGCAAATATATCCCGTACAAGCTTGTAGAAACCAGTTAAGTTGAACTTCGAAATTCAAAATTGTGTTCATAATAATGTTTAACAAAATTGTAAAATGACGACCTTTGTGATCATTGCCTACTGCATAATGTATCCTATAATTTGAAGGCATTCGTATTCCTT
Organism: Ophiura sarsii; assembly: GCA_035610835.1. Classification (NCBI taxonomy): domain Eukaryota; kingdom Metazoa; phylum Echinodermata; class Ophiuroidea; order Amphilepidida; family Ophiuridae; genus Ophiura; species Ophiura sarsii. The sequence continues at coordinate 16,514,410 of CM069445.1, forward strand.
ACATGTTACACTGATGCATGACTAACTCTGATATAATGAAATCAAAGAAATGCAATGTACTACAGGCCTATAATGTAGTGTTTCTAACCCCTGTATTATTATCTAGAGGACCAACTCAATCTTTCTTCACCTTCTGACTGACACTGATGACACCTCTGAACGGCACTTAATGTCCTCTTGTGAGATCTGTCCCAGGCGGTAGCCTCATTGTATCTGTGCCTGTAATCAAATCGGTTCATGTACACAGCGCCCTCTGTAACAGTTGCGACGGACGAGATAAAGCAAGCAGTGACGTGAGAACTGTCAATCATCAGTTAGAAATGAATATTTAGTGCATATTACTATTCATTAGTATCGTCATAACAATGTGTTCCAGTCCATCGTAAAGACACCAATTGATTAACTTCTTATTTGAGAAAAATAATAAACTATAATGTAAGCGCCCTAATATTTGACAATATGACTTGATTGTAGTGGTCATAAGTGTGAAAAATTGTACTTGTACGAGCATTTGCACATTAGAATAAGTCTATAACCGGGTTAGGTGTAGTCATGCGCAACGGACGTACAAAGGGGAATCGCACCCGAACTATTCTATGCAGTGGCGTGCGCAGAATATTGTGAGTGGGGGGGGGGGGGGGGGCATATGGCTAGAAATGAAATCCCCCCCCCCCCCCCCCACTATTTGACTAAAGAAAATTTTCGAATTTACACCTTTTTTGCACGATTGAGCTACATTTTGGCTCTAAACAAGCTTGTACCAAAGAATATTGCATTTTGGGAAGACATATGCGCGCGTATTGCGCGAAAAATTTTCATCTGTGTTTTTGACTATCATAATTCCATGATGCCACTGACCTAGCCTCCTTCTCAATTCCCCCGACTGGCCTAAGTTTCCCCCGACTGACTCAATAGTGGGGGGGGGGGGCGCGGCCCCCCGGCCCCCCTTTGCGCACGCCACTGATTCTTTGTTCAATTGAATTGGTGCATGACGTTCAATTCATGGCATAAACCGTGTAACCAAATTGGCTTACGATTATCATGACACAGATCATGACAGATGTTTGTTTTCTTTCTGAAAATCTTAAACACAGTTTATAATTCCTGACAAGACGGCAGCTGATGGATAACCCCTATCGGTATTGCCAATACTGGTCGCCCGATTCGGAGAACTTTGAGGGATCGTCCAATTTTAAAAGCATTATGTGACCGTCCACAACGAATCCAGTGTAAAGTCACCATTTTGCAAAATGGAAATTCTACTTTAGTTAAAATCTACTTCAAATAAGCTTTAAAATTATATAAATGACATGAAGTTATTATTTTTTATAGTTATAAACACTTTTTAAAAAAAATCTTGAGTACCATAAAACGGGGTGAATAGGGACATGGGGCCCCATGTCCCTATTCACCCCGTTTTATGGTACACAAACTGGCCGGGTGACATTTAAAAAACGTTTCCCATTTTTGTCCCTATTCACCCCCATGTCCCTATTCACCCGTTTTACGGTATTCATATTTTAAAAGGCCCTAGGAACTCTACATACACTGGGTAGGTGGATGGTCACATCTTCAGGAAAATATCCAAATCATGAACAAACAGAGTCGAGAGTCCCGGGATTCCCCTTTTCACTTGAGCTCTGCTCACTCCACACACAAGAGTGTTATGAAAACACGATGATCAAGTAAATAAAAATTGCATTGAAATGGAATGGGGGCGATCCAAGAAAAAAATATGTTTTTGTAACCAAACATCTGCTTCATACCAAAATACCAGGGAAATGGTGTATGTATTTTCCATAATTCAAACCAAAAAACCACAAATCAAAACACCACAGTCTAAAAATAGAACAGGAAACCAATAAAGTTGATTTGTGCAGTGTGCGTGGAAGGTTGGGGACGGTAGCGTCTGAAGAACAATCTAGGTATATATGACACATCCACAACTCACCACTTATTAGACAACAAGTGGATATTTCTCCTTAGTCAAACAAGATAAGCTATGTCTCTCTGTTGGGATATATAATAACATCTCTCTGATTGAATCATCAACTATAAACAAATAGCGCCTATAGCTAATAGGGTGGCTTCGCCCCCAACAAACGGATTACACATCACAGAACCACCAAGACATCTCCAACGAATGACAAAACCCATGTATCCGAGTTTCAGGAACCAATTGCTTGGCCCATCACAGCTACTGTATGTAGAGAGTAGCAGCTTGATTTCTGATCACTATTACTTATTGCTGTTGCTAGATATTGTATTTTCCCATGTAGATATCAAGAGTGGTTGGTGCAACAACTAAAATAATGAATTAAACCAATATCATCTTCAGTGGTTTATTATCTGTGATCGTTCCAGGTGCCCTTCAAAGGAATTTCCCCTTCAAAGGTATAACATGCATGGTATCGTAAACAATCTGCAAATGACACTACCTTGATTCCACTTAATTTAGAATGGCATCACTGGGATGATGATGGTTGAGTTGGTCGGGTGGTGTTTTTATTGGTTTATTTTATCTCAGAAGAAAAAAGATGATTTTGGACGATCCCTAAACCAATGGTTTGATTCAGAAATACAAAAAAAACATCAAATGAGCCCAATTGGGCTGCTCTAGAAAAGCATTACCGACACCAATTTCACCACGTTTTGAGTTGAGCAGCAGATGACAAGCTAAAACCCCAAGAAAATTCAGCCGAGAACAACCAAAAACGTTAATATGGTTGACAAATGGTCGTGTGAGAGGTTGTGACAACGATAAGGCCTTATGTATAGCCTGACCTGATATTTTTCTCAATTCCACTTAAAAGTGTTTGTCATGGACCCACGGTGCAATAGATTTTCCGCGAATTTTAATCGTTTCAAAAAGTAGTGCAATGCATTATAATGAAATCAGAATTACAATCTCCTTCAGCATATAATCAATGTTTTGGCGATTACCCTATGTCACAACATCGAAATATAAAGCATTTTAGCCTCCGATTTAAGTGATATTTATATTTTGTAATTTTATTTTCAAATTGTTTTATGTACAGTCTTCATTAGCTCAAACGGCAGAGCGCCGGCTTCACAATCATGAGGCCAGTGGTTCGAATCCTGTAAATGTTATATGTTTTTCTGTTTGTTATTACACTTTATTTTTAGAAATTGACAGGATTGCTTATCGTTCGCTATATTTATTGAATTTTGAATGATACTTTTTTCTTTTGCAATTTCACTGCGATAAAGAACGTCCTGTAAATATAATTGTGTTGACTATTTATAGTTCAATGGAGTCCCTAAACTAGTCTATTCATGAACATGGTCTGCAAAGATGAAATTTTTATGTAAATAAGAAGCCAGTCGGCTTGTCCTTGAATCGATTTTCTTATTTCCTACACACCATAATCGCGATAGAAATGTAAAGCAAAATGTGAATGCACAACTTTCGAATTTGCTATAGTCGGCAATATGGTTCAACACATAGGGTACGTAGCAATGTTCAATCCTTTGTAAAGTTGAATAGATAATCGGATTAGGTTATCTCGTTGTTATTCCTTCTCCCTCTACTAATTCCATGAACTCATCAACTCGCGTCCTTACCAACTATTTAATTTAAATATTCATGAAATGCAAATATTGCAACGCCCATCGTACGTCGCTGCCAGACGAAGCCATCCATGATTTTATATTCCGATCTTGTTCTACATTAAAATTAATTTCAAATAAAGAATTATTGATATTTCATGCCATATAATAGGTGATTCTGCCTGTATTAAACCAAATCCGCGCCAGTGTATTCGAAGTTAGCTTTTTTCAACCATTAATGTGAATAATTTCTGTGCCATAAATGTGTTTCAAAGAGATTGGGATCATCATGTCTAATATCCCCTGGTTGGCTTCGATCATGTTATAGCGCCATCTAGACCAGTTGCGACAAACTATTAAGGTCAAGAGAATCGGGGTTTTGTCTCTGGAGTTTCTTATCCCATAATTATTAATATCCCTGTCTGTCCCTATTGAATTGCTCCTGAATAACGAATCTATTCTTGATCGTTCCCATTGATGTATTTTCAATTAGAATATGAATACTTTAAAACCTCGCTATGTATGTGCTGAATCCAGGTGTTGAATCCTGATTTGAAACTTGCAAGCGATCAACTATGAATCACGTACATCCATGGGCGCAACGAATAATGATAATGACTTACGAGGAGCTTGGAATGTTTGCATGGACAAATAAGAGAAAATGTTTCACACAATGATTGGCTTGTTTTCTACAGAATTCAGCGACCTATATCTCGACAATCACAATGAGTGTACGTGCTTAATTCCATGAACATGGGGTAATGGTTTGGCGGCAAATACCGTGTCGCATTACGTAACCAGGCATGACGAACTCTAAAATGAAATATTAAAATCGCAACAAAATAAATCCGATGTACTAGAATAATGAAACAAATTGCAACTAAGTAATTGTTGAATGATAATTTAACCAGTTCAGGCATTTTCGGTGCCTTATTATTAGCAACGCGTCTATTAGTTTTACTATTATACAAAACAGATGTTTCGAAAGCCTTTCCCAACTTTCTATCTCAATGATTACTAGGCATGTTTGTACTTATTGTAATACATTTCTCATGGCGATTCCTGATAGTTTTGTGATATTTAATAATTTTAACATTTTTAAAACATTTGTTGTGGACTTTTGGAACTGTACTATACTTCTGATATAATAGTTCGCTGGCTGGGAAGATGACTACTGGGCAAATCACCTTGTTGCAAAGTAGCTCTCTCCTCTTTCCTCACCTTAAACAGTTAGTAAGATCGAATAAAAAAATAAGAATTTTTAAATTCGTGCGGCGAACTCATGGAGGCCGCCATTTTAAAATTACGTTATAATATTTGTTGCTAATAACGCCTATTTGTTATCTTCTCTTGAATGGAGTGACCCGTTTATCATTCAATTAACTAGATTTGACCTAAACTCGATTCCAGATTATTTTTTGTACGTTCAATTGACTCCAAAACACAAATTACGTCATTTTTAATGACAAAACCAACTCTTACACGAACGAATTTGCTCCATTTCTTGGGTTTAAAATCACTTTTTACTCCTTTTCCCGTCGATTTCTTGCCGTCGTTGAAAAGCTAGTAAATACATTTAACTCTCGGATTCACAAGTTTTTACATACCCCCGAATTCATATAATTTCCCCGCAACCAAAAAACTTTAATTGCTATATACTTAACTGTGTACATCCGGGACACTGGTATACTTTAAAAACAAAATGGCGGCCCCCATAGTCGGACACGAATTTTAAAATTCGCATATTTCAATTCCATCTTACTGACTGTTAAAGGAACATTAAGTGATGTTGACAATTTTAAATTGTTAAAAATTTACTTCAGAATTCAAGATAAACATTAAAAATTGCCATTATTGTTGTTTCTACTATCAAAAATACAGCAAAACTTGATTAAAACAATACCATCGCTATTTATTGAAAAACGCCCTCTCTGCAAAAATATTACGTATCACGCGTACTGCAGGGGGATACTGCCGGGCGTAAAATGCTGATCTAGCGAAGATCAGCATTTTTGAATCGACGTTTTGTTGTACAAAGAGGGCTGATTTTTCTTAATCCTTATAGGTGTAAGTTCATACATGTATTACAATTGTAAACATATACAAATCCCAGTTTTTATCATATATTTTTGTAATTGAGGGCGCTGCCTCTTAATGCCCCTTTAACTTCATCGGTGTGCAGTTTATTCTCTGAGGTCTCTGGGCTTCGGTCTTCGGTTAATCCGGTTCTGTGAGCGTTGTGTTGTACATCCTAAAACCTCACGACACGCGTGCCTTTTAGCCAGATCATTTGCCTTTTAGTCAAATCATGTGCCATTAAAATGTGCTTTACATTCTAAGTCTCAAAATAGGTAAAGGCTAACATCACGGGGGTAATCGTTACGAACCAATAAATGGATCGTTCTGTCTATGTCTGGTATGCTTAGAGGATAAAACACCATTAAAAAGAGGATGAGATATGTTTTATAAAACATTAACGTTATAATGGTTAGTCTGATTGGTTAATGTTTCATCATTCCTTAGTAGATACGATCACCTGCATCATATTATTCAGCCATAAAGCCGCAAGGCAAGTTTAAATACAAAGGGGTAGTCATACAGGAAATACGGTATGATTTCGTAGAAAATACGTTGTCATAGGGAATATGTTGTCATAGGGAATATGTTGTCATCAGTCAGGGCAAATGTCCGAAAACGGCAGCATTTCAGTTTCGGCAGTATTTTGCCAGATTCGGCAATATCGTCCCATAATGCAATTGTGCTGCACTAAAAAAATACGACTTCTGCGCATCTGATCATAATATCGTAGTCTTTGCTCCGCGGTCGTTATTGTTGCATGGCCAATGTACGTCTGGATAGGGTGTGGACGCGACATTGCTTGCAGTAAATAAACGACTCGAGCGTGATACAATTCAGTGTGTGATGATGTGAGCTGTGTGCAGAGACTTGGGAGACCGCGGGAGTTTCGTTTTGTTAAAGGGCACTTTAAAACCCGGTTCAAAAATGTCCGGACAACAAGTAATCGAAAAGTGAGTTTCTACATAGATATTTTCATGTTTTTATCTATATTGTGATGAAGTACATTCCTCTCGCTCGCATGTATCTTTTAAAACTATGATCAAACTCGTGTAAACTGTACACTTCTAGTAGAAACTTGTATTGTAAATGTTGTGGCCAATTTCGTAACATCACAAGGTTTCAAAATTCGGAAGGCATGGTATCCGAAAGTTAAAAAAACGAATTTCATTTTTCTGTTTACAATTTCGTAACATGCAAGGCCTCAAAATTTAGAAGGTTAATACATTTCTGGTTACGTCCCCGTTTTAGCATACCCTAGTCCCTACCACTGCCCGCGTGTCTTCAATGTGTTTTTTTTTTAAAACGATGCTGCCAGTGCCAACTGACACTGAGTGAATGTCAATAATGGTACTGAGAATGAGATCCAGAGTAGTCTTGAGTTTTACAATACACAAACAAGCTTAGCTCATACAGGCCTGGAAATAGCACCCGCACTCCTGCCTATCAAAGGCTATTAGCAATGACTATGAGCGAGTAACTTTTTTGCAGCATGTTTCGTAAATTCGTGCCCCGGAATGGTTCACGTCAACAGAATATTAAAAATCACACACAAACTAACTCAATTGCCGAGAAACTTGGATTATTGTAAAATGTGGGTGGTTGCAAGAGCCTGTTTGGACGTAAAATGTGATTGATTACGAGAGTCTTGTATTATCGCAAGGTGAAACTAGATGCTAGCCCCGGTAAATTGATTTGACGGAATATACCGCACATGTACATTATAGGCCTACTTTCATGAATATGACTATATTTATCCCCCAAAATGTACAATGTAAAAATGTAAAATACAGGATTGCTCCAAATTCAAGCCAGTATTTCTTGGAAAATGAAATAGATTGAGCTACAGTTAGCCAAGCTACATAGATTCTTTGGACACTAAATTATGATTTTGACAAATTTTATTCGGGAAATGGGGAATATGTTGCCATTTTTACACGGCGACGCATCAAATGACGGGAGTCTGTCTTCTGCTGGAAGACGTATAAGTTGGATATTTCAATAGAAGGAGGGCTTAAAAAGGCGACTACGTTTCACAGTAGGCTTCCTTCAGTAATTTTCAAGATTGAAAAAAATCCTATTTTGCCAATTTTCAACCATAAGATCAGTTTCTTATATCTGAGATAATGGTGTAAGCTCGCCTAGAAAATGATAGTCTCATCTCTGTGTATAGGCTCAAAAAGTTGTAATTTCGAATTGTATTGCGAAATACAACCAATTTTTGGTATGTCTTGAATGCTTGCAGTCAAAATGTGTTTTACGTCCTCTTATTAGATTTTACGATATGATCATTTAAACAGCGCTACCCCTATTTTCAACCCGATGAAGCCTCGCCTTCCTTCCAGCCTTCGATTAAGTGTGTTCAGGAAACGGGAAGACAATTCGGCACTAGACTGAGCGAGCATAAGAAAGAGGCAGAGAAATTCAGCAACACAACAACCACCAGAGCAGGGAGAAAGGCATCTGTCACTACTGTTAATAATTCGGCTATAACAGACCATGTAGTGGATTATAACCATGTCATCGGGTGGGAAAAGGCTTAGGTCATTGGCACAGAGCAAGACAGGTATAAAAGATGGACCAGAGAGGCCATCGAAATCAGAAAGAGATATAATTTGATAGAATTCACTTTTTTCCCAATTTTCATTTATATTGCTAGCACTTTTGGATATAAATTCCATTTTAATTCACCAAACGTAACTCTTCCTAGGCTAATTGATCCAACCCATATTGCCTCTGTTTTATATTGAGAGAGAGACCTGATATAGACTTGAACTTGTCCAAGACTACTATGACCTTGATCTTCATTTCTTAAGAGCATTTTTTTTCTGGTAATTTATGAAAGGAAGTTTAATACCTTCAATTTGTTCGTCTTACATTACTTTGCATGCTAAAACCTCTATACATAATACAAATAATAATGCAGAAAAGGACATTCTAGCCTTACCCCTTTGTTTATAGGGGAAATTCAGAAACATGTCCATTATGGGTTATACAGCTACTTATATCATTATACAGAGTTTCTACCCATTTGATGAAGCTAGGACCAACATTTACTGCTTATCAATACTATCAAATGTTTTACTTAACTCTAAAAAACATAATTACTCCAGATATGTTTGCTGTTTGTGTATACCTTAAAACGTCTTCAATTAGCCTAGCATTTTCACCTTTAAAAACTTCTTTAATATCCTATCTGGTCAGGATCCACAATCTTAGTATTGATTGTTTGCATTCTAATTGCCAAAGCCTTCATGGCTATTTTACAATCAACATTCGTTAATGTACTTAGTAATATGGTCTCCAGTTTGTCTGTGAATCACGTGGTTGGTTTTTGACTTTGTGTATTAATGTTATCATACCTTTCCTTGTAACATATGTGGATGTGTTACACATGTATTTGATATGAAATGTAAACATGAAATGTGAAAGTTATGTGAACATGAATGTAAACATGCCGAAAAGCATATGAAAATGTAAAAATGCTTAAAAGTATATGAATGTGCTAAACATGTATCCATAATGTAATGTAAACATGATGAAACTATGTGAAATATGAAAATTATGATAGTGATACATAATAAAAGATTTTAAAACAATCATACCTTTCCTTTGACTTCGACCTAGTGGCAATTTTTATAACCTTCATTTAATGAGTTCATAACTAAAACACCAACTTCACTCCAAAAGTGTTTACATATGCACGGATTCGTAATGGGAAATAAAATCTACACTCTTTCTTTAGTGGTGATTTTTATAACCACTCTTTCTTTAGTGGTGATTTTATTTTATGCACATTTTAAAGGCGTTTTTCTCATTTTCAACATTTCCAACAGTCCAAATTCAGAATTCTACAACTTCAGTTTTGAATGTCCGATTTCAATGAATATTTTTCATGATACATACGAGGGGGTATCAAAAGGGTCAAAGGTCATGTAGGGGTCATTGGAGGTCAATCTGTGCACACACCATGTTACCCATAAGTTTATTGTCACCAAGCTTGATTGTAATGACCTTTGACCCCTTTCTGTCAAAACTTTAAACTTTTCATTGCTGTTTCGGGAATAACACAATCTGAGAATCAATCAATGGCGGTCAATCTGAGGATCTCTACAATGGCGGTCTGTGGACAGGTAATAAATAGTGGGAGAAATGTGTAACTTTGCACAGGGACTTTGTAAAGATGTCTGAAGGATTAGGGGAGGATGGGGCAACTGGTCCGGTTAAGCATATTTCATGATATAAAAGCTTAAAGCTCGTGTAAATATTTATGAAATTGCTATGAAAATATCACCCATGTAACTGTTTACATATAATATATAATCAATGTTAAAAAATATCCAAACAAAAGGCCAATTACCACTAACTAAAAACTTTACTTGGCACGGACCAGTTACCCCATCATTGGGGCAACTGGTCCTATATGTTCCAACGGTTAGAATACACAGAAATCATTGATTGACAACACGGTAAATAGGCAGTATTTTCTTTACAAACTCATTTCCATATTATTTAACGTGTAAAAAGGATACATGTCTCATGAAATCCATGTTTTATACAGTTTTCGTGGTTAACGTGTAAAAAGCAGTAATACTAATGGTATACAAAGCAAGCGCAATTTTCGACTGCACGTTTATTAGATAAAACGGTATGAACCTAGTTAAATGGTTACATGGTTGTGATATTCAGACGCCCCATACATTTGTATATATATATACCTCTTTCTTTAATGATTTTATTTACTTCACATAATCATCATTTAGTACTTATAATAAACCATCTAGATATTTAGCCAGCTTTTCATGTTACAGGGGAAGTTAGTCAATATAACAATGATGACCCAACGGTTAATATACACACAAAGCAGTGGATAAAATACATAAATCATGATATTTTTTTCGTCATAGTAAATACCTTTACCGTGAGACACCATTCAAAGTATAATAAAGATGTAATTAATTCATAATACCGAGGTTTTATACCATTCTAAAGCAATTTCATGTCATATTGTAATCCTTCAATATCAGAAATAGTGGTATTAGACTCGAAATGCCCCAAAATGTCTAAGAACTTGAAAGAATGTGAATTATTTCATATTCTATTCACATTTCAATACCGAATCATGTTTCATTGACACTAACAACTAATTTTCAAAATGAATTTTACAATTTTGATTAAGTTTTTGCAGGCGGACCAGTTGCCCCATACCCCTTCGGACCACTTGCCCCAACAAATGACGTAGCACTTTGTCGAGATGAAACATTATTCAAACACGCCTGCGACGTAATAAATTTTACGCCAAAATGTTTTAAGACATACCACCATTTGTCATAATAATCAATAACTCCAATACATTCCAGAAAAAAGGCAAAACTGCATTTTTGTTTTTAGCCGTTACACAAATTTCTGTAGCCAGCGAATATCTTTGAATTCACAATATTACGGCGTTCGGGTCCTACAAGTAGACCAGTGTCTTAGATAACATAAGAAATGGTGTACTTTGTTATTTGCAAATTCATAAACTAATAACTCTACCAAATGAATAACCGTGATAATGATTTAAGTTGAAGCATTCTTTAAATGATAATATTGATCGGAAATAAAACCACAAATGTCCCAAGTTAGCAATATGCGCCATTTTACGGTCATTTCAACCACAACCCATGGTTTTAATCATATTTCGGAAAGTCCCTAAGCACACTACAATATAGCACCCATCAAATGCAATATGCACATAGTATCTTAAGACTACTGTACTGCATGTATATATTTACTGTTGCATATCTGTCAATCATATAAAGTACATTAAACATATGATCTAAACCCATCTGCATATATCGCCCATACTATCTGTGAATTTCAATCAGTCACTCAATGAGTTGGCTTCAAAGATCTGGAGAAAATAACATGTGTAAATACCCTAAAGTTCCAAATGTTTTGGATTGTAGAAGGTAAAGATATATTTCAAGTATCAACAAAAGTCGTACTGTTCAAAAGAAAGCAGTATGCCCATACAATTACAAAATCCTTCATTTCGGACCACTTGCCCCACGGTCCAGTTGCCCCATATTCCCATTTTCCCCTACATATCAAAATAAAGTTTCTGGCTCCTTCACTTCTGGGTGATTTCTAAAATGTTTTGATACCACCTCGTATGTAACACAAATTTTACCTTCAGCCCAATTCAGCCTGGTTATGACATGTGGCGTCATTATTGAAATCTGCACGGATTCGTTTTGGGGAATTAAATGTTCACTCTTCCTTTAGTGGTGATATAGACCCATTCGGTACACGTTTTCTAACCGGTCAGTTATAGCACCTGCATAGTTCAATGACTCCTAGTGACCCCATATGACATGTCACTTTTAATCGCTGACGACCCTATATGAACATGAATCCAAGGAATCTTCCAAGGAGTGTTTTCAAACACTGTGGAAACTTACAAGCAAATAAGAATAAAGGAAAACGCAGTAGAGCTGATTATTTTTTTATAAAATTTACTTCAGAATTCAAGATGAACATCAATAATGGTCATTGTTGTTGGTGCCACTCACGAAATCACGAAAGCAGCCTTTTTGCCTAGCAAACCGCGTGTAAAACTGCAAAGCGTATAACTACGAGGGTCGTTCAATAACTAATGAAAGTGATCATGGATCATGGTGATCATGAGTGATTCTATCGAGGGATAATGTGATCAATACAAAGTATGAACCTTTGTCTTTCAAACAATACAGTTTTGGATTTCTAAGTGTGAATTATGACGTCATAGCATTGTCTCAAAGTAAGTATACTTGGGACACTGCTAAATCAGTTATTTGGCAGTAAATTTGAATTGTTTGTATGAAACATGTGGTAAGAAGATTGCATAACATGACACCAGAAACAGGTAAATCCCAATTTCTTTCGCGTAAGTACGATAAAAAAGACCATCATTTTAATCACTGTGTAATTTGATATATGTAGTATAAGAGGAAAAAGTAAGGAGAGGCAATTGAATAAAAAGTATACAAATATCAGTATTTCAAATAGCAAATTTCATTGAAAAATGCCCAGTAAGTAAATCACTAATATTGCGGAAAATCAAACAATTTAGGAAAAATCCTAGCATTTAACCAGTTTTGGAGATTCCATATAATAGCTAACTAAAGATCTGAACTTATTCGCATGAAACCTGCAGAAAATATGTGCATGCGCAGACGGCAGATCATTTTGAACTGGGCCAAAATGGCTAAAATCATGAAATTTACCAGATAAAAGCTTACTGTGCCTTCAAATTTTAATCAGAAAATAATGAAAAAAGCTTAAATTAATGTGTATAAATATTGTTATATTCAAAAATGAAGATATACATGAATGTATCAATCAAAGATGGCTGCCACAACCTCTCTTATTACTGTTATCTTTAGAGCTACTAGATATGTATTGTTAAAGTAATCGTCACATAATTTCAATGGTTTGAGGAAATGTTATGAACAACTCCTCTTGAAATCCCCACTATTATTGCTTTACATCCCACAACAATTTACTAAATTATAATCCCTCCATTGTTCTTTATCCTTTGTTGTTTTCTAAGGTATATTATTGCGGATTTTGCTAAATAAAAGCGTATTTGAGATGGTCCTTTCTTGGTTTGTATTAAGGAATTCAGATCTAACAAAAAAAATTAAACAGAGATAAGTGTATGTTCTAACTATGTGCCAAGTGTTATCTGTTGTTATGCTTGCATTGCCGAGATATACGCAAATGTATCAATCAACCCATATTCAACATATTACATATCCAGCCAAATAATTGATAGATTTCAGTCAGTGTCTGAAACCTATTGTGTTTATGTTAATGACGTTACATAACCAAAGGTATCTAACAATCCAAAATTGTATTGATTGAAAGACAAAGGTTCATACTTTGTATTGATCACTCATGCATCCCGTACCATGATCACTTTCATTATTTATTGAACGACCCTCGTATAATATATATGGAGCGTAGTCCGATCCCGTTTTTTTTCTTCAAATTTAACAATAAACCTCCCATACGTTGTGTGTAAGCGATGTCTCTGCATGGTTTTTATTCTCGAAATAACTTATGTTTGTTTAAAAAGGGTTAAATTAGAAATACCAATTGCAGTAACTGTGTCAATGACAATGTAAACAAACAGCGCAACTGTTAGAGCGCCCTGATAACCTGCCTCTAATTCCTTTCATGAGATGATTGACTTAATGGCTGGTTTCCAATTCCGAACGTTATCGGGAATCAAATAATGGGTTCTGGTATTCGGGCTCTAGTACGGACACAATATTCAGTATCTACTGCAAATTATGAGAACGTATATTACAAGATACCTATTTTGTCAACATTTTAATCAAATGAATGAGGTTAATCATTTAAAACTCGTTTTGATTTGTAATTACGATTACTTTAGTATTCCAAGTCTTGATTATCATGCAAAGAAACAACTCCGTTGTTTGAAACATATCTAAGTAACAAACTACAATTGACTGTTCGGAAACATAATAGTGGCATTCAAACAGAGCCTTCTGTTACTTATCTCAAATACTTTCCTCAAGCTATTGTATAAGTTCATTAGGTTTGTTGAAGTAAATAATTGGATTACACATTATGTTTATCAAAACCAGTGATTGAGGTGAATAAATAACATATAATATATTTTTAAGCACTGGTCACAACACTGTGTTTCATGCGCCTTGCAATCATCAGGTGACTGAGGCCCATCACCAAACACACATAAATTATTTTTTCTTGGCACGGCTTGGTGGTCTGTTGCCATGCCTACACTTACTTATAAGTTCACTTCTCTTGTTAAGCAAGCCCTTTTCATTGATCTTCTTCTCACACAGTATAGCAAACTTTTCCTCTAAGCACAGATTACATATACCTGATCTCCTCTTGAAAGTGTTGGATTTACATAATATGCCCCAAATGAGGTGAATAAATATATATAAATATTTACTCACCAACTAACGTTTCTTCTGACTAGTTCAGTCAGATTTCATCAGAGTTGTGATCCACTGTTGGAACCGCGGGAACTAGTGTTGCCAGATACGCGGGAATCAGAGTTGCCTGATTCTTTCTTCAACAGCGGATTGTAGAGATTGCAATGTAATCCGTTTCTTGACACGCTAATAGTACGTAAGAGTGATGGCTCGGTCAAACTACTAGTCTACCGCAAAAAATCACACACAGACCAGTATCTCAACTTCGCCTCACACCACCCCCTACACCAAAGTTAGGCGTGATACGTACGCTACTTGATAGGCAGGACAACATTGTTACAGAGGACAAAGACAAAGAGGCGGAGGAAACAAAAATAAAAGATGCATTGGCCAAGTGTGGTTATCCGACGTGGACCATCAAAAAGGTGAAACAACAAATGACAGACAAAAGCAAGAACAGTATAACAACAAGAAAAAGAAAACCACTACAACGGACGAGACCAAGTGGAAGAAATTGGCAGTGATTCCTTATGTACAGGGTGTGTAGGAAAGAATGCAAAGGATCTACAAGAAATATGACATCACCACAGCTATGAAGCCACACGTCACTCTAAGACGATTATTGGTGCACCCTAAGGACAAACGCAAATTAGAGGATAACGCCAATTGTGTTTATGAAATTTCCCTGCAAATCCTGTGACTCTTCTTACATTGGTGAAACGGGCCGTTTATGTTGCACAAGAATGTCGGAACACAAAAAGGACGTTGAAAAGGCATGTAAAAAGAAATACACCAGAGCAGAAAGGAAAGCGTCGGAAAGCGAACAGAATAAGTCGGCCATCGCGGATCATGCGGCGAGAAACAATCACATAATAGACTGGGAGGAGGCTAGGATAGTAGACAAATAGGAGGAACGTATACAACGGTGGATCAAGGAAGCAATTTGGATTAAGAAGAGGGGCAAGCGCAACCTGATGAACCAGGACGAGGGGACCTACATGTTGAGCAATCTCTACAATCCACTATTGAAGAAAGAATCAGGCAACTCTGATTCCCGCGTATCTGGCAACACCAGTTCCCGCGGTTCCAATTTACAGTGGATCACAACTCACTGGATCACTGGTTTTGATAAACATAATGTTTAATCCAATTTCCTCAAGCTATTTTTAGAAACTGAATTTTTCACACACTGATAATCCGCGCTGCTGAAAACCAACATAGCTTACATATTGACGAAGGTTGAAAGAACAATATTTATTTTCATTCTTTGGAAAAGCTTTAGGGCAATTCCCGTGAACATTGCAGACGACCATGAACTAACTTAAACAACCTTCGTATTGTTGAAACACGTATTATTGCGGATATCCAAAGTATACAATTCAATTTAGTATTCCATGCTTTCTGACGGTGCAATAAAACTCTGAAATGAATAATGTTCAACCAAATTACCCGGATGCACATAATATTCTAACAATATTGTTCACTCCACTTGCGTAGTGCGCACAACATCAAAAGACGTCTGTGATTGTATAAATCCGCAGATAATGCGTACGAGTACATTTGGGTGATTTGGCGTTGCAGGTCAGTTTGTTTTACGTTGTTTTACTATGTTTCAAAATAGACTATACCATAATGAAAATACCATTACATAATACATTGAACAAGGTTTTGATATTCTTGTATCACATTAATAAGGTTTATGGAAGGCCTACTTACATAAACCAATTTATTTACGGGAGCAGATACCCCCTGGGCTATCCCTTTAGCAGTGGGCGTCTATGTGCCTTGGTTACCGTACATCGGTAAAATCAGCATCCTTGCTTTCATGCCCGCGAGTTTTGCCCTTTGTTTTGGCTCTGGACGAGGTTCCGTGCTTTTACCTTTCCATTGTTTTGATCATATTTCTCTTTGGCTTCATCGTGACGGGTCGCTTTCCTTGAAATTCTCCTTGGTACATCACAAGGTTTTTTGCTTTGGTTTTTCCTGCTACGTTCTACTTTTGATTATTATTATTAACTAATAACTGTTATTGGACCAGCAAACAAACCTCGGAAGTTTACGTGGTTTTATTCTTGGATTTTGCATCATGACGGACTAGTATTGTAACTATACCTTTTATAGTTTCAATAATACGATCGGTAAACAGTGAGTAATTATATTAAAATTTAATCGCCGATCTATAACTTTTCATCAACATTATGGGTCGTCCTAAGAAGGCCAAGGCCCAGGGCACCAAAAGGAAAACGACTACAACAGTCGCGGCGGCTAGAAATCCACCCCAACCACCGGTTAATAATACTAATTCCGGTACAACGACAAGTGATACGGCTGTTCGACAGACAAGATCACAGGCAAGAGCCATAATTGATCTACTGCAATCTAGCCGTAACGGGCTTCATCATCAACATCATCAACAAATGCACGCAATGTTGACGAACCAATTCGTAACGCTTTCGGCCAGACAACAGCATCCGGGTCCGGGCGATCACAACAACAAATCGCTCAAAACCCGACACGCATACAAAGAAGTCGATCTCAAGTTTCTCAAGAAATGAACCAGAGCGGTATACCAACAACCAGCGATGCCAATAACATTCCTGTACAAAATGGCGACGAATTATCAATCGACGTTTCGAATGAAGAACTCCGTGAGCTGGAGGAGGATGGAGCTGACGAAAACTTGCCTCAAGGAGTACATGTATATCGGAGTTTTGCGGGAGCCACGGCATCCACTAGCAGAGATACTGGCGCGGGAAGGAGACTCGACGTCCCGGCAGCTGCAGTCAACTTTTGTCGGGTAGTGACGAACGATTTGTTCCGTGGACAGCAGCAGCAGAACAACAGGGTGATAGATGGTGAGATTGAGAATCCTTTTTTCATTTCTGCCCCATCCATTGATCAAAATGATTCATTTGCATCATTTAATCAGCAGCCGGAACGAGCACTTAATGTCATTTGTAATCCCCTTGATTGTGATATATCACCATCCATTCAAGACAAAATAACCAAGGGTGATTTTGTTGAGTTTAGCAGCTTGCTAGACATCAATACAAGTAATTCCATTAATGCCCCTGATAATGTCAGTTTTGGCGTCAATAGTACAGGCCAAATTGTATTAACTCAAGCTAGACCTCAGCGCCAAATTACAACAATCAATGCGTGGACTAGCGCATTCCTTGTTTTTACGGCTATATATCTGCGTGCGCATCCAAATAGAACACAAGAGCTCCTGAAATATGGCCATATTATTAGAATGGCTTCCACCCGTTTTCATAGGGTGGGGATGGAGATCTTATGATCGACAGTTCAGACTGAGGCAAAGATCACAACCACAAAGATCTTGGTCCATTATCGATGGGGAGCTATGGACACTTCACGTAGCAATCCCTTCATCGTTCAATTTTGTACCTCCACAACCCCAACAAAACTCTTTTCGTGGCTCAAACCAGAAGAGAGTCCAGCCCAAGTCAACCCAAGGGTCACACACAAGGCTCAACAGTCCCCTTATCGAGCACCACAAAGACAAAGAGGCTCAAGCAGTAAGTTTGCCAAAAGATACTGCTATCATCACAATAACAAAGGCTCCTGCGCACGTTCAGATTGCAGGTTCAAGCACGCATGTTCATCTTGTAAACAAGAAGGACATGGCGCAAGTTCATGCACCAATAAATAATTGCATGAACCCTAATACCAATGGTCAGGTTTTTAAGCCTTCTATTTGCAAATCAGTTGGTAACATAGTTCAAAATTGCACCTGCTGCCCATACCCATCACCCATTATTGTTTCAGAGTTAATCCCTTTACTAGATATCTACCCACTTAAGCCAGCTGCTCTCACTTTAAAAGAGGGGTTTTCTTATGGTTTTAAACTTGGCTTTGAAGGTAAACGGGAATCAAGGGTCGCTAAAAACTTAGTTTCGGTACAAAATGATCCTTCAACTGTTCAGACCAAGTCGAAGAAAGAAATTGATTTGGGACGTATGGCGGGACCATTTAATCAGGCACCACTTCCTGACCTTATTGTTTCACCCATTGGTCTCGTTCCAAAATCAGTCCCTGGTAAATTTCGATTAATTCACCATCTGTCACACCCTGATGGGGAATCTGTTAATGATGGCATCAATAGGGATGTTTGTACGGTGCGCTACTCTAGCTTTGATGACGCAGTTAATTTAGTGGTAAGGGCGTGTAAAGGGGCTCTCATGGCAAAGGCCGATATGGAATCCGCATTTAGACTATTACCTGTACACCCCGATGACTTCGGCTTGTTAGGCATTAAATTTAATGATATGTTTTATGTTGACAAGGCCCTTCCAATGGGCGCTTCATGTTCCCCCGCCTATTTTGAGCTTTTTTTCATCTTTTTAGAATGGGTTGTAATAAGGGAAGCGGGGTCTGACATGGTGGTACACTTCGTCGATGATTTCTGCTTCATTAGTAGCGCAGATACATCAAATAGGCATTCGTGTCACAGACTTGTTGCATGTTTTGAGAATGTGTGCAAAAAGCTTGGCGTTCCTTTGGCCACTGATAAATCAGTAGGACCAACAACTAAACTCGTTTATTTAGGCTTAGAGATTGATTCGATTCGTCAGGTAGTGTCAATACCGGATGAGAAATTACACAAGATCATTGACAAAGTCAATTATGCAATGCATTGCAATTCAATCACACTCAAAGAATTACAATCTCTTATTGGCTCCCTTTCTTTTGTGTGTAGGGCAATATCTCCAGGTAGGGCGTTTTTACGCCGTCTAATCGACCTAACGTGTGGCCTCAAGAAACATTGGCATAGAATTAGACTTACAAAGGGTTCCAAATGTGATTTAGGAATGTGGTCATTGTTTTTACGGGATTTCAATGGATGTGCTATAATACCCGAGAAATTTTAGAGGGATGACGGGGACTTACAACTCTTTACTGACGCTAGTGGCGGTATAGGATTCGGGGGTTTCTTTTGCGAGAAATGGTTCCAAGGTCATTGGCCGCAAAATGTGATGCGCAAAGATTGCGTGGCTGGAATTCTTTCCAATTGTGGTCGCCGTATCCTTGTGGGGCAATTTGTTACGAGCCAAGCGCATAATTATTCGTTCAGATAATGCCGCAGTGATTGCTATCATTAATAAGCAGTCTTCAAAATGTCCTAGAATTATGAGCCTAGTCAGGTTCTTTATCTTACAGTGTCTGAAATGCAACGTGGCATTTTCTGCTCGCCACATTGCTGGTAAATCTAATGATATAGCGGATGCTTTATCCCGCTTTCAGATGCCGCGTTTTCGGGAAGCAGCGCCGGACTCAGACGTTCACGGAACTCCAGTTCCTGCCACTCTCTGGGAGCTTTAAAGTTGGAAACTCGGCGCTTACTGACAGCGTCACTGGCTTCCAATACTCGTGTGACTTATGAAAGGGGGGTTGAGTCTTTTGACTCATTTCGCTCAAAGTTTGGCCTTAACAATCAATGGCCTGCCCCAATTGATCACATCGTTTCTTATATTGCGGGCTTATCAATTGAAGGCAAGTCACCTTCAACAATCAACACTTATATCTTTGCCCTTGCATATATCCATAAATTGAATGGTTGGCAGGATCCCGCTGATAATTTTATTATCAAAACCTTAAAGAGGGATGCAGGAGACAGGGCAAACGCTCGGATTGTAGACGCCCTATCTCTTTACCTATCCTCCGTCAGTTATCACATTTATTGAATGGCTTATGTCAATCTACGTTTGAGGCTTACCTTTTTAGGGCAGCTTTTTTACTCGCCTTTTTTGGATTTCTGAGGGTGGGGGATTTACTGTCGCATCAAAAAATGGTGATGGTAGTAATACCCATTCAATAAGGGACATAGTTATAAACAATGGTCCCCCAGAATGTATGGAGGCGACCATCGGGTTCTCAAAAACAGACCAGTATGGGGAGTCAACAACTCTACACTTTGCAAGAGGGACTGATGCCCTCTTATGCCCTGTCAGTGCTATGATCAATTATTTGAGAGTCAGACCAGAGGTTGAAGGACCTCTGTTCATTCATTTTGGTAAAGATCCACTGACCCGATATCAATTTGATTCTATGTTGAAAAAGGGCATTAAGGCAATGGGACTGTGTCCTGCATTTTTTAGTCCACATAGCTTTAGAATTGGTGCAGCAACCTCCGCAGCAATCAGTGGCATCCCAATGGACATAATCAAAAGTATGGGTCGTTGGCAATCATCTGCCGTCAAACTTTATATCAGACCACACAGGTTGCTGCTCATTCCATAATCTACCATTTGCTTGCTTTTGCTTTGCTATTTATCTTGATTTTGCTTTGCTTTCCTTTTCTGCTTTGTTTTTATTTTTGTTAATTTTAATACAGGACATTTGAAAACCTGGATCATTGGCGACTCCATCATTAAATATGCTGGCCTAAAACAGACTCAACTACGTGGTGGAGGAAGGGTCTTTTGGAATGGTGTCCCTGGTGCGAGGATTACGGGCGTAGCCGATTGGTTAAGGGGCATTAGAAGACCATTCCCCACTACTCTTATAATTCACTTAGGTACAAATGATATATTTGCTACTTCTATACATGTGGTTCGGCGGCGCATCGAGCTCACCTTGTCTGGCCTGCGCAATATGTTTCCTCTCACGCGCATCATATGATCGCTCATTCTGCCTCGCTCCTATTTTCATAATGAGGTAATGGTTGCGCGCGCAACATTAATAATCATGCTATACGCATCTGCAGGCCAATGCCGAATACTCATGTTATAGGACATGCACATGTACTTCCCATAAAGTTTGGCCACTTGTTTAGGTTCGATGGCTTGCACTTGTCTACAGAAGGAACCAACGTCTTCAGACAACACCTGGAGCAAGCACTGCGTTTTTTCAACGAGTACCCAGAGGAGTTTGAGTATCCCAAGAAGGGATAGGACTGATTTGATGAATATATATCTGTACATAACAAACTTCCATTTTGTATATTGCTCCAGTTGATACTTATTGTTCTACTTGCTCTTACAATATTTGGGCAAGTGTTCATATGGAAACTTGAATGGTGTAATTTTAGAGTCAGCAATTTATGTGCTCGCTCTATTATTGCCATTCATTAATTAAATTGATACAATAAATTATGCAGATTAGACTATAGGACATTAAAATATTTACATATGTTATCAGAATCATATGTTGAATACCATACATTTGAGTCAGTATACAATGTGAAATTAGCAGATGTTACTTCTCTGAGCTATTCTCTAAGGGTAGGGGTTGGTAATCTACAGATCCCTGGAATCATGTGCTGACAAAAGTTATAAATGACTCATCTAATATAATATTGGTCCTTAGTCAATTCATTAGTTCATCCATCATTGTGTCATCTCTGTAGCATAACTCTCTTAGGTGTTATACATTAGGTTTAGGTATTTTTACTTTTCCAAAACATTTGATGGTTGTTGATGATGCAAACACGTCTGTTATCAATTTATACAATTATATTTCCATGACTTACTATTATTTGATTATACAATTAGCATCGTCAAATGGACGATCAGATCGATCTATTTATACAAATATTGTATGTATGATAAATTTACTCTCCAATGTATTATTAAGGTACTACTATATCATGTAGTGACATATCATGAATAAATTAACACTATGTTTAATTTAATTCTACAATTGAATGTTGTAATGAAAATTACCAGTATTAATTGTAGTGAATCTACAGTCAGTTCAATCTATTTATACACAAATTGTATGTATGATAAATTTACTATCCAATATATTATGTAGTGACATATCATGAATAAATTAAACTATGCTTAATTTAATTCTACAATTAAATGACGTAATTAAAACTACCAGTATTAATTGGTGTGAATCCACAGGTGACTTATCATCAATAGATTAAAACTATGTTAAATTTAATTCTACAAATGAATGAGGTAATTAAAATTACCATTATAAATTGTAGCGAACCTACATAGTTGATAATGATTAAGAGTGCCATTTTTGGGTGCTCAGTGAAGGTTAATAAATCGATGAAGCCGATGAGCAATACCTCCATTTTTGTTTCTCCTGTGTTTGTTATCTGTAAATAATAGTCATTCAATATTATATAATTATCATTTGACATGTTAAAAACGAGATAATTGTACTCTTTAAACTGAACATGAAATTGGTTCATTATTTAGCTGTTATTGAAGTTTCGTTAGACTGAGGGGGGAAATCAGGCCACAGTTATCTGGACTAGCATTGTTTTTCATGTTATATCAATATTATGATATTACATCAAGCAGCTCACCAAGACGTATTCTACAATATATGACGCACGTAAAGCAGCGCTCCTGAACACACAAGCATACTGAAATCATGTATACTTAACTTTTTCAAATGCCTGGTTTACGGAACGTCTATGCTGTTATTATTTCGATACATTGATAATTGCCGTAGAATAAAAGCCGTACCTCAAATTAAACGCGTCTTGCAAACATTGCGTTTATGAGACCAAGGTATTTCGAATCTATTGAAACCCAATCGGGAAGGGATGCGAGGAAAATCAATTTCTGACAAGATTTTTAAAACTAAACTTGCACAAGAACTACTATCAATTCAACATTTCAGAAATCGGAACTAACAACTTCAAACTGATATTGAAGGTCGCAAAAATGCGGGGGTTGGTTGACGTCATTTTGCATGGTTATAATCTCATAAGTCTCG
The DNA here is from genome assembly GCA_035610835.1 of Ophiura sarsii. Taxonomy (NCBI): domain Eukaryota; kingdom Metazoa; phylum Echinodermata; class Ophiuroidea; order Amphilepidida; family Ophiuridae; genus Ophiura; species Ophiura sarsii. Next base: position 16,537,713 of record CM069445.1, read on the forward strand.
TAAACGCCACTGACTTTAGTTTGTATCAATCGTTGTATTAAAAGTAATATTTGGACATTCAGAAGGGTTCCAATTTCTTAGTGTATTAAGCGTGTTATATTATTAGATGAAAATGTCGTGTGTAATTCGCAACCTTAAAAGTTGAAATCTCCAATTTCCCTCTGGCTGACGGGCTCTTCTAGTGTTGCAATAGATGTTGCATCTTCGTTTCCTTCCCAAAACAGTCCATTGTTCTCAAGATACTTGGATAACGACAAATCCCCCATGACTCGGCTTCTAAGAATGAGATTATGAATCTTTGCATTATTCACATCGAAGTATCAAGTACCGTACGCAAGGAAAGATTAGCTATCCAGACCATGATGATCTCATTTAAATTGTTTTGATACAACTCAATCGGGTTAAAACTGTGAAAAAGGACGTACTACCTTAGCCATCATCACATGCGGTCTAGTGTAGCTGAGTGCAAACTGTTGTCATGGGTATTTTACGTAATATTTTGGATCCATGCTTTTACGCTGTGATCACATATTTTAAGATGGAATATTTTGGCTTCTGTTATGTTTTCTTTGGCTATACTACCTATTTTTTATATGAGCGGATATTATGTATAATATATGGGTTACATATGAGTGTTAAATTGTATGATTTAAGTCAATATTTTCTATTTTTGTAACGAATTCTGGAATAGGGAGAATTCTGGAATAGGGAGAACATTGTTCTATTCCACACTGTATTGCAATGGTTCTTATCCGCTTATATCCTCTTGGAGATTTGACTTCAACATTGGCGTAAAGTTAAATGCGATTTTAAGCACGATTGCTACTGCCTCTTATTATAATATACCGAATTGTCAGTAATCAATTGAGCTTCAGTCTTTTTGAAGTTTACAGTTGTTTTATTACCCCCAAAACCCTCTTTCATCTCGTGTAATTAGAAAGTTCCGCTAAATATAGACTTCCCAAATTATTGTTGTTTTCAACGCAATTATCAGTTCCATGTAAATTGTGGAAAATTATATTTAATTCCCCTACCTGTCATTGATACTTGATATGCCGCAGGATATTCAGTGTTTGTAAAAAATGGTATAATGGGACCTTTTAGGAGTTAAATGATTTGAATGGTACATACAAGGACCGTACAACTCCTATTTTACCCAAGAGAAAGCGTGTTTTCAAAGATAGTAAACAGTTTCTCAGAAAGGTCGCACTGAAACGACACAGAGGAAAATGAATGATGAATTTGAACTTGAGAGCTTATAAGTGAAAAGGTTAGAAATATAACTGTTTCATATGATCTGTGAAAACCCGTCGGATGTCGCAAAATGTGAAATAGGGATTATGGGTAAAATATTTCCAATACTTTGTGTCATCATCTTTCATGAAATTTAAACTTCGAAAACTGACTTCAGTCAATTTTATTATTAACCTTAAAATGTTATTCTATTGAATTATGTATCTTTTTGGCCTGCTTTCATGATTTCTTTGTTTGTAGCTTTTTATGAAATCGCAATTATCATTCACTCATAACTTTTTTTGTAGTGATCGTAGAAAAATGATCGAAACAGTTCTGTAATCAGCACAGTTTTAGCTTTCTTATGATATAATAACTTCAAAATGCAAAATGCCACCATGTGTCGTGTTTTCACAGATCGCATCACATTTCGATATACAGGGTGAGTCAAAAAACATTTTGCCCTAATTGAAAAAATTTAAAAAAAAATTTCTGACCACAAAATTAAGACAAACAAAACTCTAAATGATTGCGCCATTTCTTTGCTATCATCTGGAAAATAAATCACGCTATTTGATGACACCGTTAAGTAAATATGACTATTTCAGTACAGAAGCTGTTTTTTCACCAAAAACACGGTTTTTAAAATTTCAAGCTTAACGAGCTCAATAATGTTTACTAGGATTATGATGTAAAGCATTACACATCTTGTTTATTAAAAGAATTAAGTAGACAATAGACTTGTTCAAAATTGTCTCCTAATAGATTAAAACATGAAATATGGATTAAATCGTATCACCACTGTCAGTTAATAAATATTAATTGCAAGGATTAAATAGTCCGCAAGGGATATTCATAAACATGATAAAACTAGATGAGGATATTGAATAAAAATTGTCACCAGTGACTATCTGATAATGGCCAATACCGTTACGGACGTTACAGATACATGCAACTTGCAACTTTTAATTGAATAGCACATCTGTTTGCTGATAAGATAACACTTTATTTCTTAGTATGCTAGTAGTAAACACTCTAATGTTCAATATAATGAAGCAATTTTGTTTTAGCTTTCTTAGTTAATTAGCAACAAAAATTAGAAACGAGCGTTACGGACGTTACCTTGAAATGAAGTGCCTTTTTGACTATGGTACATATCCTTAAATCTCTGTTCAGTTCCCTGTTTTATTTTTTTTCTGTCAACTATATTGAGCAAGCTCTGACTCCATTCTATTTTAACATGAAAAGCAAGTTTGAAATTAGTACTCCCGTATCGTCCAACGCTGTTGATTTAGTGTTACGGACGTTACAATTTGAAGCGTAACGGACGTTACAGGTATTTAAATCAATAATAAAAGATTTATAATATCAAAATGGGACATTTTGTCCCTAATTTGTCATAAAATCCATGTGGTTTTTTTGTGTTACTTTGATGCTAGGGACCGTTTATTATTTATGGTGGAGGGGGTGGGGGGTAAACTATAGGGGGGGTCATGTAACTTTCGTATGTTAAAATAGGGGGTTATGTAACTTTTTATTCTTGAACAGGGAGGGGGGCTTCGCACATATTTTCTTAAAACCTATCGACTTCAAAAACTTTACTATCAGACGACTTCTGGACAGCAAATCGACGATATGGTGGAAAAAACATCTATAAAATCATCAACGGTCGAGACATTAGAGCCACAGGGTGTTTAATGTTACAAAATCCAATTTCAGGGTGCACTACACTAAATGGAGTATCCCCTACCCTTAAGGACGGTGTTTAAAGCTAGAATCGGAAAGTATGCATCACAAACTCCTCAATTTAAAAAGACTTGACAGTAATACAATTGCGGAAATGCCTATGTTTTTTGATTAATTGTGATTAATGGGACATCACCTACATGCACCCTGACTATAAACTGTGAATATCATCTAGGTAAATGTTGAGAGATCTTTCAAATTTGTGCTTTTTACTGGAAACATTGGCGATTACGGCGACATTTCCAAGCTCGTCAGAGAGGTAGTCAACTCCATGGGCATATTTTGGAAAATCGAGCAGGTCAACCTACCTATTTTTTTCACTTTTTGGTGGGGAAATGTGATAATCTTTAAGAAGAAAAAAAACTCTATTGGGTCCAATTTCGTAATTTAGTGTTTATCGGTGTTTTTGTACATATCCCTATGGAGCTCTATTTAGTGGTGTGACCCCTTCATTATTTAAAAATGTGATTTGTTGCATGCTTTTCACCTCATTTCTGCTTTGCACCAATGCTCACAATTGTAGAACGTTTCACTGGACTATAAGTTTCTGCTCAGAATGTTCTAACTTGTTCGGGTTATAAAGACTCACAAAACCATCCAAAATGTATAAATATGAGAAAAAAAATTCCAACTCGCTACGCTCGCCATTACTAATTTCACACAATAAAAAGAAGGGGCATCATAAAATGATTGGCTGTTCAGATAGGGCACAAACAAAATTTGACAACGTAGGTTATGCATGAACAAAATTCCAAAGTTAAAGACAGCCCTTAAGTATGTAACAAGTTGATTTGTTTCGGGGAGGGGGGTAGGTATAAAGCTACTGGTTAGCAGAGGGGTCATGTAATTTTCCGTTTCAGCTGTAGGGGGGGGGGGTAATTTTAACATACGAGTCTCGAATTCCCCCCCCCCCCCCCCCCCCCCCCCCCCCCGCCCCTCCACCATAAATAATGAACAGTCCCTTAGTTGGTTAAAGTTGTACAATAATGGAAGGGTAGTCTGAAAACATCTATTTATGTTTTATGGCATATTTACTACAGAGTATGCTATTTTTTGTCATTCACACAAAGCTTGTTTGTGTTTAAGGTATCTATATTAAAGGTTATTAACACTACCCACTCTAACACTATCAAGTATATCTCTACCACTGAAAATGGAAAACAAATGTAATTTTTCTTATGAAAAACACTTGTTTTTCGTCACTTTAGTGGGCAAAAGTTTTCATACACAAAAGATGTAACTGTCACAGAACTGTTTAACATATTTTAAACAATGCTTATCAGAAACTACTCTGGAAGTTTCAAGTTCATAGCATAATATGTGGCAAGACAACCACTATCAAAGAATTACATAGTGTTCACTCCTGACTTGTCAACTTTGCAAATGTCAACAGTACTTTTTCCTCAATTGGGCTACACTGACTATGTAGCAGTGTACAAGTCCAAACCTTGTTGAAGAAAATGTGGTCTAATTTGTCAAATTAGACCACATTTTTGACAAATTAATATTTTCAGTGTTACAGCTCACAAAGGTGTGTCATTTAGAAGCTCTTCAAAGCCTTCAGTAAAAGTTGTAACGTCCGTAACGATTTATGTAATGTCCGTAACGCTCGTTAAGGTATTTCTAATTATAGATTTATTTATTTTTTGCTCAATGATTGAACCCATCACAAACTAACAGTGAATGTGTGATGTTATTCAAATCAGTCAATTTTCTCCCAGAGGAAAATAAATATAAAAAAATGTTACGGACGTTACGCGATCCAATGGAAAAAATGAACGTAAAAATGATAACTCGCATTGTGCCTTTCGCAAGTGATATCACTTTTTTGCTTTTTACTTTCATTGGAAGCTTTATTTAGAATAACTAAATCACAAATAGCATTTAAAAGCAATATTTTATATTACAAAAATAATACACTTTCTTAACTAGCTTTTTTCAAGCCAAATTAAAAAAAGCATTATCCTTTTTGCGCACCTATTTTCAAACGGTGATGTAATGACCAAATCGAACAAATTGAGAAGAGATCATATCAGACTTGATAAATAGAGATATACCCCTTACAAACAATAGAGGAGAAAAACTTGTAAAACCAATTTGAAATTTTGGCTGTTTTTCACAATTGGCATGGAATTGGCCTAATGTGAATAATAAACGATATAGTATTTTGATAAATCAATAAACATAATATTGCACTTATTTTTACGTAAATATGTCCGATTAAGTAAACATTATCCTTGAACCAATCAAATATTGTTAATGTCCACAGTAAGACTAGTAAGTAATAGTCTATCCCTCTCTTTCTCTCTCTACATGTAAAATTTATTCCTGTTAATGAATAGAAACCCACTTGATATTCCAGCATCTTGTTTGGTCTTTCTCCTGATCTTCGAGAGTGTGTTTAGGATGGTTTCACTGAGGGACAATAGACAGCTTTAAGGCCTATTTATGACACAACTACCCCACTTTTTAATCATTTCATAACAAAGGAATTGATCCTTTCGCTGTCGGTATTGTCATTTTTTATAGGTCGTATCTTATAAAATATAATGTTCAAGATCTGGAAGCGTGTTCGGACGTTAAATTGGTCACTTTCATTTAAAATAGCGTAAAATAAGTTTCCCTCAACCAATCTAAACTAGATAAAATTCATATTAAAGCTAAATAATTTGTCTTTATACCATAGTAAAGTGTTTTGAAAACAAACGAATACTTGTTTCTAGAAAAATCGTTGAAGTTGAGTAAACTTTTTTTTGAATCACCCTGTATAAAAGTACATATATTCTGACCTTAATTGGTGAAATTATGAAACAAATCTGATGTCAATTTGTTGAAATACAAAGCTTTGGATAGAGCGTGGTCAGAACCCGTTTGTCCTGATTTTGCCCATGAACAACGCATTGGCGCATTGTTCTGACTTCAATAAGGCCATGTGTTTTGAACTCGCCACCATTACCGTTTTACACCATCTGAGATTCGAATTAGCATATCGCAATAACTACTTGTTCTACCCCATCAAAAGTATATATTTTCTGAACGGTAATCTCACAAGAAATCCAAATATGCTATTGGAATTTAGATAGGATCTACGGGTAACATGTTGTGATTAAGAATGTTCAAAAAATATCGAATTTTTTTCTTCATATTTTGATTAAAGCTCAATAATATTTGTATACCTATCCCAATCATAATTTTACTGTGCATATTAGTTCCTCATGCAATTACCCATCAGAAAATAATGGTTGTCAATGGTTACTTGTTGAAATATACTATATCGAGATGTAAATGAGCACAAACGTTTTGGGGTATGCACCCTATCCTGATTTAAACGGCATTTTCGAATTCCTCTATTTGAGCGCTTTCCAAAAATGTATAATTTTGCTATCATCGGTTGAATACCTTTTTATGAGATGACTACCAGTCTCGAATACTGTGTTTGGTAGCATGATTCTGATAGCTCCATTTTTAGCCATTTTTAGGGGGTTTTGTCCGTATGTGTTGTGTTATCACGGACCAGTTACTGCATTATATCGTGGTTCGTTTGTGGCACAAAATGTTGAAAAGTAAGGGCGTTGGTTGAAGGAAATGTTGATAAGTTGTGTATTATATTGATACCTACTGCATGAGCATATTTTTGTGGTCCAATGTATTTTAAAATTAGGCGTTACTAAGGTGTTTTGGGGCCCGTATCGAAGGCACGTCTCTGTTTCACATTTTAGTCTCACGCTAAGCGCAGAATAAAATTCTAGGCCATTAACAGCAGCCTTGTGCTCTTGATTTCATCAGCTATGGTTCCAGTTTTCAATACGATTTAAACCATTAAAATAAAATCATACACGGAAAACATACGCACTCAGTGCCATGGCTACTCTTAGTAGGCCTAGCACACATAGCATTCAAATAATTGAGACATCTACAAAATTGTTGTCAAATGAAAGATGGCAATGAAAGATTTATTTTCCAAAAAGAATTATGACAATCAGTCAATGCGTCCTTGTGTTACGGTGTTTTGAAATACTCCTAAAATGGCCGAAAACCTGCCAAAAACAGTGACAATGCCCAAAAATAGAATTTTTCAGGATTTAGAGAGCTCAGTTTGTTAATAATGTAACATTTAAAACACCATTTACACATATTTCTTAACAATTGAATATCTATATACCATGTTAAATTAAGAAATATGGTAAAATTATATCGCATTAAGCTAAAATAATTAATTAATATACGTAAATGTTATAAATCCAGATGTGAATGGTGTATTGCAATCAAACTTGGTGTACTGGCTAACTGTATGATACCCAATCTTTTAAACTATAATTTAGTTTCATAAGGTCATTAAATATGCAAATTAGTTAATTATCTATTCAAGTCATTAATATGCAAATGAGCAACGTCCGACAATTTTTTTCCCAGCATAAGAGTGATCGGTAATAGATACATTTTTTCATTTTTTTTTTTTTTCAATTCAAAGGTTTAATAAACATATCATTATCGCAGCAAAATGCTGAATTACAACAATATTTACAATATGCAATATATAGAACAATAGAAACAATATATATTCATAGAAATAACTAAGTATGCATAACACAACAACCCACCCCCGATTGGAAACAGAACTATAATGTATGATTTCAGAGTTTGACCATGTATGGAATTGAGCTACGAGCGTAACGCAGGGTACGTGTTTTAGTAACAGTTATTTTGTGAGCACTACGGAGAGTCATATTATGCACTTGTTCATCTCTAGATTTTGGTAACCAACCACGGAATTCATTAGATTTTAAAAGGGATTTAGCAAAGTTTAAACAAAGTTGGTCTCTACGGTTCCTGAGTTCCGGAATAGCACATGTTATTAAGGCATCCTGATAGCCTATGTAGTTAAAACCTAAGATGATTCTACACGCCCTCTTCTGAATACGTTCCAAATCATAGTGAAGATTTTCTGTCAGACCAGGATGCCATACTGGTAGAGCATACTCAAGAAGGGGGCGAACAAAACCAACATAGATTGTTACCAGGTCTTTAACACTTAGCCCATGCCGTTTTAGGATGTTAAGCATAAATAGCCGTCCACTTGCACGTTTCGTAATGTCACCAATGTGGGTGTTCCATTTCAGATCTTTAGCAATTTTTATGCCCAGAATCTTCACCGTGTCAGTGCAATGACGGTTTTGATCATACAAACGGAGGGGGGTAAGTATCGGTGGATCCATCGCAAAGGTGACATCCATAAACATGCATTTGGTTGGGTTTAAATTCATATGATTGTCTGTAGACCTAAACAAAATTACAAATTTATCCAAATCATGTTGGATGGTGGAAATTTGTTTTCCAAACACATTTTCTACAATAGTTAAATCATCAACATATTTAAAAGCGAGTTTATTTGGCTCCTCCACTCTGGCAGCATCATTAGCTAAGGCCATAAAGATTGTTGGACCATTCAACGTGCCCTGTGGGACCCCACCTGAGAGTTCACTCAAATCAGACAAAGTGTTATGGTATCTGACACACTGGACTCTGTTAGATAAGAAACTACATATCCAGGGTATAACCCCTGGTCTGGCTCCCATTTTGAGCAGCTTGGGGATCGCTATATTATGGTCAACCCTGTCAAAAGCCTTGCTGAAGTCAGTTATTATGATACGTGATATTGACTTTGGTTTGTCAGCATGTTTTAAGATGTTATCAACAAGCTTTACTAAATAATGTGAGGTAGACCTTCCTTTGCGATTCCTAAACTGCCCATCTATCACAGAATCAATGTCATTAATCAACCAGTCTATGATGAATGATTCAGCAACCTTTGCAAAATGATCTGTCAATGAAACAGGTCTAAGTTGATTCCATGTAGGTGGGCTAGACTTAGGAATGGGAACCACAATTGCACGCCTCCATTGTGGAGGAACCAACCCTTCTTGAGAGGATGCATTCAAGATGTCTGTCAGAGGTTTACTGAGCTCATAAGGGAATTCCCTGATTAATTTTGAGGGGATGCCATCTGGACCCCCTGCCTTTTTTCCTCCCAATTTTACCAAGTTTGGCACAAACATCCCAGGGATAGATTTCTGGGAGACTTTCTGGTGCTGGTAGATAGGCAGGCAGAACTGAAATATCAAGAGCTTTAATATCTTTACATAACATGTATACCCAATTTGATTGTCAAATATTGCTGCATTTAGAAATTATTTTTCATTTCTTAAATACCCATAATTTAAATTCTCAGTCTTTTACTCACACTGTGCACTCAAGGGATGCAAAATCGGAAGTGTTTTACAATATCTCAGGTTAGGTTTATTTAGATGGGCCGAATATATACAAGTTTAGAGCAAATTTCGAAAATTGGTAAAAACAGTCCTAACTAAAAAAACAGATGATAACTATTTATACCTGAATCAAGGTTGTATAGTGTAAGGTCATGTCTACCATATATGGCAAGTTCACTGCCCTATAGGGAGTGCACAGTGTGAGGATAATCAATTTTATATAGGGGTGTTTTTCAAAGTAGAGCTGCATATATTATATGAAGAGTTTTTTTGCATAAGGGCTTACAGACCACTCCTACATATGTTACTAATTTTGCATAATTTAGTTAATCAAATTATTGTATGGCTGTCATATGTCACTTTGATTTGTGCATCCATGCACGCCAATTGAGGCACCAACAATACAAGCCACATTCCACATATGAATAGCCATCCATTCAATAAATGAGTAACAGGTAGAATGTAGGCCCTTTTGCAACACAGCTCTTCATGTTGTGTGGCAGACTCTATGTGTGTGCATTGTGCTATGCCTACTCTTAGACTGCTGGGTGGTCCATCTGCATACATGTAGTAGAGTTGGCCAAATCTTTGACATTCGTTATTACAGTGACAATATTTTAATATTATATAATTATTTCTCCACGATTACAACATGATATATGTTCATATGTTCAAGATTTCATAAACATTTTAAAGTAATAACACCTGAGTACAAATACTGATTTAAAATACTTAAAGCAATTCATAGACTCCACCACAACACATGAATCTAAATGTTAAAGTCGTCACCAAATTTGACCAACACCCTCAGAAAATATGTGACCGACTTTGGCAAACACACTCAGAAAATATGGTTAAAAAGCCCTAAAATATGCAGTAATGGAAATACCTACATGACTGCCGTCTGCGGGTGGATGATCATGTGTTTCGCAGCTCTACAGTCATCAAAAAAGTAACTATACAGGTAGAAGATAGGCTTTTAACTCTAAAATATATATATCCTACCTAAAAATATTAAATTATAAAGTTTTTGAGAAATATATCTTCTTTAATATGAGATATTGCACGCTAGATTTGGGTGATTATTGAGGTAGTGACACTCCAAAATGTATGGTGAAGTTCGATTTTCATTTTCACATTTTTCTTTTCTACACTTGGACCCAGCTACAGGTACAGTCGACTACCGGTAGTGCAATTGGGGAGGCATGTACAGGTTGGATGGAGTCGGCCGTATTGTTCGGATGGATCAATACGTCACACACACGCTACCTGTCATACTCTCCCCCGTGTTGAAAAGTAAAATGTGAAAATAAAATTGTGACTTTACCTTACATTTTGGATTGTCACTTCTTCAATATTTAAACAATCCACACGTGCAATATCTCAAATTAAAGAAAATCAATTTCTCAACAACTTTATGAATTAATATTTTTAGGTAGGATAAATATGTTTAGAGTTAAAAGCCCATTTATTACCTGTATAGTTACTTTTTTGATGACTGTATTCTACACAGTGTGTAGCTCCTACCTAGACAACCCGGGTAAAAAGTGATGCTGGTATTTCCATGGTGCATAAATAAAAAGCACAAAATGGTATTGTGATACATATCAATTATTATCCTTTTAGGCTGCACAAACACAGTGTGATGAGGAATCATGATATTTATGTTAATGCAGAAGATGTCGAATTTTGCTCTTTCACGAATATTCAAGGTTACACTATACGCATGGAGTTACGTGATCAAGCGAATTGCATGGACAAATACGGTTAACGACGGATTAAATTCAAAAAAAGCTACTGACACTTGAGTTGGTATATAATTTAGTTCCAACATGTGATGAATTTCTAGGGTCATATAATCAAAATCCATTTGTACATTGAAACCAACGGAGATTCACATTTACGGTTATTCATGTCCACCGTAACCTGTGTAAATGGTAATGTATATAACACCCCCAGGCTACCACCATAATCGCAGAAACTCACGATAAGCTTCATTTTTCCAATCTCTATGATTCCAATATATATTCAAAGTTTTTGTCAAGTCTGGATCTGTCAGAGCAGCTTTACCATTTGATCCGATATCAGGATTGCCAGTTACATTAAGTGTTTGCACGTTTGGCATTTCCTTAAGACATGATGCCACCATTATGGCAGACTCATCATTCAAATTTGTATCATGCAAACCCAGGTGCTTCAATTGTGGATTGTGGTTCAGACACCTCACAAGCGCTTCCATGGCCTGTATAGATAACCTATTCGAGGCAAGATCTAATAGACTAAGTTTCTTTGCTCGTTTGAGAATTGAAAATAATTCCCTCATGTTTGAGTCACCTAGTTCACTGTTAATAAGACCTAATCGTTGAATATGTCCAACAATTGATTTCAAGGGTCTGATAGCTGTTATCTTTACATCTTGCAAAAATAACTCTTCAAGTTGTTTGAGATCAGGGAGCACTTTCACTATTTCCTTTCCTTGCATTTGCTCTGCTGCGTTCAATGTGAGACATTTAAGTGAACTGTTTGATCTCACCACAAGTTTGGCCATAACTTGACAATTAAATATGAAGCCTGATAATACAAGTGTTGTAAACTGATTTCTTCTGGTTTGAGATAGTAATATATCCAAACCTTTTGTGATATCAAGGTCATCTGATCTTGTCCCCTCTCTTGCCCTTGCCACCCACAATTGTGTAATATGCTGCAGGCCAACTATAGCTTCAAAAAATGATATTGCGTTGGCTTTCAATCGAAAAAGATTGGATGACTGCCTAATGTCAATACATTTCAAGTTTTTCGTGTATTGCAAAAGAGAATGTAGCCATGGGGTACACTCGCTATTTACGAGCAGCATTGATAGGTTTGTAAACAGGTGTGAAGGCTTTGCAGCTGATGATTGCATCTGTTTCAATTGATATAGTACACATGGAATGTCTAGTATATTATCAATGACAAGGCCAATCCTGTCCACGCATGAATAAAGTGGAACAAGCTCACAGCATTCTTTATAGGTGAATTGACTTTCTAAAATACAATGTAGGTGAAATGTAATGTCAAGCCATGTTTTGTGAAATTTGCTTGCATTGTCTACAAAACATGAAATAATAACAGGCGTGAGTTTTGTATTGATACCACAGCAAAGCGCAATCAGTAGGCCATTGTATGATACATCACGCTTGTCATTGGCTACAATTGCTACTGTCAGCTTCTTGTCAAATTCTGGTTTGTTTGTGTCGAACAAATTTGCCAAATACAGCGCAGAGCAGAAGTCCTGAATTGATTTGTGCAGAAATGTGACAAAGTTGTTCACCTTAAGCTTTGATCGCAATCGCTCTCTATTTATCAACCCAACCTGGCAAGCTAATTTGTATACTTTGATATCAAAGTCACTTTGGTTGAACACAACTTTCCCTCCCCGAGATATAGAACCATCTACAGCTACTTCACCTAATTGAATCAATAAGATACGTAAGTCATTTTGCATCTCATCATTGTCTTTTTCATCGTCATCGAAAGGTCTTTCTGTAATCTTATTTTCGTATCTTTGCCAAAGATATTTCATGGTATCTTTATACAGTTTTGTCTTTGTATCTGGCAGACTACATTGATCTTGCCATAGCAGGCAAATCATTAGCAACAGAACTGGTGTAGCTGCCATGGCCATGATATGGGGCTCCTGATCTAGTTTTTCTACCAATTTTTCACTTTTGCCTGTATCGTGCATGAATTTGTGTATGTAAAGCATGATGTTTTCTTTGGAAAACCCTGTCAGTTTCACCTGTGTGTAGTTTGTTTGATATTCTCCTAAATCCTTTACTCTGTGGGAACGAGTTGAGAGAATAACACATGATTTACGCAACCTTTTCCTAGATAAAATCTCTGCAACCTCGCCTGACTTATTTGCGAGAATGCCAGAGCTATCTTCATCTAGACCATCAACTAATAGCAATATATCTTCTTGGTGAGATATGATATACTCTTTGAGGCCTTCGTTTGATACCTTAGTATCTTTGGGGAGAATCTGTTGGAATATGAGATCTACTAAACTAGCATTCTTATCTTGTATTTCGTGCATACCAATGATAAATACCAAATGATACTGTGATAAAGATGGAGGCTGGGAATCTGACAAGGCCCATTTATATGCAATATTTGCCAGTAATGTACTCTTACCACTCCCTCCTTCACCCATAACTAGCACCCTTTTTGACCTATGACCTTGATTTGTTTCTAAATTTACCAAATCTTCGTTACTGTTCAACTTTTGGTTCTCATTTGAACTTCTCTGGTGAGGTATTGCTGTTTCTTTCTGGATCAGTTCCAGGTCAACAAATATGGATTTCATATCTGCCGTGTCACTCGGTTCTCGACCCCATGGTAGTAGTTGCACCTTACCCATTTCATCCTTATAGAATTCCTTCAGCTCTTCTTGACATTTTTCTAAGTTGAATTTTGATGGAGATTTATCTTGTGACATGCCTGTGTACAAGTAATGAAAAGACAAGATTCATGATTATATATTTGGCTTGGTTTTAGAGTACTCTTTGATCAGTTTGCAGGTTGTCCATAAGGAGACATAGTTGCATGCATCCTTTGTATACTTGATTATCAGACAGTATGAAGGGATTTATGTGTAGTGTACTGTATCCGTCGGTGTATCCGTCTGTTTTTTGTATTTTTCTCTTTAATTTAAAAACCAATTTCACCTAATATTTCGTAATGTAAAGCATAGCAAACTTGGTTTCGATTGGTCTCGTTACTCATGCCAAAGTCTGAGGTCATCTTAGGTCAAGTTGTGAAACTTAATAAAAGGTTTCGTTTTGGTCTCTTTTGAAAATTGGTATTAGTAGCAACACGATCATGTTCATGAGATTAAAGGTCACACACTAAGATCAAACACCATCTTATATACTTTAGATCCCAGATTCTGGACTGTACTAGTATCGCCCGATACTGGAACAACCATATAACAATGTTCCAGTATTGGTCGAAACTGGAACATAATTATGTACCAGTATCGTTCAATACTAGGACAAATCTCACTGGTTTCACGTGTACCAGTATCGCCCGATAATGGAACATAAAAAATGTTCCAGTATCGCTCGATACTAAAACACAATTTGATGTTCCAGTATCGACCGATACTGGAACAGTACAATCGTACCAGCATCGACCGATACTAGCCAATTTGATGATCCAGAGTTGAACGATACTGGTATACCAGTACAATTTTACTCAACATTATTACATGGCTAATGTCCTTATTTGGCAATCATAGAAGGCTTTATTGTGCTTGAAACTCATTTTGTTAAAGCGCGACCCCTGTCGCTTAGAACGCATTGACTGGGACTAAATATCGGGCTTGATCCGCACGCAGCATCCCTTTAACTCGTTTGTTGCCGCGATAGTTACATTCCCAAAACACCCATCAGTTATTAGTTATGGATGTCAACAATACTAGTCTACTCTCACTTTAACGTGGACGATGATCATGTTGATGATAAATGGTATGTAGACCTATGCCTTTTTTGATTCATTGTAGTGAAGTGTCGGACCTTTCGAAGTTGTCACGACATTATATTCAGTGTATTGTTTACATCCCTTCACTGTTCATGTGAACCACCTTTTGGGCATTAACATGACAAAAAGAACAAACGTCTTTAACATAACCGGTAAAAACTACCACGAACACGGCTGTGGCTCTTATGACATGACGTTCGGTGTTGCCGGTTGGTTTCACAAGTATAGAACAAGGTTTCCGATTGGATGATAAGAATATTGGCCAAGGTAAATAATGGTCCGGGTCAAAGGTCAGTCAAAGATAAGGTACGAGAAAAGGTGTTTGTTATGAAAAGGCTCCGCCGAATAACTGGCGTTAAATCAAAGTAACTGTAAAAGATAGTGAATAAATGATCAAAGTTTAATAAGAAGAACTAACAGGTGAAACACAAGATAGATAAAACTTAAGGGCGTCAAAATTATTGCCATGGAGGACCAGAATCGTAAGATAACAATGATACAGAGACATCGGTTACCTGCCATCTACAATGACCTCCTGCCGTGAGTACTCGAGTTCGTCAAGACTGCACTATAATAATGATTCATAAAAGGTATTTATGCGACGTGTTGTGTCTTACCTGTTTGGCTTGCTGAAGGTGGGGTATAGTTCTGGTTATCTATGTTGGTTTGTGAAGAGCCTGATTCAAAGTTGGTTTGTTGTCCGTGAACAACAGACAGATTTCCTCTGACATTGTATGTCACTGGATATGGCTGCCTTTGAGAATCTAAACAAACAAAAACAACCAAACACTTAAAATCTTTGTCTAAAGGGGACATCATCATTGGCCACAAATATGTTTGTCAAATAGTGAAAAGATATTTGGAATAACACAGTGAAAGTTGACGTCCTTTAAAAAACCGCTTTAAAGTACGGCATCTTTTTCGAAGCTTGGTTTACTAATCCGTAAGGTAACCACGATTGACACTGTAAAGCGTATTGAAAGGTGATATAAAAATGGCCTATTATTATTGCCTGTAGGTCGTATGCACATTGCATTGTAGAGATGTAGACCGTAGGTGAATTTAGCATATTACTATTATCAGTTCTGCTTACCAAATCTCGCAGCTACTGCTGTGCTTATACGTCTATCAAGTGAAACTGACTCAAACAGTCCCTCAATTGATCCTGCGTGGTCTAAGTGTAGGGGACTTGGGTAGGAAACTGCCTTCAGCTGGCCCTCTGGTCCCGTGTGGTCTGATGAGATAGCACTTGAGTATGAAGCTGTCTCCACTGTCTTCTCATCTGGATCCCCTTTGTCAGTTGGGGTTGGACTTGGGTATCTTGCTGCCATTTGTCGAGCCCTCCAGCAAACAGTTGATAAAGTCACAATGCATTGATGTGTTACGTGAAGTAAAGAATACTAGAATTAGAGGATAGAAATAGAGAATAATTTGATACCACTTGAATATATGATCATAGAGCTGAATCATAATAACTCATGTACGATTAGCATCAAATTGTCACCCTTGAGCAGGTCAACTTATTTAAGTAATCATTTTAATACTATCTTATTTTTAAAAAGATGATGAAGTCTAATAATCACCGGGGTATTTCTAAATACCTTTATGCTAATCGATGGATGAAATAACTTAAATATATTTTTCTTTTCTTCACATCGCCTGCATTCTAAATGACACATCCTATTACCTCATTATCATATTTATACAATTGCAAATGAAAGCTAGTTTGGTAGATAGAATGGTGCACTATCGCGACTTTATCACAATTCCCATAACTGGTGAGCTTATTACACAACAATGTAAAAGTCTAATTTTCTGCCGAATTCTTCGTCATAACAATTATCACTTCTTGGGAAATTAATCGTGACGTCCATTATCCAGTCAATGAATTTCCATTTATCCCTCATGCTCTTATCTATCTCTCGCCGTCTCTTTCTGATACGCGATTCAAAATTTTCGCCATCTTAAAATCGGGCAAATGTTGATGCACTGCAAAAACTCCGGTGTTAAACTGCAACACTGAGCCGGTGTTACGCTCCTGGTGTTAATGTTGGTGTTAGGTCAACACCATAGGAATAACTGATGTAACACTTCTCATGGTGTTAAATTTCTTGTGTTAAACTTGGTGTAAGAATAACTCCCATGGGTGTCACTATTCCACACATGCGCACGGGGGTGGGTTATATTGGTTTTTTAACACTTTGGATTGTATATTTATACATTTGATCTAGTGATTCGATCTGCAACATGCACCATTCCATAATTAAATGGCAAGTAAGAACATTAATTCACAAAAACGTTCAAGTTTTAATAAATTTGAACTGTTGAACAGTGAAATATGTTATTTGCAAGTATTTTATTGTTAAAGTACTTCAACTTATCTAACATTGATATTTTAACACCAGAAGGTGTAAAAAACCCAAACATTAACACCAGAAGGTGTAAAGTTTTTAATGTTTTAACACCAGAAGGTGTACAATTGTTACTGGTGTTGTCATATTGTAACACCCATTAGTGTTATATTTAACACCAACGTTGTAACACTAGTGATGGTGTCATTTTAACACCAGGTGGTGTGGTCCTATAGTGAATCCGTACTGGTGTTAAATTTAACACCCGTGGTGTTAAATTTAACACCACAGTTTTTGCAGTGTGCATTCCAGACGTAACAGATGTGCTAACGCCTAACCACCACACAAGCAATGGTAAAAGCGGGGGATCCCCTATTACGAACAACGATAAAATGAACACAGCGTCCACAATTTCTATAAGCACGGTGTTTATTGGTAGTAATAATTACTACAAGAAGATAAACACTATAGCTTAACTAGTGAGAACTATGGCGACGCCATTCCACACGGTTAATTTTGCATCTAGAAAAAGATTACATTTATAGCCTGAACACACCCTGAAATTGTGTTACAAAATACTTACCCCAACTCTTTACCTGATGTTTCCAAAATGGCTGACAGTAAATACACAACGTATGCAATAGTGTTTCTAAAACAACTGATACGAGGCACATTCCTCTTGATCAGATCAAATTTACACTTTAGTCATTCAATTCTGACTAAATGGATTGGAAAATAAACCATATTAATGTTATAACCTCCTTCATGAGAGCACTTTAGACATTCGGAGTCAAATGTATCTAAAATGAAAGATGAAAATCATTATTATTTAATTTCAAAATAATAAATAATTCATTTACCACAAAACCATATTTCAGATACATCACCAATCACATCACCATTATCTGATCTAGACTTTGTTAACATAACTCCAAAGTACACTTTCTGGCTCTAATCTAATACCGAAGGACAGGTGAGTAAATAGGTCCTGATTTCATTGATTTTTACATCCGATTTGAAAACAGTAATTGATTAAAGTATTATGAGATTAGTAACATTTCTTTGATTTTTAAATGCAATTTAAAAACAGAGGTTGAATAATGAACTGAGATGAGTAAAAACTACTTATTAGCTTTAACCTAATTTTAATTTTGTTTTAATCGGTGGTTTGATAGGAGAGAAACACCCAACAAAATATGTAAGTTCCCCCTAGCATATACTAGAATATTTCCAAAGATATTTGGTGGATTTAATTAATTTTTAGCTAGAAAGATGCACCCAATTGTAAGGCTTATTTTGATACCAAATTTGTTGAACTTGAGACAATGCAACGATAAGATGTTTTTAAAAATAACACCAAATATGATTTTAAAGGATTTAAAGTTTAGTACCGCCTTCTCGACCGCCACCATAGACCATAGACTTTAATTGCAAATACATCGCATGTTCAAAATCACATGGAGTTGACACAAATAACCAATTCAAAAGATTAAAGGCGGAATTCAAGTTCTGCATCCACCGATTCCACACCCTACACCTCCTCTCCAACCGCTTTTTCGTCACCTAATGTTAAGTGTCAATAAAGATAAGGACCAGCAGGTTGGCGGAAGAAGGGGGTCGGCAAAATGCACTCATATTGGGTATGTGGCATCCCTATGATAGTCTCATTCTTCCAGTGCGCTAAAAAAATCACAGTGTTTCTAATTTTAGAAAAAAACTTATCACAAAAATTGCGTAATTTCACCTTTTTTTCCTTACTTCAAAATACATGTTATTTGATAAATGGCATTGCCATTGCTTACAAGTTAAAGTTTTCAAAGTGATTTTCCAATGATAAGTTATTGATAGAGTCCTCTTTATAAATACAGTATAAAGTAAGCATCAGTGTTTCTATTCTTAGAGAAAATTATGATAGTTTTTCCAATTTACGAGGTATTTTTCACCAAAAAGATGATTTTTTTGATGTTCAGTTTTTCAGTTGGTCAGCTGTTTCAAAATAAATTTGCATTGTAATCACAACTAACACCCCTTGGCCCCATGTAAGCAAAAATAAAACCATTGAGTTCTAGCTTCTGTAAAATAAAAACACTCCAACAATGTTAATGTTGTTTGGGGCATATGCTCCTATTTTGGCATTTCTACATAAGGCCCATATTATGCTCGATAGAATTCGGGGCCATCAAAATTCACCAATATTGGGTCTGTGACATTTCTATTATAAACTGTTTCTTCTCCTGGTGTGCTAAACAAATTACAGTGTTTCTACTTTAAGAGAAAAAAATCATAAAGAATCTTATAAATTCCCCATTTTCTCCAATTTGCATATGAACGTTTTTGAATTTATTGTTTTGCCATTCCTAACTACTTGCAGATTTCAAACTATTATTTTGAAAAAGAGTGTCAATAAAGTTATCTTCTTAATACTTTAAATAAGGTATGGGTGGTTCTATTTGTTTGGAGAAAAAATGTTAAAAAAAAGGAAAGAAAGTATTTTAATGCTTATAAGAACTAGTTCCCCTGTCTTGCTTAATTCGAGTTGTGTTCTCGATCTACAATGGCTCTCCACACCTTCCTGTCCTGCATTGCTGTCTTTAAGTCTCTTACATCCAAACCAGTGTCCTGTTTTAGCACATCGATGTAAGTTAGGGCAGGTCTTCCAGGTTTTCTTCTCCCATGCTTTGGTATCCAATGAACCAGCTCTGACACACATTCTTGACTCCTAAAGCAGTGGCCTGAGAATCTTGTCCTTCTCTCCCTGATCTTTTGGGTGATTTTGGGGAGGTCTCCATACAGCTCTGTGTTAGTTGTATGTTGCTTCCAGTGAATGTTGAGGACAGCCCTCAGCATACGTGTATAACAGCCATCAAGTTGCTTTGCTAGCTTAGGGGTGGTGGTCCATGCCTCACAGCCATATAGTAACACAGATTCAACAGTTGCGGCGAACAGGCGAAGTTTGAATTTTCTTGGTAGGGTGGATTTCCAGATCTTGTTCAGCTTCCCACAGGCTCTCCAAGCTGCTGCCTTGCGTTGCTTGATATCTGTTTCAGTGCTTGACATCCAGGCACCTAGGTATTTGAAATCGTTTACTTCATCTAGTTTGGTTCCATCATTTGTTCTGATTTCCACCGCACTTGTTTGGTTGTATGCCATGAGCTTTGTCTTCTTTGCATTCATAGACAAGCTAACTTTAGCCACTGATGTCTCGACCCTCTGAAGCAAATCTTGTGCCTGGTGTAGTTCTTCAGACAGCAGGGCAATATCGTCTGCAAAGTCAAAGTCTGTCACTGCTACAGGTCCAATCCTTCTGCTTCTTCGCTTTTCAAGGTGGAATCCAAGCTCCTCTTCCTTTCCTGTTATAGCCATTCTCAGGGCAAAGTCTAGTACAATAACAAACAGATATGGGGCAAGGGTGTCACCTTGAAGTACACCAGCTAAGATTTCGAACAGATCTGTTTCTCCATCTGGAGAAATCACTTTAGCCATAGTTCCCTCGTACATGTCTCCAACAGCATCGACGATCTGTCCTGGTATGCCATAAGCGTGCAGAATTCTTAGCATTTTGCCACGATGGATGGTATCAAAGGCCTTCCTGAAGTCTACGTATGTTATTATTGCTGGTAGGTTATTAGCTTTCACCCCTTCAATCAGCCTTCTCAGTGCCAGTATATGCCCTATAGTAGTTCTTCCTACCCTGAAGCCATTTTGGTTTGTTCTTAGATGTTTATCCAGCTCAGGACGAATTCTATTTAGGATCATCCGGTTATAGGTTTTCGCTACGATAGAGCTAAGACTTATGCCACGATAGTTTGATAGTTTGATAGTTCCCCTGTCTACACGCCTTAAAAGCTCTCCATGGAATAGAACTTTTCACGAACTTCAATAAAACTTTCTGAAGTTATCATTTTATACATAGTTAAAGCATTATTATAATGTCACGCTCCTTTACAGTGTTTCTAGGTAATTTCAGAATTATACAAAAGATGATTTTACAACACATGCTGTTGTTCATCAAAACATACCAAACCCAATCTTAATCGATCATTTTACAATATATTCTAAAACCTAACTCATCATAGCAAAGGTGATTTACAGCAGCAGTTCAACTGTAGGCCTATAATCTTCATAACTGCACTTTTTTCTCTTCATGGGATAGGTACTTCATATTGATTCATCATTGTTTTATAGATGGTTGTGTCAACGGATTTCACACTACACATACCTTAAACATTGGTATCGAAATATTCAATACTTCACTAATATGTGAAGCTCATCCGAGGTATATACCTTTCCAATTTTTCTGAAATTACATTATGCTATGTCACTTGCCTTTACCAATGTATTAGTGGATACATTATGTTTACCATACACAAGTTCTTTTTACACTCTCTTTTGCTCAAATAGAATGTAGATGTCTCTCGTCACTTATAAAAATTAAATGACTTTACCAGGAGCAAAAAAACAACTGTTTTGGTTTCCTTCCTATGTACATTTGCATGCCAAAATGAGGTCTAGAAGTGGATTTATAAAGAAATCCTTCCTTATCTTTGAACCAATAACATCTATGTTAAACTGCTCACAAATGTCTTTAAGTTGTTTAAGCTTCCGACGCTGTTTTTCTTTGTCAACAAGCATAGATTATATGTCTTTAAACATCAATGGTGCTGGTACTATAGTCAATATCTTCGTAAACAGCTGTTCGGATTTCATGCCTCGCAGATATGCAATTAACTAAAAACTCACCATTCCTTCCTATCATATTTGTTGACACTGACCTTAAAACAGTGTCAAAATATTAGATGCAGTATGGTCTGAATTAGTTTATTTAGTATGGCAAGTACCCCTTCAATCTAGAAACACTGTAATTGTAATAATCAAAACACATTGACTTATATTTTTGTTTGCAAATTTGACTTTTTATTTAAATTGATTTTAACACAACCCACATATCTTTTCTAGTTTAGTCCATTTTGAATGTCATAGACAAAATATTTTTTCATTGAAAGTACCATTAGACTAGAAACACTGATAAAAACTTGTTGAAAACAATTTAATGTTACCATTGGATAGTTTTGAATGAATTGAATCATCATTCATGAAAACTTAAAAAGGGTTTTTGACAAAAATGCAGAAGATACTGTGAAAATTGGAATTTGATACTCTGAAATTAGTCTATGTTATGACCCAGTGTTTCTATAACATATAATTGAAACACAATAATTGTATTTCACACCTGTGAACGGCCATGGCTCCTCTTTATAACCAACATACAAACTAACACCTGAACCACTTTTTATTTAAATGGATTTTAACACAACCCACATATCTTTTCAAGTTTAGGCCATTTTGAATGTCATACCCGTAATTATTTTTCATTGAAATGTACCATTAGACTAGAAACACTGATAAATAAACTTGTTGAAAATAATTTAGTGTTACCATTGGATAGTTTTGAATGAATTCAATCATCACTCATGAAAATAATGCGGAAAATACTGTACAAATTAGAATTTGATACTTTAAAGTTTGTCTATGTTATGACCCAGTGTTTCTATAACATAATAATTAAAAGACAATAATTGTATTTCACACCTGTGAACGGCCATGGCTCCTCTTTATAACCAACATATAAACTAACACCTGAACCACTTTGTAATTAAATGTATTTTAACAGAACCCACATATCTTTTCCAGTTTAGGCCATTTTGAATGTCATACCCGTTATTATTTTTCATTGAAAAATACCATAATACTAGAAACACTGATAAATAAACTTGTTGAAAATAATTTAGGGTTACCATTGGATAGTTTTGAATGAATTCAATCATCATTCATGAAAACTTAAAAGGGTTTTTGACAAAAATACGGACGATACTGTGAAAATTGGAATTTGATACTCCGAAATTTGTCTATGTTATGGACCCAGTGTTTCTATACCATTATAACTAAAGCACAATGATTTTATTTCACACCTGTAAGGGGCCATGGCTCCTCTTTATGACCAACATACACACTAATACCTGAACCTAAATGGATTTTAACACAACCCACATATCTTTTCCAGTTTAGGCCATTTTGAATGTCATACCCGTAATTATTTTTCATTGAAAAGTACCATTAGACTAGAAACACTGATAAATAAACTTGTTGAAAATAATTTAGTGTTACCATTGGATAGTTTTGAATGAATTCAATCATCACTCATGAAAATAATGCGGAAAATACTGTAAAAATTAGAATTTGATACTTTAAAGTTTGTCTATGTTATGACCCAGTGTTTCTATAACATAATAATTAAAAGACTATGATTTTATTTCACACCTGTGAATGGCCATGGCTCCTCTTTATAACCAACATATAAACTAACACCTGAACCACTTTGTAATTAAATGTATTTTAACAGAACCCACATATCTTTTCCAGTTTAGACCATTTTGAATGTCATACCCGTTATTATTTTTCATTGAAAAATGCCATAATACTAGAAACACTGATAAATAAACTTGTTGAAAATAATTTAGGGTTACCATTGGATAGTTTTGAATGAATTCAATCATCATTCATGAAAACTTAAAAGGGTTTTCGACAAAAATACGGACGATACTGTGAAAATTGGAATTTGATACTCCGAAATTTGTCTATGTTATGGACCCAGTGTTTCTATACCATTATAACTAAAGCACAATGATTTTATTTCACACCTGTAAGGGGCCATGGCTCCTCTTTATGACCAACATACACACTAATACCTGAACCTAAATGGATTTTAACACAACCCACATATCTTTTCCAGTTTAGGCCATTTTGAATGTCATACCCGTAATTATTTTTCTTTGAAAAGTACCATTAGACTAGAAACACTGATAAATAAACTTGTTGAAAATAATTTAGTGTTACCATTGGATAGTTTTGAATGAATTCAATCATCACTCATGAAAATAATGCGGAAAATACTGTAAAAATTAGAATTTGATACTTTAAAGTTTGTCTATGTTATGACCCAGTGTTTCTATAACATAATAATTAAAAGACTATGATTTTATTTCACACCTGTGAATGGCCATGGCTCCTCTTTATAACCAACATATAAACTAACACCTGAACCACTTTGTAATTAAATGTATTTTAACAGAACCCACATATCTTTTCCAGTTTAGACCATTTTGAATGTCATACCCGTTATTATTTTTCATTGAAAAATACCATAATACTAGAAACACTGATAAATAAACTTGTTGAAAATAATTTAGGGTTACCATTGGATAGTTTTGAATGAATTCAATCATCATTCATGAAAACTTAAAAGGAATTTTGACAAAAATACGGACGATACTGTGAAAATTGGAATTTGATACTCCGAAATTTGTCTATGTTATGGACCCAGTGTTTCTATACCATTATAAGGGGCCATGGCTCCTCTTTATGACCAACATACACACTAATACCTGAACCTAAATGGATTTTAACACAACCCACATATCTTTTCCAGTTTAGGCCATTTTGAATGTCATACCCGTAATTATTTTTCATTGAAAAGTACCATTAGACTAGAAACACTGATAAATAAACTTGTTGAAAATAATTTAGGGTTACTATTGAATAGTTTTGAATGAATTTAATCATCATTCATGAAAACTTAAAAGGATTTTTTACAAAAATGCGGAAGATACTGTGAAAATTGGAATTTGATACTTTGAAATGTGTCTATGTTTTGACCCAGTGTTTCTATAACATAAAAGTTAAAACACAATGACTTTATTTCATACCTTTGAGGGGCCATGGCTCCTCTTTATAACCAACATACAAACTAACACCTGAACTACTGACCAACTGAGAACAGGAGACATTTGAAACATCACTTTTTGACATAAAAACATGGACAATTGAGGAAATAAAAACTCTCATTGTTAAAAACTAGAAACACTGCAGGTCTATTATTTGATAAAATATAACAAGAAATATGTTTGCTATATGCCAATAAAAAATGGATGTGGAAGTATTTACATGCACATGATGGGAGTGCCATTTGTCTTTGCTAATGATTTGAAAATTTCATTTCCCAGGTGTCAAATTTGTGAAAATTGAACTGCATGTATAATATAATCTAGAAACACTGAGATTTTTTTATGCCCACCATGAATGATGGTTTGTCTAAAGGTATTCATAGACTTAATATGAAACAAATTTGCTGACCCCCTTCTTCCGAAAATGTCCCAAATCTGCTGGTGGTTAGCTTTATTTACACTTAAATGCTTTTTTTGTAGGGACTTTTAATTAACTGAAAAGCACCAACATCATCATTTATTGTTTGGAAAAGTAAATCGGCTACTATACCGAGATCTGGTTAACATTATTAGGAGCAATGAGTTTGACAAATCTGATTTATTACTATCATAACGCAGGAATGTAATTGTTTACACATACTTTGTAAATAGTAGTGCAATGACGTTATTGAAACGCATTGTAAAGCAAAACCAAACCAAATACGCGCATATAACGGTATGCGAATACATTCATCTCACATAATTGAAGAGAGGGCTGAAATTTTGATTTTTGCTTTTGACTTTAAATTCACGTTTTAACATTTAAAAGTCATCCCTTATTGAGTCAACCTGGTCTCTTTGTTAAACTGCACTACATATGCAGTTTACAATTCGTCTTAATCTGTAGGAATAGTGCAGTTTAAGATCCAGATTATATTTATTCCGTTAGCGCCCTCAACGGAATAAATCGCAATAACACTGACAAAATAGTTTAAGAATGTTGGATATCCGATATTTATTGTTTAAGAATGTAGGATATCCAATAGTTATAGTTTTTGTTGTAGGATATCCAATATTAATAGTTTTAGTTTGAGCCATCCTTGTTTTACCTCCCCGACCACCAACCCCCTGAGCGCTTTGGCATATAATTATGTATCAATATCATTGCAACGGTGCCAAATATTAAATACGTATACTGTACGTATTTTATATCTGTACGTATACTGTACGTATTGTCAGTGTTATTGAGATTTATTCCGTTGAGGGCGCTAACGTAATAAATCGAATCTGGTTCTTAAACTGCACTATTCCTACAGATTAAGACGAATTGTAAACTGCATATATAGTGCAGTTTAACAAGAAGACCAGGTTGATTGAGTAGTGGCAATATTTCTGGCCTTAATCGAGTCTATAATGAAACTGTCTCTTTGTCTCTTGTTAATGGTTATCCTCCGACACAGTAATTAGCTCGTTATGTTATGGAATGGTTGTTTTCTGACTGACAGTATCATTGTTTTATAATGTTTCGTTAAGGTTTTATTTTCAGAGTGGCATGTTTTGATTAGGCAGAATCAGAAAATTGCCTAACATTTGGTCGGTCGGCCGCTAGTCTTTTTTTTTGGGGGGGGGGGGTTTATCTCGAGACAAAATTGGTGTAAGTCCATATGTCAATTTAACTTACGTTTCTAGCGTGAAAGTTACGTTTCTAGCGTGATAAACATTAATTAATGCTAACCTATTCATTTCAAGCAAGACATAGTAACATTTAGACATTTTACGGACACATTTAAATCTATGAAAAAAAAGAGTTAAGACAAAAACATATTTGGACAAAAAAAGAGTAAAAAAAAGACGACCGTAAAATTATGCAATGTTAGGGAGTTGTCGCTAAGGGCAACACGACATAGTTTTTGACCTCATATGTGATTCTGAAGGAGACAGAGCTTATAGTTTTAAAATGTGCATGAATGCTTACAAGTATCTTGTTAAACTATAAGGAAACCACAATTTGGCACAAGTTTGTCTTACCGATATAACTTTGTTCAACTACAACTTTAAAATGGAATATCCGATTTCATTCAAAAAACACCATTTTGAAGCTTATATCTTACTGTATAATGTATGATGTTTGCAATATATCACGTTACCTAACCTAGCAAACACACATATGTCTAACTTATAACCTTCCCTTAATGGAAATCCGTGCCATGGATCGCATGCATTGTATTCATGTTGTGATTACGTACAGCGACCTGATGCTGATGAGGCGGTTTTAGTAACTATGACATCACAATATCAGATATGTCGCATCAATACTTTCGACACAAACCACCGCGAAATACAAATAATCACAGGTTAGGAATGTGCAATTTAAATTAGATGTATTGAATATTATCGATCTGTTTTCCAATAAAAACGATTAATATACAATTTTATCTAATATAATATATAATGCTTCGTTTCACGAATAGTACTGTACTTCTTTAATGAATTACTTTGACGTTTGAGCGAAAGTCGGCGACGTGTGCCGTTAAAGGCTATGCTACGGTAATGTGGTAATTATTCAGGTATTCTCGAGGTAGCATTTTGTCAGTCACGACTCTCTATATGAATGTCACGAATAACATGATTATGTGACGGACGTGCCTTTCAATACTGACAAACCTTGAATGTCACAGTATAAAAACATCATACATATATACATCATGGTCATCTATTCTAGAGCTAATGTCAAGTTACTGATTATGATCACTTGTTTTCTATCTAGACTCCATTCCTCCCTTCTCTTTTTTCAGTACACATGTTGCACATCCCTTCAATTTAGTTAGTGTTCGTCAATTCTTCAGAAAAAAAATCATCTATATTAATATAGGCCTATAGTCAAATTAATAGTCTAATCTATACGCCTTTCATAACAATTTCAATTCAATAGGGACCAGTTGAGCCTGCAGACAGATATACTGTTTTCGGAGAAAACATCCATTTGTAATACTTTCCACGCGGCAGGCGTTAATGTTTCCAAAGTTTCAAAAATTTTGAATTTCATTTTCACATTGGAATCAACATGAGAAATGCATTGAAATAAGTACAAATATGCCTAGTAATCGGTTCATTAATCCTTGAGATAGACCTTGAAAGTTGAGAAAGTTTTCTAGAAAATCAAGTTTTGTATAGGGTAAAACCAATAGCCGTGTGGTCAGTGTTAAACACGAAAAATGACAAGAAATTCATGATGCTTGACCCTACGTTAATTACTGATTATGCGGATACGCGGAAAGCAAACATTAAATAATTGCAGCAGAATCTACAAGTAGTGAATATTGTTTCTCGAAGTGCGTCTCTATCCTTTTAGGATTTCATTGTGAATCCCCCTGTGGCCTTGGATGGTTTTATCCCTGACATTTTCCATTACGGTATTGTATGTACGTCAGGCGAATTCCATGAAATGATTCAAATTGAAGTCTTTCATATGTAAGAAGATAAGTATCCACTTGTTTTGTTCTCCCATGTGAATTCAAACAGGTATAAGTTTAAACTGTTGGAATAAGTTTGGATGACCAAATGTCGTACACATTTGTTTGCTTAATTGAGACCATGAAGTAAAGAAAACTGAACTGACCGTCAGTAGCTGCTAGTTTTGTTAGCACCGGACTTGTACTTTCAAATGGCAGACACGAATTTCATCAAAACGTGAATAAAGCTTACTCTCTATGGGATTCGCTTTTCCGGGCTTATCTGCTCTTTTACTTTTCGCGATAAAATAATACTTGTATTCAAAGACGTTAAATCAATAGGAACTAAGTAATCAGTCATCTGAAACTTGTACGTGTACCCTTTATCATCTCAAGTTGGCGTCAGCCCTGGCATGAAATGCTGCTTCAATTCTATGAGTTTAATTTCTCCTTCCGAAATTGCTTGAACGTATAGATTTTGTTAAAAGCTATTATGGGATTGTTAATGTGGAATTCATCATGCTAAGGTCTGAATTAAGATTTTAGACTTATTTAAAATCAAATCTATCGTGTTCACTCCGGGTTCATTCTACGATGTTTTTAAGATATATAATGCAAATGATCATGATATTTCTTTAGGTTCGCACATCGCAGTCTGATCTATGTGAATGAGTGATAAAATGAGTAAGTTGAGTCATGTGTTACTAGGTCAAGTACTGCGCTAGATGAGATATGAATGCATGAGTAGTTGAGTAACGAGAAAGTGGGATCGAATACGAATTTGCCAGTATATACTGATAATGATTGGATAGGTTTAGTGGTTGGATCAAAATATTACTTGTGAGTAATATGCTAATGAGAAAAGAGTGATTTGCATAACTTATAAGGTCTATAAGGTCAGGAAGCTATACCGCTAAATGTGTGCTGACATTTGACCTGATGAAACTAATAGATGCTTAACTTGAAAGTATGGCAAACTGTACTTTTTATGTCTTGTGGTATCCATCTGAATTTGAGACCATTTTCATTAAAATCGGAGCATTTTGAGAATTTGACCCCTGTACAAATAAGTTGAGGCAAAATTTGACTTTGACCTATTTTGCCCTGCATCTCTGAAACTAAGCATCGGGTGGAAATACAATCATTACATTTGTTGCTCCTTATGATCTCGGGAAGAGTTTGATATGTATTTTAATATAATAGCATTTTAACATTTTGAACCCTGTATGACCTTTGCCGTTCGAGCGGCCACCCGTAGAGGGTGCGACACGGCAGCAATACAAAACCTTGTGTACCTTCTCAGCTGATTAAATCTTTTGGGCTCCCGGCCTATACATTCCTAGTCCTTCACCCACAATATTCGCAATTGGAACTACTAGTAGTGAATTATTTAAATGAACGTCTTCCCGTAGTGTTCAACAACGGGATAAACATCTGATTAATTTGCATCGCGGCTTCTCAGTAGTAATATAAATGTAAAACAGGTTGCAATCCGAAAGCTCTTTCATATCCTGTGAAATCTTTCCGGAATTGATGGATAACGGCTTGGATTATATCGAATAAAATCATCCACCCAGCTCTTTCACCTTGAGACAAGTGTAATTCCTGGCATGAATACAACGGTTTAATTGAAATAAAGACTTCCTTGGGGAGGGAGGTGAATGTAAGTATTACCGTCACTAATGTTTTATCACACATTTCCAAACGGCCAAGGATTCGGAACGTGAATCTTTTACGGATAAGTTGCTGAATGTAAATTGTATCAAACGTGTGTGTTAATTATTTTTCAGAAACATTTCCCAATTTCCCAAGTCTATCTCAAGGATTACTGAACCTATGCTAGGCATGCTGGTACTTATTTTCAATGCATTTATTATGGTGATTCCAAATATTGTAATGATATTCAATATCTTTGATATTTTTGAAACATTTTGTGACATTTTTGAAACATTTTGTGACATTTTGGAATGTCGTCTGCAGACGCCTGCCGCATGGAAAGTGTTAACAAAAGTTGTTGATTGGAGCAGCCCGGGGAAACAACAAATACAATTGCAGCCGGTTTAAAGGAATTTCCCAAATTGGAAATTAGGGTTCTTTTTCACCTTTTTTTACATGCGATAAAAGAAACGTGCTCAGAGACGACGCCCATGAGGACTGATATAAATACTATATTTAAAATGATTTCTAAATCTACATCTTCGATTTATGTGTTGTTATATAAAAGAATCAGTCTCATATAACTCAAAAAACATTTTACACACACATTGCTAAAAAAGAGAAGTTGCTAATTCAATAGATGACACCGTGTTACCAAATTAAACAAAGGGCTTCGAATAGCTTTACTTCACTATTGGCGGGGTTAATTGTATTTGCTCGGTAGATCTATGGTTACTGCGCCCAGTGTTGACAATCTTTTATTTATATTTGAATGCCCAACATGTAGATACATTGTATATCCACTGCTTTCACCTTACTTATGTGAAAGAAACACTATAGGTAAACATGACACATTTTCAAATTTACAAATCATTTCCATGTAGCAAAAATCTAGATATCCGTAGGAAAATACATAACATTATTTGTGATCCCACGGCTATAATATAGCTCCGTCAACTGTTCAAATGATATTACTCAAACAGGCTGAACTGATCAAAAGCATATTCGAAAATAAGTCTATAGTAGGAAGTGACGCCCGGATAGAAACGCTTTCCTGGGGACATGAACGAATAGTTTACCGGGGATTTTGTTGCACAAAATTATTACATGCAACAAGTACAATCATTATTTGTGACGCGCTATTTCCCGGAGGCTTAAAGTGCATACAAAGATACAAAATAACATAGGTTAACATAATAATATAAAGAAAAACAAGATTAGATGGGGAAAAATATGTCTTCCATAAGGCAATAACAGTAACAGACACATTGGCGTGCACATGATTTTTTTACTGGAGGGGGGAGGAGGGGGGGGGGGGGGGGGGGGGTATCGGACAATTGTTCCAGTATCGGACAATACTAGGATAAACACGATCCAGTATCGAGTGATACTAAAACTCATAAAATGTTCCAGTATTGACCGATACTGGAATAATGAGATTTTATACCAGTATCGTACGAAACTGGCCATTTGTACGTGTTCGAGAATCACTCGATACTGGAACGTTTTGTCCGAGTATTGCCCGATACTGGAATAAACTACATGTAGCATCGTTCAATATTAGAACACCAATTATTCGATACGGGTGTCGAACCAGTATCGAGCAATACTGGCGACTGTTATGTTCTTGTATCGAACGATACTAATATACCAGTATATGGGACCTCACGTAGACTTTTCCCAAATATTCTTTAAATTTACATAATATACAAAGTTAATTTCCAGAAACGTACGTATATCAGCGTTACGCATTCAATAATTAATCATAAGCTTTGCTCACTACACACTTAAAACTACCTCTTCATTTTTGAATAGAATATATTCAGATTTGAATAGGAAACCTCTTCCTAGGGGCACTTACAAGGTTCTCTTCAAAATAAAAAGAGAAAAAATCTATTCAAATAAATACATGTATGTACCCTATTCAAAGTTAACAAGTTTTTCATATTCAAAAATGAATAGAATCTGTTTCATCATCTTGTTAAATATGACTGCAAAATCTAAGTTTTTCCTATTCAAGAAAAGAGAGTATGGAATGTGTTCCTTTCCTCCAACTCCCTACTATAATGAAAACTACTGCTCGTCATCGTGGTGTAAGGCAGCCATCAATTGTATTTGATAGCATGGTGACACATACCTTAGAAATGATCTTAGAAGTACGGTCTTATTTAGATTGGGGCGAACATTTGATAGTATTTTCAATACAAATATGCATTCCATAGTGTTTTTTTACTTAATAAAATGTTTCCCTGCGAATGATTTCCTTTAAGGTTTATACTACGATAACAGCTACGTATACGAAAAGAAGAGTGACGTCAGTCAACTATTGACCAATGAACTGTTCCATCGACGGCAACGTCATTTTGAAGAGAAAGCAGTATCAAAACTGTGCTGTGCGATTACAGCGTCCCTCGGCATTTTGTCATTCAAAATGAAACGATTCTTTTCATTTTGAATAGTTTTTTTATTCAAAAATATTTGGAAAGGAAATCTATTCACATTTCGAATAGATAATCGGCATTTTGTCATTCAAAATGAAACGATTCTCTTCATTTTGAATAGTTTTCTATTTAAAAATATTTGAAAAGGAAATCTATTCACATTTCGAATAGATACATTTTAGTGTGTAGTATACGCTCTCGCGTCATTCGATTTCATGAACAATGAAGTAGAGTGCAAAATGTAAAAAGTTGTACGAAAATAGATTATGTTCAGATACAGTATTCTCACGCGTCTTCAAACGCCATGACATCAAAATGCATCGTGCATTTTCATTGGGGGAGCAAACCGTGAACATCAGGCAAGGAGTCGCCCAAATGATGATACTATATAGAGAAGTGGCAGCCTCTGAATATGAAGTCAGAGCTAATCCTGACGAAAGCTTGACAGTTTAAAACTTGTCACGGCGAAACCGTTAAACTATATTATCCTATTGTATACATACCCGTCGTAAAAACCTATCTCACAATTAGGTGCTACTATGGTTTGATGTGTAAGAGTGCTATAGGTCATTGTTACGAGTTCGTGTATCATGGGTTACCAGTGCGAATATGTCGGGGTACCAGGTCATGACAACGGGAACGAAAACGGGTTCGTGCATGAATTCAGGTGCTGAAAAAGTACCTGGCCAAGTCACGATTACAGGTACGGGTATGGGGCCGTAGGTAAGAGTAAACCTACGGCTACAAACAGGTATAACAACTGGTATAACAATCCGTCCTCGGGGATAATCAAAAAATCACACTAATTTTGTTCACTTTGCTTATCTCTTATTGAAAATTGGTTCTCGTTAATCACACACTAAATATAAAAAAATCTACTTTCATTTTTGGAGCAGGGCATCAAACATTTCGTTGTATGTTTTAACATTATATCATGTCATCGTTAAACCACCATTTTCATAAGCGCAGTCGCCGCCGCTACCCATAGTCATTAGACACAGTGTGTAGTTTTCAATGAGAGTCACCGAACAACACTAATTTTGTCGCTTTGATTATCTCTTATTGAAAATTGGTCACACGGAATTTATCGTTAATCAAACAGTAAATATAAAAGAATCTTGTGCATAATATACTTTCATTTTGGAGCAGGGCACCAAACATTTCGTTTATAATATCACATCATACTACACAAGCCGTATTTGTCTTTCACAAAATGGACGCCGGTATTTTACACGCTACACTGGCGGCGGTGAACAGGGTAAAGGCTTAGCAACAAACCCCGCTGCTGATTTTAATTCACCTCTTATGTAGTCCGTTATCACTACCCTACAAATAAGCCAGACAATGCAAAATCTCGAAGAATTTGTTTGGATAAACTTCATATGTTCATGGTAACTTAACCAAACACGAATAAAACCTTATTTCTGTATTTAAAAATATGATTTTGACACGCCTTTTTTTGCTCGCCCTACACTGTTTATTTTTAAGAAAAGTTGTTTTTCCATGCCATTTGAAGGTGAACGACTCTTATGTCGTCAAAAGTGTTGCGGTTTCACCGGTCAGTCATAATAATGTTATACGTAACTCAAAATCTGATATCGCGTCCAAATAAAAAAATATATGACCACAATTATGGAGCCAATTTGTCCTAGGCCTAGGTCGAAAGCTGGAAAATAGTTTTTCCCTACGATTTCAACGCGAGAGAAATTTTAGTCGTCAAATGTGTTGCGGTTTCACCGGTTGATAACAGCGATATAATACGTAGTTCAAAAGTTGATATAATATCCCAACAAGAAATTCTGGGCACGTGTTTAAAGCTATTTAGCCTAGTTATGCCTAGTCCGGCAGGGAAAACAGTGTATTTCCTTGTGAATTCAATGCGAACCACATTTGTGGCGTTAATTTGTTTGACCGGTTAATGACGTTGATCTTATACGTAGATCAAAATGTGTTATCATATCCCAACAAGAAATTCTTGGCACGTGTTATGCTAGTTAGGCCTAGTCCG
The DNA here is from genome assembly GCA_035610835.1 of Ophiura sarsii. NCBI lineage: Eukaryota > Metazoa > Echinodermata > Ophiuroidea > Amphilepidida > Ophiuridae > Ophiura > Ophiura sarsii. Next base: position 16,572,149 of record CM069445.1, read on the forward strand.
GCAGGGAAAACAGTGTATTTCCTTGTGAATTCAATGCGAACCACATTTGTGGCGTTAATTTGTTCGACCGGTTAATGACATTGATCTTATACGCAGATCAAAATGTGATATCTTATCAAAAAGTCAAATCTGGACACATGTTATGCTATTTAGCATAGTTAGGACTAGTCCGGCACGGAAAACAGCTTTTTCCCTGTAATTTCAACGTGAACAATATGTTCTGTATCTGTATCTGTGGTTGTAATGTTCACGCACCTTGAACAGAGTGCAATAGAAACGGGATCTATCAGTGATACAATTTTGAGATCCAAGCAGGTGCACGTCCCTATTATATAGAATCCTTGGATAACACGGCGACACGAGTGGTTTTGCCGCTATATCGATTAGTTTTTTACATCAATATCAACAACAGAGGGCAGCATATAAAACGGACAATTTACACTCGATCAAACAACCGTAGTACTAGTAACGACACAATGTTCAGTCTCCACTGCAAATACGAGCACGGGCATGAGAATACAAGATTCCAATTATTGACCACATTTTAATGGATTACAAGTCTTGATTATCGTGCAAAGAAACAACCCCGTTATTTGTGACATAGCCGAAGTCATAACAAAATTAAATTGACTGTCCCGACACGTAGCAGTGGCATTCGAACAAGCCTTATGTTACGCATCCTCAAGCTAATTTGAGATACTGACTTTTTTCACCCACTACTAAGACGAAAACATACCGATCCCTTTTGATTATCCGTGCGGACAATGTTTATTTTCATTCTGTTGAAAAGCTTTAGGGCACTTCCCTGGAATACTGCAGACGACTGGACTATGGAATAGTCAAAATATACATCTCGTATTGTTAGAAAACGTATACATTGCAGATCCGTTAAATATAAAATTCCGATTATTATTTCAGTCTCCCTGACAGTACAATAACACTCTGTATTAAATATTAAGTACCCGGATGTCAATAATATTCTAAAACAATTGTTCACTCGTCTTGCGTGGTGCGCACAAGGGCAAAAGACGTGTGCGATAGTATGTATGCGCAGATGATGCGTACGAGTACATATCGGCGTTGGCGGTGCGTGTCACTAGCACTGAGATTTAGATATGTTTGGGCAAACGGTTTTTTGTGTTTCCAAATAGTCTGTTAACTGTTATATAACATACTAATGATAATAATAATAATGATATCTAATAAATTGCAATCGGCATTTAAATATTCTTATATCACATTCAAAGTCATTCAATATTATATAATTATTATTTGACTTGTTAAAAACGAAGTAAGTGTACTCCTTAATTAATCTGATCATGAAATTGGTTCATTATTTAGCTGTAAGTGAAGTTTCGCCAGACTGAAAAACATCAGACCGCAGTTATCTGGAATAGCCCATTGCTTTTTATGTTATATCAATATTATGATATTACGTCAATACATGTACTACACTAATTCACCAAGAAGTATCCTACAATACATGACACACGTACAGCAGCGCTCTCAAACACAAATATACTCAAATCATTTATACTTAACCTTTCCATATGCCTGGTTTACAGAACGTCTATGTTGTTATTACTTCGATACATTGATGATTGCCATAGAATAAAACCCATACCTCAAATCAAACGCGTCCTGCAAAATGTTTTTGAAACCGAGGTATTTCCAATCCATTGGAACCTATAAAAGGGGAAGAGGGAGCGAGGAAATCCAATTTCTGACCAGATTTGTTTAACTAAACTTGCACAAGAACTATATCAATTCAACATTTCAGAAACCAGAACCAAAAATGTAAAATTCATGTTGAAGCTTGCAAAAATGGGAGGTGTGGGGATGACTTTATTTTGACGGTTCAAATCTATTAGTCTCGTAAAGCATAGTGGAACTGACTTTAGATTGTCTTCAAAGGTATATTTGGAAATTCAAAAATATCACAATTTCCTAGTGTATCAAGTGTTATAAGATCAAAATGGCATGTGTAATTCACAACCTTAAGTTGAAATCTTCAATTTCCCTCTGGCTGACGGGTTCTTCTAGTAATGTAATAGAGGTAGCATCTTCGTTTCCTTCCCAAAACAGTCCATTGTTCTCAAGATACTTGAATAACGACAAATCCCCCATGACACGGCCTCTAAGAATGAGAATATGAATATTGGCATTATTGACATCGGAGTATCAGGTATGCAAGGAAAGATTAGCTTCCCAGACCATGGTGATCTCATTTAAATTGTTTTGATGCAACTCAATCAGGTTACAACTGTGAAATAGGACACACTACCTTTGCCATCGTCGCATGCCCTCTAGTGTAGCTGAGTGCAGACTGTTGTCATGGGTCTCTGTGCGCTTATTGAGGATGTTGTTGGTAAGTAAGATTTCAAGTTTCTCATCCATGCACAAGTTGCAAAGCCCTGATGATCGTCTATATGTGTTGGAGTGCTTGAGTATTTTATCCCAGTGAATAGTGGGATTCTCGCCTTGGTCTTTTAATCTCCACTGCCGTCACGGTGCCAAACCCCCGAATCGATCAAAGAAAAAATAGATCCATACCTAGCAGTAAACACGGCGTGAAACACAGTGTAGCGCCAATGTAAACCGTGTGTCTTACCATTTGATATTATCGCTCTGCTTACGCATCGAGCACTCTGCTTTTGGACAGCAAAAATCACAATTTGATAAGATATGGATTACATACATGTATGAGTGCTAAAATGTATGATTTAACTCACAATTTTCTATTTTGAAACAAATACTGGAATAGAGAGAACAGTGTTCTATTTCACACTGTATTGCAATAGTTCTTATCCTCTTATATCCTCTTGGCGATTTGACTTCAAAATTGGCGTAAATGCACGATTGCCAAGGCATATTATGTGATCTTTTCCAGGGAGCGCCCTCTATTAATGATTTTTGTAGAAAGTAGATTTTCTTGCAGATTTACATTTCGGATCATAAATCATAAATATATTCCAAGTTACAGAGCGATACGATTCCTAATTACCTCAAAATCATGGTTTTAGAGTGAATTTAGAGTAAAAATAAGTTGCCGGCGCAGACTCCGACAGTTTATTTTCACTCTAAAACCATGATTTTGAAGTAATTAAGAATCGTATCGCCCTGTAACTTAGAATGTATGTACGATTTTGATCAGAAATGTAAATCTGCAAAAAAATCTACTTTCAGCTTTTTTTTCTCGAGGATTGAGGGCGTTCATCTTTACAGACTGTCACATAGGAATGAAAAGGTCATAGAATTGTTTTAGATTTGACACTACATTTATTAATGATTGATTGGTTCACGCTTTTTGGTGAATATAACATACATGATAACAATACATAACAATAAATACATACATCATAATATTGGCTTGAGTCAATTTAACACTATCAAACAGACTATTCCATATTCATAGTGGTTTGTGCACAACCACTACGCGATATGGTTCCTACGCTGGTTCAACAGTTCCTACGTTGGTTCAACAGTTCATACGCTGAGTTGACAGCTGACCTGTAGAATATGACCCGTAGAGTTGATCCGTAGATTATGACCCGTAGATCCGTTGATTATGACCCGTAGATCTGTTGATTATGACCCGTAGATCCGTTGATTATGACCCGTAGATCCGTTGATTATGACCCGTAGATCTGTAGACTGACCCGTAGATCATCTGCTCGTCGTAGACTGTATGGTAGATGTAATATCTGAGCCCCCGACGAGACGACTTGTCTGGTCCTCATAAGTAGGCCGTACCATAGTCTGGTATTTGCACCCGACACCAATGTTCGGCTGTATATAATAAATAAAATTATATCCCAAAGAAGTAAAAGTACACTTGACCATGACTCTTTTATATACACACGATATAGTTATTCTTTTGTTTGTTGAAATTATTCTGGACACAAACTAGAATTCTAAAGTAAATTAATATTGTTGATTAATTTAACCACCAATATCATACAATAATATTGCATATTATATAACCCCGTCAATACATACGTAAACACAAATATCACCCAATAATATTGTATAGTATTTAACACCGTCAAATTATACGCTCGTAACCACATAATTATATCACACACTAATATTTTATAATATTTAACACCGTCAATACGCTCGTGACGTTTCTGTAACGCTGATCAAAATGTTATATCTTATAACAAAAGAAACATCGTATAACGTGTATTTTGACCAAGTCTAATAAGTGACTCATACAAATACATCACAATTACACAAATAGACTGTGCACCAGTCTTAAAATTCAATACACAATGTGTGATGTTATTTCATTAACCACTCACATTTAAATATTGTTAAACACTTACTTTGACAGGTTGGACTGGCCATGACGCTAGTATTAGTATGCTTCACCCAATAATTACATCCATCCAACACCATTGACCGCATGCTGGGGGACCTTGAGTGTGGCAGCGTGGAACTGGTAGCAAGTCCGCAGGCGCTGCAGTTTTGCCACTAAGCACACGTGGTGACTTTCAGCCAGATTTGGGCTAGTTTTAAAACTAAAATCTGCTCTTCGGATAAAACAATGTGATTTTTTTTCTCGAAATTTGAACTTTTGTTTTTACAAAATACGATATAGCACTAGTTTCTATGACAAATTGAAGTTAAAAGTTGGAATTTCTTAACACAACAACATATTTCAAAAGTAATATATAGGGCTTCTATACACTTTGAAAAAAGTATCGCACCGCTTGTTGAAAAGTGCAAATGTGGCCTCGAATTTTGCCACCATGGTGTGATATTAAGGATCATTTGTTTGCGAAAGCTGTCCAGCAAAATGTTATGCAATAAAAGGGCCACATTTGAGTTTGTGACGTAATCGATGTAATGTTTTTCAAGGCCAAGGGGAAAATGCCTGAAACAAGTTTGGGTATAACGCGATATTGAGAGGCCCGATGATTAATCTCTATAGTTGTAATCCTTGGTAACACATTCAACTCTTCCAAGGTCAAAGGTCATCTGGGGTCAAATTTCAAAAGTTGCCCGATTGTTCTCTAACATGAAAAAACTCCCTTTTTCGTACACCCAACGGTTATGGGGCAAAGGTCAAAATAGGTCAAATTTTAAATAAGTTCAAATGACAAAAGCAATATTGCGGAAGTGTTGACCTAGGTCAAATAAAAACAAATCAACGGTGACTTCTTCGTATATGCTGAATTTATGAGCAACAACAAAAATGGCATGTTTGGACTCATTCACTGCATTGTAGCCTATAACGTCTAAATGGAACATATCTTGCGCCAAATACAGAACTAATATAATGACTATTTTAAGTTTTTAAAGTCTATTCAATATCGCGTTATACCCAAACTTGTTTCATGCATGCTTTTGGACAAAAACATGCATTTCCCCTTGGCCTTGAAAAACATTACATCGATTACGTCACAAACTAAAATGTGGCCCTTTTATTGCATAACATTTTGTTGGACAGCATACGCAAACCAATGATCCTTAATATCACACCATGGTGGCAAAATTCGAGGCCAGATTTGCACTTTTCAAAAAAAAAAGCAGTGGTGCGATACTTTTTTCAACGTGTATAATTACACCCAGACCAAAGAGCCTTGACCCATGCTTAGGACAGCGGTGGAAATGGTAGCAAGCACGCTGGCAAGACACAGGTGGTGTGAAATAAATCAGATAAATGGTGTAGGAGGGGATGATTTATTACCCTGGATAAAGCATCAAAGCCGTGGTCAAGAAAGTTGGATAACATACAGTATATAGATCTATTAGATCGATACTAATAGATGCAATCGTTCAGGGAACGAGAGTGAATATTTATTGATGACTTGTTCTTGAGTTATTTCATGACAGGGCTAAATACTACACGTTTTTTGTTGTTGATCCGAAACACACATAGCTTCAAACGACTTGGCGCACATAAGTATCCCTATACTAGAAATTCATTGATTGTAACATGGGAGTGGAGTAATGTGACAATCTGCTCGAAGCACCATAGGTGTGTGAGCATTGATTCCTCAATTAGGCTCCTCAATTACATGGAATTGCTTTTACTCCTCAGCTTGATCGTTCCCATTGATGTATTTTCAATCAGAATATGAACGATTTCAAATCTCGTTATGTGTATAGTGCTGAATCCAGGTGCTGAATCCTGAGTTGAAACAAATGTATCAACTACAAATCCAGTGCGAGTACAAGCGCTAATGATATTAATGACTTATAAATGTATTACATTGGCGGAGCCAGGGGGGCCTGGGGGGCACGTGCCCCCCGGGTCCCTGGCACCAAAAAAAAGGAGAAGAAAAGAAGAAAAAGGAGAAAAGGGAAGAAAAAGGAAGAAAAAAAAGAGAGATAGAAGAGGGTATAGAGTTCTTTTTTTGTTACATAGTAAGTTTCCATGCCCCACCCCTTATTTTGTACGTTCCCGGCACAGATCCCGGCATATCAAGGCAATAATGGCGTAGCCAGAGGGTTAAGGGGGGGGGGGGGGGGCGATCGCTCTTTCTCCCCTGTCCCCCAATTTTGCCATTGTCGCCTCAATTTTGATAAGACAAATCATAGTTAAATTATGACGTTCAAATACAAAGGTAGCATTTTTCGTTGTATGTGCCCCTTCCCCAAAAATATATTCATTCCAAATTAAGAAGACCGTTTGAAGACAAAATGTACCTCAATCCTAGCAAAACCGGGTAAAATAGCAAAACATTTGACAATAAAAGCAGTGTCATAAGGCCAAAATATATCTCAAATGTGGCAAATAAGTATAAGAAGCCAGGGGTTTTCGTTAAAATAAGAAAAGCCATTTTAATAGAAGCAAAAATGTATCTCAATCTTGGCAAAATTAATGTAAAGAAGTTAATTTTGCGTGTTTGGTATCTCAATCGCGGCACAATTTATGTAAAATAGCCACAAAAAATTAGTTAGTGTTGAGAAGCCAATATTTCGCGCGTTTTGCTCATGTGCCTCGAAATATTTGCTTTAGTTTTATAAGCTTGTACCAGCGAAAATTGGCAAAATAAGTACAATAGCAACAACAAAAATTGCGCACATGCCCCAAACGATAAGACTTGGGACCAGTCCTTGTGTGACTTCACTTCTTGATGTCCGTTTCGGGAGGGCCGAGCGGGTGGATGAAGGGTGGGTGGGTGTTTTAGAACCTCAAACTATTTACATTTCTTTTTAGAAGCTTGTTATCAGCAAAAAAAAGTCGCTCAATTATGACAAAATTAGTTTAAAGTATCCAATTTTGCTGGAGAGAGCAGGTTTTAAACTAATTTCATTGATGAGATAGGAGACTTCAAACATTAACTTTAGCTTTATGAAGGCAAGCCTCAATCATAGCAAACTGTAAAATAGCACATTTTTGCGCCTATATAAAAAGCCAATATTGATCGGAAATAAAGTGATTGCTTTTCAATAAAATATAGTGAAAAATACACACCAAATAGCACCAAGTGGGTTCGAAAATTGAAAAAAAAATCCAATTCTGAGGGGGGGGGGGGGGGGGGGGGGCGGGGGCACATCACACCTCAGACTCTCCCCTGTTCGAGCTTTTAAACCATCTATACTTAAATCAAGAATATATTAGAATAATTATGCTCAACTTCTTTCGTGCATGGATAAAAAACAAAATATTTATTAGAAATGAAGATGTGGCTTTTCGATAAAATGTTGGTCAAAAGTATATACCAGATCGCACCAATGAGTTCGAATATTGAAAAAAAATCTAAATCTAATTTCCCTCAGACTCCCCCCCTGTTCGAGCTTTTAGACCATTATATACTTAAATCAGGAATATATCAGTATACGCTCAACTTCTTTCATCATGTTCGTGCATTGATAAAAAAAAACCTAAATATTTATTGTAAATGAAGAGGTGGCTTTTCGATAAAATTATGGTCAAAAGCATACACCAGATCGCACCAAATGAGTTTGAAAATTGAAAACATTTCCAATTCTGAGGGGGGCACATCCCCCTTCAGACGCCCTCCTGTTCGAGCTTTTAAACCATGTATACTTAAATCAAGAATATATCAGTATATATGCTCAACTTCTTTCGTGCATTGATAAAAAAACAAAATATTTATTGGAAATGAAGAGGTGTCTTTTCGATAAATTGTTGGTCTAAAGTATACACCAGATCGCACCAAATGAGTTCCAAAATTGATTTTTTTTCTTCTTCTGAGGGGGCACATCCACCCTCAGACACCCCCTGTCCGAGCATAGCTCGGAGGCCGGTGCTGCGCACCGCTTGGATGGTACCTGATCAATTTACATTTTTGGAGCACACCCCCCCCCCCCCCTAAACTTGTCTTGATCCGAGCCTGAGTGCCCCCCGGATAAAATAATCCTGGCTACGCCTATGTATTAACAGTGCGCAAATAAGAGAACATGTGTCATACAACATGTAGAATGAATGTTTTGTTTTTCTACAGCATCCTAGATCTCGACAGACATTGAGTACGTGCTTGATTCCACGTTTATCGAGTAATGTATTACAGCGGATTCCGTGTCGTGTTACGCAAGCAAGCGTGACGAACTCTACAAGTGAAATATAAAAATCGAAACAAATGCAATGTACTACGAGTACTACAATAAGTTATACCTCCTTACTCATAACATCGCTAATATGAATGTCAGCCTCATGATATTTATCACGATTGTAGCTCTGAATCATAGCTACACATTTATAGTAAATGATAATTGATACCTCTTTCCCTTTTGTTATGATGCGATCAAAGCCAGAGAGAGGATTAGGACAACGGACACGGGGAATTACCCCAAAGATAAATACATGTTTTTTCGTTTTCTCTCGACATTGTATGATTAGATAAAACAGCCCGATTTAAAAACTGAAAATAGGAAACAATGGATGCTTTCTGAATATAATACTATATTATCATGTATAAATCAGATTGTAGGCAATATTAACCTGTGCAGGTTTGCAAATAGTATAATATAAACTTGAATGTATTAATACGCCTTTAGCATACTTCTGCTATTCAGTCTAATGTTCGTTGTTAAAAGTCAAGCCACGGTAATGCCTCGAATTTAAAATCTTAACGTGATAGTCACTTTATGAGTTTTCCTTATATGCAACCTTTAGAATAGTCAATTAGGTAGTCAGTGATAGAAAAACATCTCTTCGAGAAACTTGAAATCTATCCATTTAGTCCTGTATTTATGAATATCTCTTCGGTCTTATGAAAAGCAAATATGACTTTTGCAGCGTTCTCTAAGGTAGGGTTAATATTAATGGCTGTTATGGTCTGGTTTTGGATAATTAGAGGCATTTTACCTCAACAAAGCAGTCACTTGTATTGTTTAAAGTCTGTTCAAGAAATATTTGTAATTAAGAACGGTTTTTATTCGACCGATACGTACGTTTGGTCTCTTATAATTGACCAAATGAATAGCACTTAGGAGATGTTTGGCCGTTTTTATCCGTTTCCGTCGCACTAAATGGACGTTTGGTTTTCACTGCATATTTAGTAAAGTACAACCAGTACTCAAAGCAATCTACTGTGAATTTGTAGCTTATATTCAAAGCTCAAATTGTAGAATACTGGCTTATATAGTAGCAAGTTAGGTGGTAGGAGGTAGAACTTATTGAATGACCCTCGTAGATTTATAACATGCTACTGATTGTAATAATCTTATAATGCTATCGACACTACCTATTGTATGTTTTACAGTACCAACCCAATCTTTCTTCACTGTCTGACATGGAACTTGACGTAAGAACTGTCTCTTTATTACATGTCTTTGTTACCTGGCAATAAATACACTCAAAGCTCTAAATATATTGTTATAATTTAGAAATATTAAACGACAGAATTTTTGGGGAAATTCTCCTCTTCAATTTAAGATATTGGTCGCGAAGATTTAATACATTGTAAATATGTTTGTAATACCATCTCCAAATGCGAAGACAATTGGTTGAATATTACGCCTTCTGTGGCGAGATTTATCATGCATTATTTCAGATTTTTTAAATGCTTGTTTAACACTTTCCACGCAGCAGGCGTCTGCAGACGACATTCAAAAATTGTACAAAATGTTTCAAACATATCACAATTATTGAATTTCATTGCTTATATAGGAAATCACCATGTGAAATGCATTCAAATAATACAAACGTGCCTAGTATTTGTTAAGTTATCCTTGAGATATACATGAAAGTGACTAGCCGCGTGGAAAGTGTTTTAAGATAAGAATAATGTGTATTGAGCGCGCTATACATTGTGTTAGAATTTCTTGTCATTAATTTTTGAATTTAAGTTAGATTCCAGCATTAACCGAACTCTATAGTTAGTCAAATGAATGTGACTAACACTTCAGGGACGCCATCCATAATATTGCATTTTTTAAATAATTGTATTTCTAGGCGTTTAAAGCTAATAAATTTGCCGAAAATGAGTAGATTGTTTTAGTAAAAAAGTACTTGTTTGAACTTTCACTTCTAATTTCTCAAAGACGATGATGTTTATACAATTTCTGCTTTTGTTTTCCACATTATAAATATGTATTTAATACTATCTGCTAATGGGAAGAAAATTGGTTTGATATTATGCCTCCTGTGATGAGATTTATCATGAAACATTTCGGAGTTTTTAAATGTTTTTGTTCTTATAGAATGACGTGTATGCATTTGTGATAATTATGGTGTTTGACTGTAACATGGTAATGCTTTATGTTGTTGTGAAAATAAACGCACAATATCATGAATATGGGAGCGCTTAAATTAAATAAAAACAAAACAAAACAAAATAGGAGAGTAATATATAAGTTCACATTTGAATAGCTAACAGAAACACTTCAGGGATACCATTCATAGAATTACAATTTTAAATTATTCTATATGTAGACGTGTAATGATCTGACTTGAATAAATAAAGCTTGAGACGAATGATACATCATATTCATTTTCATAACGGCATTTCCTATCTAAAGTATGCCCCCCCCCCCCCCCTCCCCCTCAGCAGTATAGACCATAGTACGTTTATACACATGATACGAGTGCTTTTAGATGTTTAGATTCATAATCATATTATGAAGTGTGGGTTAGGCCTAAATCTAACATAGTTATGCTGCACAAAGTATACACGCGATATTTACGTATTTAGGCTTGTTTTGGGGTACTTTTTAATGTACAAAAAGATTATGACAAATAAAATTCACATAAATGACGTTATTTTAGTTAATTACTTTATACAAGAAGGCATTAGTCAAATATCGACCGGTACACACTAGTTTCAGGGTGAGCTGTATCAATAGTGTCACTCAACGCGTTATAGATTTACAACCACTCGATAACAATAGAGGTAATTTGTGCGTCGGGCGTTTCAAGGGGCAATTATGTCATCACGGTAGGAGCTTGTTCAATTTAACCTAGACGATATGACACGGTCTTAAACCAGTAAACGGCTTTTAAGTCATGGCATAAACAACTGAAAGTAGATATCTAAAATCATTTAGTCGATTTGAATTAGCCGATTTCAAAGTAGATATCCACTTAGCATATCCGATTAGTTTACGGGTCTCCCCTTACAATTAAGAACAAAATGCTGAAAAGAAAGACTCAAAGGGCAGTACTTTTATATTCGTACTTTGAGCTTAACTCAACACACAGATTGTATGACAGGCAATGACAGGTATGTGTATGGGCCGCGTTTATCAATTCATGGAATGAAGAAGGAATAACAGCGAAATAACCTAATCCGATTATCTATTCAACTTTACAAAGGATTGAACACGGCTATGTATCCTATGTGTTGAATATAATCGCCGACTATAACAATTCGAAAGTTGTGCATACATATTGCTTTATACATACAATTCAAATAAATCATTGCTCAAAATCTTACGAGACGTGCTGACACATTGCAATTGGCAATGCATACATGTATTTGTTATCAATGCATTGTCCTTGCTTGTCAAATCCCATAATGTCAATCGAGGAATTTACAGCTGAACTTCCCCGCGGGGGCTTTTCCACCCAAAAACTGGAGCCCGGGGACCAGATTTACGATTGATTAGCGCGTTACATGAAGTTGTGTCAAGTTGCATTTCAGTCCATATAATACGAATTTGTCAACGATTTTGGTGGACAAACCAGAAGCGATCGTACGCATGCGTAGAAAAAATGGTATCCCCTCTTCTCGCAAGAGGGCCTTTTTCGATTCAAGGGTACTTTTTATATACACCATTCTGTTTCTACAACTTCGACGTTAGAAACGAGGTTGTCCTTTTCAATATTTATATATTCATAAAATAAAATGTCAAAATGCCATTGTATTATTCATTATACGTCACTGTTTTTGGGTGGTTTTAACGCGAGAGTTGTACATTCGCCCTGTTTTACTACTGACATTGCACGCGAATAGAGCCAAACACAACGGGTATTATGTTTCGGAGGCCTGTCCTCATTTTACTATCGGCCGGAGAGTTGTCGTTACCAATTTATCCACTTATTGTTACATGCTGCGGTTAGAGAAACCAGATACTAAAGTAAGAAACGGACTTTGTTCGGGGTTTTAACACATACCTTTGTTACATAGGAGCTATAAATTTGATGTTATGAGCACGTCATTCTATTACCGGGTAATTTCTCTTTTTTTGAACATTGTTTTTTTCCATAACGTCAGCCTGCTTCGATAATTGCCTAACTCATTTTTTCTAGTTCTTAGAAAACAACAAAAGTATGAAACCTGTTACCTGTGTACCTGTTGCTCATTTTGTATTATTGATGGATGGATGTGGAATGTGCCTTTGATTGTTGATGCCTCAATTGGCGTGCATGGATGCACTAATCCAAGTCATATGGCCGTGTGTTTTGAACTCGCCACCCTTACCGTTGCATGTCCAGATTTTTACATTTTACACCATCTGAGATTCGAATTAGCATATCGCAATAACTATTTGTTCTACCCATAAAAAGTATATATTTTCTGAACGGTAATCTCACAAGAAATCCAAATATGCTATTGGAATTTAGATAAGACCTAATGGTAACATGTTGTGATTAGGAATGTTCAAAAAATATCGATTTTTTTTTCATATTTTGATTTAAGCTCAATAATATTTTTATACCAATCCCAATCATAATTTTACAGTGCATATTTAAGTTCCTCATGCAATTACCCATCAGAACATAATAGTTGTCAATGGTAAACATGTTGAAATACACTATATATCGAGAAGTAAATGAGCACAAACGTTTAAATTTCATATTTATTAGAGTTTACAGGTATATTTCTTTGGGTATACACCCTTTCATGATTTAAACGGCATTTTTGAATCCCCCTATTTGAGAGCTTTCCAAAAAATGTATAATTTTGCTATCATCGGTTAAATATTTCTTTTGTTATAGTCATGTATGTATTAGGGCAAGTTCACTGTGTAGTGAATAGGAAAAAAGCCAAGGACAATGCAATCGATTCGTAATTACAATTGTTATGTAATAGTTGACTCGTTTGTTGAAACAGAAACTTATAGAATATAAAACAATCTATAAAATGAGAGCAAAATCATGTTTGTACCATACAGAGAAGAGAAGTTATTGTAATTTGAACGTAGAATTGGGAACATTTTCTATATTCCCCATAGAGATTGTACACAACGCCACCGCCACCGCCGCCACCGCCACCGCCACCACCCCTGACTTTCACAACATAATCAATCATATCTCAGCCAAACATTTATAGAAATATCTGATTTATTCACACAATGTAGCTAAATAAATAGGCTTTCACATTGTAATATCTATACGCTCAACCCTACTGAGGATACACACTGGGGAAATGTATATCGCCGGGCACTACAAACATGGCCGCGCCCGTACACACACGGTGACACTCGAGGTCAGTAAATAAAAGCTAGCTGTTAATCTATATACATCTGAGCAGTGTTTGTGACTCCAAACAACGAGTATATTTCATTGGCGACGAGTACGGACGAGAATCCAGCAACCAGATAAGTCTGTATCACATTTAATTCTGAAATAAAGCTTAATAAGCTTACTATAGCGAACTCGAACTGATTAAACTTTGGTTCTTATTGACGATCAACACATCGTTTTGCTACACCTCTATTTCACAATGGCAATGCCTAATCTGCCAGAATTCGATCCATTCATTGACCCTCCCAGTCTGTCCACTCGTTGGGCAAAGTGGTTGAGCCGTTTCAAATCTGCGATGGTAGGTTTTGACGTGAAATCAGAAGCCAGACAGCGCGCCTTATTGTTGCACTATGGAGGCCCTGCTCTTCATGATATCTTTGATACTCTTCCAGAAACTGGTACAGAGGAAGAATTTAAACCAGCGACAGATGCACTTGATAATTACTTCAATCCTAAGAAAAATATTGACTTTGAAACAATCATGTTTAGACGTACCAGACAAGAGGGTGACGAGACCGTAGACATGTTCTGCACCCGACTGCGCAAACTCGCAATGAATTGTGACTTTAAAGACAAAGAGAGAGAAATTAAAACACAGATAATTGAAAAGTGTACATCAGAAGTACTGAGAAAGAAAGCCATGGAGAAACCCCGTCCCCTTGACAAGATATTGGAAATCGCACGCTCGCTAGAACTATCCAATAGCAGGTCCCAAAACTTAAGCGCTAGTTCATCGGATACGCTAGGCAAGATACAATCCACCAGACAAAAAACCACTCGTAGACCAACTCAGAACTCAAACAACAGAGAATGTTATCTTTGTGGATTCGATTATCCGCATGCAGGTACTTGCCCAGCTCAAGGAAAACAATGCGCGTCGTGTGGAAAAATGAATCACTATGCCCGCGTTTGTCGCAGTCGCGGTAATGCACAGTCACGTTCAAATCTTAACAAAAATGAGAAACACACTGGAGAAACATCAAATATAAGTACACACACAAGGAGAAATGAGTATAGTAATCACACAGGGAGAAATGAGTATAGTAATCACACAGGGAGAAATGAGTATAGTAATCACACAGGGAGAAATGATTATGGAAATCACACAAGGAGAAATGGTAATCAGGTAAATTCGGTAGAGTCTAGAGAGCATGATTATCAGGTTGATCAAGATAAACACACATGGAGAAATGATGGCGACCAAATAAAGCATGTAGCATCAAGGGAGCATGATTATCAGGTTGATCAAGATAACTACACACAGCAATACAGTTCAGACGATGATTGTCATGTCTTCGCTCTCCATAATACATGCAACAACATACAAGATGACATATCAATGTTGACAGTGCACATAAACAACACACCAGTACACATATGTGTCGATTCTGGGTGCAAATGGAACATAATCGATGAAACAACGTACCAGAAAATCAAACAAAAAACAACATATAATATCAAACTTCGTAACACAGACATAAAGCTGAGACCATACCTGAGTCCTGACCCCCTTCCAATTATAGGTGTATTTCAGGCATCGATTTGTGCCAACAAACACGCAATCGACGCTGATATTTACGTGGTGAAAGGTAAAGCTACAGGCCTTCTTGGCCAATACACATCAAGAGCCTTAGATCTTCTTCACATTAACACCATTCATAGCATCAGTGATGACATCATCAACCAATATCCTGAAGTCTTCCAAGGAATAGGGAAGCTGAAGAATGTTACTGTCAAGCTTCACATCGATGAACAAGTGGCGCCAGTGGCCCAAACGCATCGGAAAATCCCGTTCCAACTCCGAGATAAGATCGAGGAGCAGCTAAACAAACTTCAAGATCAAGGCATAATTGAAGATGCAACAGGCCCAACGCCATGGGTATCACCATTGATAGCGGTGCCAAAACCAAAATCCATAGATGAAATCAGATTGTGCGTTGATATGAGAGCCGCCAACAAAGCGATCATTCGTGAGAGACACGATACGCCAACCATGGATGAAATCGTTGCAGAATTGAATGGGTCGAAATACTTCTCCAAACTCGACTTAAGATCAGGATACCATCAACTCGAATTAAGCCCTGAGAGCAGATATATCACAACCTTTGCTACTCACATTGGTTTGAAGCGGTATAAGCGCCTTAACTTCGGCATATCTTCGGCCAGCGAGGTATTTCAAGAAGCCATCAGACAGAGTATAGAAGGCATACCAGGGGTGTTAAACATATCTGACGATATATTGCTACATGCACCAACACAGGAAAAACATGACAAAACACTCAAACAACTCATGCAAAGACTCAAAGAAACAGGACTCACACTCAATGGCGACAAATGTGTATTCAGCAAGAATAACCTTGAATTCTTTGGTCTGATCTTTGGAGAGCATGGTGTATCACCAGATCCAAAGAAGGTGGAATCACTCAAGAATGCCCCGCCACCACAGTCAGCAGCTGAAATCAGTAGCCTACTTGGCATGGCAACTTTCAGCGCCAGATTCATCCCCAACTTGGCAACAATTACTGAGCCATTACGCAGACTAACCATCAAGAATACTCCATTCGTTTGGACAGAAGACCAAGATGACGCTCTGCAGAACCTGCAACGCGCCCTTTCTAGCAATACAGTCATGTCATATTATGATACCAAGAGAGACACAGAAATATGGGTTGACGCTAGCCCGGTAGGGTTAGGAGCTATACTAGTCCAGCTAGACGAAGAAGGTCATAGAAAGAATGTATGTTACATCAGCCGCTCTTTGAAACCAACAGAGACCCGATACAGTCAAATAGAACGAGAAGCACTCGCCATAGTATGGGCTGTACAACGTCTACATCTCTACGTATTCGGCAAGCGTTTTACGGTGGTCACAGATCACAAACCTCTCGTCCCTATTTTCACCAAACCAAAGATCAATCCGTCAGCGAGGATCAAGTCCTGGCTCCTGAAAGTTCAAGGATATGACATGGCAGTGAAATACAGCACCGGCAAAGACAATCCAGCGGACTATTTGTCACGTCATCCAAATCCGACCGAGAATCTGAAAAGGTCATCAGAAAGTGCTGAAGATTACGTGAATTTTGTGAAAGTTCACTCCACTCCAATAGCCCTAACACAGACAGAGATCCAGCAAGCAACAGAAAAAGATGATGATCTTCAGACAGTCATCAACCATCATCGAACCAACACAATGTATGTTATCAAAGACACACACAGATGCTACTGGAACATAAGAGATGAAATATCAGTTACAGACGATGGAATCGTCCTCAAACAAGACAACATCATCATCCCCAAATCACTAACAGACCGTGTCGTTGAGCTTGCACACCAGGGGCATCAAGGAATATCGAAGACTAAAGCACTTCTCCGCACCAAAGTCTGGTTCCCGAACATAGCAGAAAAAGTTGAACAGAAAGTCAAGGAATGCATTCCATGTCAAGCAGCTACACCAAGAGTCCGAAGATCACCACTGCAGATGAGTCCTTTACCAGACTATCCCTGGCAGAAAGTAAGCATTGACTTCTGCGGACCCTTTCGATCGGGTCATTACATCTTAGTAGTAGTGGACGAGTACTCACGTTACCCAGCTATCGAGATTCTGACATCTACATCAGCTAAAGCGACAATACCAAAACTTGACAAGATTTTCGCTGAACAAGGCATTCCGGAAGTTGTAAAGTCTGATAACGGACCACCCTTTCAGTCAGATGAATTCCGCAACTTCGCTGCACAGTTAAACTTCAAGCATCACCGCATAACCCCCCTTTGGCCAGAAGCCAACGGTGAAGCGGAAAGATTCATGCGCACTCTGAACAAAGCAACGAAAACCTCTGAGATAGGAGGTCAACCTTGGCAAACTAACATATGGACATTCCTTAGACAGTACCGGGCTACGCCTCATTCCACCACAGGAATTGCTCCTGCAACAGCGTTAAACGGAAGATCCATCCGCACTAGCCTTCCACAGATTTCAGTCAAAATGAAATCTGCGCATCATGAAGAGATGGATGAGATGATACACCAGGCTGACAAGCAAAAGAAAGCAGAGATGAAGTCATATGCAGACAAACATAGACATGTCAAAGAATCTGACATCGTGATAGGAGACAGCGTACTAGTCAAAAACAAGCAGCAGGGAAAGTTAATTCCCTTCTATGACCCCTTACCCTCGGTGGTAGTAAAGAGAAAAGGCTCACAAATAACAGCTCAAAACAACACACGAACAATCACGAGAGATGTATCTCATTTCAAGAAAATACAAATCAATCAGAATGCATACAGGAGAAATGAACGCGAAATGAATAACAATGAGGACGCATACATGAGAAATGAAAGCGAAATGAATAACAATGAGGACGCATACATGAGTGACGATGAAGCAAATGCAGATGGAAATGAGACGATACCTACCCATGCACAAAACAATGACTTGAACGAAAGACCACAACGCAACAGAAGACCACCAAGATATCTTGATGGCTATCAGACATAAAAAAAAAATAGAACTCATACATTTCTTGTTGAAAGAAAACACCTGCATGCAACGTTTGTCATGCTAAACTTTACAAGTGTGTTGCCTGAACAGGACTTTAGCCTAGATGCTGCTATATCAAGCAATTTAATGTTTAAAAGTTAACGCATGTTGATCATGCTATCGTTTTCGTAGTTTAGTGAGTTTTGGTTACTCAGCTACTTAACCACAGTTTCACACAAAATGAAATCAACAAATCATTTGCTCCGTTTCACATCTTGCTTTATTAAAAAATAATATTACAGTTTCTAATTAAAATTAAAAGAAGGGAGGGATGTAATATCTATACGCTCAACCCTACTGAGGATACACACTGGGGAAATGTATATCGCCGGGCACTACAAACATGGCCGCGCCCGTACACACACGGTGACACTCGAGGTCAGTAAATAAAAGCTAGCTGTTAATCTATATACATCTGAGCAGTGTTTGTGACTCCAAACAACGAGTATATTTCACACATGACACCTCAACCATACCTCTACCACATTTAGTTGTTGAGTTAATAGAGAGAGATGGATGATTCGTCACCAAAAATGCAACGCCACCACCCTTTTTGGGTGGTGAGTTCAAAACACATGGCCATATAGAAACAGATGAACACAGCCATACAATAATTTGATTAATTCCATGGATTTGTCAATGCAAATTCAATAATGCAAAATGAGTAACATGTTGGAGTGGTCTGGTGGCCCTTTTTCAACAAAACTCTTCATTTATCAACACTTTTGATTGGTCAATGACTTAGGTATTATAACAGCATGTGCATAATGTAATGAAGTCATGATTTATGCAAACAACTCAGTTTTGCTGAAAAGTGAGTTAGGCAATTATCGAAGCAGGCTGACGATAAGAATATCAACATTTTAAAACATCGCTATACAATGTAGTTATCTTAAAAAGGTTAGTACACCATTTTGTTAATGTGAAATTCATGATTCAGGAATTGTTTTCATAATAATTCTATAATGTTGTTAAATTATGACTTTTCTTGGAACAAACAATAATAGTTAATTGCCAATTTCATTGTGTATCATATGAGTTGAAATCATTCGTATCCTTATGCATGCATGACGAACTGTATAACCGAAATAGTATAATCATTATAATAATAAATGCAATGTATATAATAATCACTTACACATATACACATATACTTGGTTTACTTGGTAGGTATACTTGTTCGAGTGGTCCTTCAATCCAAGGGGAAGGACTCTCAGATTGCTCTTGAATGATGCCACAAAACTGATTCGGGTAGATTGTTCCATGGACCGCTTTGTTTGAGTAGGATTGTAGTACGCCTGACAAACACTTTCTTAGAAAAAAAACCTGAGGTCACTAGTGGGTAGTGACAAGTATAAAATTTAACCCGATTTCCAGATTTGGTCATTTGCCTGGACTGATTAAACGATACTGGAATCTAGGACACTTTTTGAAAGTACGCTTTTCCCCCAACTTCTTATGATATGAGAAGGATTAACACACTGACAATAACGATAGCATATGTGGTTATTGAGTTTCTGTGCTAGGAAACCACTTGTATTTACCAAATTGGGCTAATCAGTCAGCTGTAGAACGGGGCCCCGTTTCAATTGAGGGCGCTCTAAAACGACGGGTGTACGTAACCAAGGTAACGCACACCCGTCAATTTGCGCAATGATTGAATTTCCCCCTTTACACCCAATTATTTGCATAAAAAGTAACTATCCATCGAGTTGAGGGCAACATAAGGTACCAGAACTCCTTGCGACATCCAGTTAGATGATTTAATTTAACCTTTAACCGTAACATCACACGACACAAGCTTTAATTATGTCTTTTTTGACCGGTTTGCTGCGATGAGATCACCATTTTATAGACGAGATTACACCATTTTATAGAATTTTTAGGGTAAGAGTGATATTGTTTACATTAAATATAAGCCCTATAGTATTCAGAAGTGATGCCTTTGTAACGGTTATCTCTTTGATAAGAGAGTTATTTCGTTGTTTAAAATCGGCAAAATCGGCTGTTTATGAATTTTTTAAATTACTGTGACGTGAGGCCGTTCCCTTGGAAACGCAGTCCCGTTCTCAAGCCCGCCCTCTATTGAAAAGTGTTTTTTGTTCGTATTCCGGCGGGCGACGGACTTCCGTCACTTAATGAATCGCCGTGTAAAAAATGACGGCGAAGCGTCACTAAATAGAGCGCCCTCAATTGAAACGGGCCCCCGTTCTACAGCTGACTGCTAATAATTGAAACTAAAATCTCCTCTGAAAATGCTATATCGCGACTTTTGTCAAATTTAATCCTTTTATTTGATAAAATCTGAAACAATTAACACTACTTTTTATAACAAATTGATGAAATTCTCGATACAACCACGCTGAAACATGCCAACACCTTACAATTTGGGTGTTGTTTCAACCATAGATCTATGTTTCAACCAGCAATTGGCAGACCACCAGAGTCCATTCACAACACGCCCACATGCTGGGAAACTTAGCGGCATTTACCGTCTATGCTTGCAGGCTTGATTGACCAAAAGACACTAGAGTGTTGCCACATGAGCCTATTCAAAGTCCACATTGGGCTTATTTTTAAAACTAATCTCTTATCTAGTAATACTATATCGTGATTTTTCTCGAAATTTGAACTTTTTATTTTATTAAATCTGAAACAGCACTAAGTTTTATAACAAATTGTTCAAAGTATAATTTCTATAACATAACAAATTAGGAACTTCACATTTTGGGCTTGCTGTCCCCCCAACTTATTTTCGAAGGTTGAAGCTATTTATAGACAGCTATGGAGTATTATAATGGAATATGAAATTATTGCGAACATGTAATCTTTTTTATTACCATAACTTCAGATCTATCCAACCAACTGTGCTCGTTCAAAAACAGACTGTGCTATTTTTATTTAATGTATTCATTGTTGTACTTTAAATCACGAATTTTCAACAAAACCTGCATTGATTAAATTTCACAATGACCCCCACTAGTGTGACGGCCTTGCTACAAAATAAACCTAGTCAAAATCTGCTTCCGACGGCCAGAGGCACTAACAGCTGGTGTAATAACTCAAAGAGTTGGGGGAGCCAAGATTAATAACCACGGATATGGTATGAAAGCCGTGGTTATAGAAGTTTGTAAATATACAGGGAACGGAACCGTAATGAGTATCGAAATAGGAATCATTTCTTCTGATATGTACACACACATATATATATAGGTAAGTGGTTTTCTTCCAATCAGTGCACAAGACAATCCTAATGAATCTTTTCGACAATATTCGACAATCGTACGGACAATCTAAATTGAAAGAACTACGTGATTTCAAAAACTGTGTAAAGAAGATACAACGCCACAGTCTGGGAAAAAAGTCCTTGGAACGCGAACGCTGAGCTGAGCACACGCGCTGGGTATTGTGTGCATGTATTGATACTTAGTGTCTTCTGTTATAAACGGAAATTGTTCAAATGAGATTTTTTCCTTCCCCACCCCCCATCGATCAATGTTGGGACACTCTGGCAAGCTGCAGTAGCCACTGGCCTTAGTCAACATTGTACGGGGGAGTGGGGGTGACACTTTTCCGTTAATCACACGCAAGTGTTCCAAGACTTTTTTCCAGCATTGTATAAGAGGAATGCAAAATATTTTATCTAAATTTGGTTTTTCTATCATAAATCAAAAACCGAATGTCGTATGAATCTCATATTACACACGATTTGAGTAAACAATAGGGGCATCACAAATATGATAAAATCGATGATAGGGAATTAATCTTATTTAGGGAGTGGTCACTGAAAACAATTATTTATGTCATATTTAACTACAATTTGACCCGTTTCTTGATCCCGCGCGTAATAATCTGATGTTTATAAATCAATAAAGCAAAAGTATAAAGTTCTTGCTGAGAAATTAACATTTTTATACTTTTAATAATGTTATCACATTGCCTATTTGTTTGTTATTTGAAATATGAAACCATACATTTACACTTTCCACAGGCGTCTGCAGACGACAATCCAAAATTGCACAAAATGTTTCAAAAATGTCAAAATTATTGAATGTCATTTTACCAATATTTGGAATCACCTTGTGAAATGCATTCAAATATGTACAAACGTGCCTATTATTTGTTCAGTTATCCTTGAGATAGACATAAAAGTTAGACAAATCTGTTTTGTACCGTGGTTAAACCAATAGCCGCGTTGAAAGTGTTAACATTTGCCGAGCAGTAAACGTTTATTTGCAATACTATTCCTATCTATTGAAGATAGCTCATAACAGAAAAAAGGGGGAAAAAGTCACGCCGTGAGAGCGACTCGAACCAACGCCAAGCAGGCTATAGCCTAAAGGGTGCCAACGAACGCTCCTATTCAGTAGGCCAAGCGGTCAGTGCTTACACAAGCGTGGATTTGTTTTATTATACATGTTATAGTAATGCATTATTGCAAAGTGTCACACACTTTACCAACACAAGCTGCAGGAGCCACTGGCCTTGGTCAACATTGTACGGGGGAGTGGGGGTGACACTTTTCCGTTAATCACACGCAAGTGTTCCAAGACTTTTTTCCAGGATTGTAGTCCGGCAGGGAAAACAGTGTATTTCCTTGTGAATTCAATGCGAACCACATTTGTGGCGTTAATTTGTTTGACCGGTTAATGACGTTGATCTTATACGTAGATCAAAATGTGATATAATATCCCAACAAGAAATTCTGGGCACGTGTTATGCTATTTAGCCTAGTTAGGCCTAGTCCGGCAGGGAAAACAGTGTATTTCCTTGTGAATTCAATGCGAACCACATTTGTGGCGTTAATTTGTTTGACCGGTTAATGACATTGATCACGTAGATCAAAATGTGATATCTTAACCAAAAGTCAAATCTGGACACATGTTATGCTATTAAGCATAGTTACGACTAGTCCGGCACGGAAAACAGCTTTTTCCTTGCAATTTCATTGTGAACAATATTTTCTGTATCTGTATCTGTGGTTGTAATGTTCACGCACCTTGAACAGAGTGCAATAGATTTCGGGATCTATCAGTGATACAATTTTGAGATCCAAGCAGGCGCACGTCCCTATTATATAGAATCCTTGGATAACACGGCGACACGAGTGGTTTTGCCGATATATCGATTAGTTTTTTACATCAATATCAACAACAGAGGCAGCATATAAAATGGACAATTTACACGCGATCAAACAGCCGTAGTACTAGTACGGACATAATGTTCAGTCTCCACTTCAAATACGAGTACGGGCATGAGAATACAAGATTCCAATTATTTACCACATTTTAATGGATTACAAGTCTTGATTATTGTGCAAAGAAACAACCCCGTTATTTGTGACATAGCCGAAGTCATTACAAACTAAAATTGACTGTCCCGACACGTAGCAGTGGCATTCGAACAAGCCTTCTGTTACGCATCCTCAAGCTAATTTGAGATACTGACTTTTTTCACCCACTACTAAGACGGAAACATACCGATATCTCACTGTTGATTATCCATGCGGCGGAAAACCAATATAACTTACATCTCCATGTACGTTGAAAGGAAAATGTTTATTTTCATTCTGTTGAAAAGCTTTAGGGCACTTCCCTCGAATATTTCAGACGACTGGACTATGGACTAGCCAAAATATACATCTCGTATTGTTAAAAAACGTATACATTGCATATCCGTTAAAAATAAAATTCCGATTTTTATTTCAGTCTTCCTGAGTACAATAACACTCTGTATTGAATATTAAGTACCCGGATGTCAATAATATTCTAAAAATATTGTTCACTCGTCTTGCGTGGTGCGCACAAGGGCAAAAGACGTGTGCGATAGTATGTATGCGCAGATGATGCGTACGAGTACATGCCGGCGTTGGCGGTGCGTGTCACTCGCACTGAGATTTAGATATGTTTGGGCAAACGGTTTTTTGTGTTTCCAAATAGTCTGTTAATTGTTATATAACATAATAATGATAATAATAATAATAATAATAATATCTAATAAATTGCACTCGGCATTTAAATATTCTTATATCACATTCAAAGTCATTCAATATTATATAATTATTATTTGACTTGTTAAAAACGAAGTAAGTGTACTCCTTAATCTGATCATGAAATTGGTTCATTATTTAGCTGTAAGTGAAGTTTCGCCAGACTGAAAAACATCAGACCGCAGTTATCTGGAGTTGCTTTTTATGTTATATCAATATTATGATGTTACGTCAAAACATGCACTATACTAACTCACCAAGAAGTATCCTACGATACATGACACACGTACAGCAGCGCCCCTCAAACTCAAGTATACTCAAATCATTTATACTTAACCTTTTCAAATGTCTGGTTTACAGAACGTCTATGTTGTTATTACTTCGATACATTGATGATTGCCATAGAATAAAACCCATACCTCAAATCAAACGCGTCTTGCAAAACGTTTTTGAAACCGAGGTATTTCCAATCCATTGGAACCTATAAAAGGGGAAGAGGGAGCGAGTAAATCCAATTTCTGACCAGATTTGTTTAACTAAACTTGCACAAGAACTATATAAATTCAACATTTCAAAAATCAGAACCAAAAAGTTCAAATTCATTTTGAAGCTTGCAAAAATGGGAGGTGTGGGGATGACTTCATTTTGGACGGTTAAAATCTATTAGTCTCGTAAAGCATAGTGGAACTGACTTAAGATTGTTTTCAAAGATATATTTGGAAATTCAAAAAGATCACAATTTCCTAGTGAATCAAGTGTTATAAGATCAAAATGGCATGTGTAATTCACAACCTTAAGTTGAAATCTTCAATTTCCCTCTGGCTGACGGGTTCTTCTAGTGTTGTAATAAAGGTTGCATATTCGTTTCCTTCCCAAAACAGTCCATTGTTCTCAAGATACTTGAATAACGACAAATCCCCCATGACACGGCCTCTAAGAATGAGAATATGAATATTGGCATTATTGACATCGGAGTATCAGGTATGCAAGGAAAGATTAGCTTCCCAGACCATGGTGATCTCATTTAAATTGTTTTGAGGCAACTCAATCAGGTTACAGCTATGAAATAGAACACACTACCTTTGCCATCATCGCATGCCCTCTAGTGTAGCTGAGTGCAGACTGTTGTCATGGGTCTCTCTGCGCTTATTGAGGATGTTGTTGGTAAGTAGGATTTCAAGTTTCTCATCCATGCATAAGTTGCAAAGCCCTGATGATCGTATATATGTGTTGGAGTGCTTGAGTATTTTATCCCAGTGAATAGTGGGATTCTCGCCTTGGTCTTTTAATCTCCACTGCCGTCACGGTGCCAAACCCCCGAATCTATCAAAGAAAAAATCCATAGCTAGCAGTAAACACGGCGTGAAACACAGTGTAGCGCCAATGTAAACCGTGTGTCTTACCATTTGATATTATCGCTCTGCTTACGCATCGAGTACTCTGCTTTTGGACAGCAAAAATCACAATTGATAAGATATGGATTACATATGAGTGCTAAAATGTATGGTTTAACTCAATATTTTCTATTTTGAAACAAATACTGGAATAATCAAAATTGGCGTAAATGCACGATTGCCAAGGCATATTATGTGATCTTTTCCAGGGAGCGCCCTGCCGCTCTCTATTAATGATTTTTTTAGAAAGTAGATGTTCTTGCAGATTTACATTTTGGATCATAAATCATAAATATATTCCAAGTTACAGAGCGATACGATTCCTAATTACCTCAAAATCATGGTTTTAGAGTGAATTTAGAGTAAAAATAAGTTGTCGGCGCAGACTCCGACAGTTTATTTTCACTCTAAAACCATGATTTTGAAGTAATTAAGAATCGTATCGCCCTGTAACTTGGAATGTATGTACGATTTTGATCAGAAATGTAAATCTGCAAGAAAATCTGCTTTCAACTTTTTTTCGAGGATTGAGGGCGTTCCCTGGAAAAGATCATAACATATGCCTTTAATATAATGAATTGTCAGTAATCAATTGAGCTACCTCTTTTATTACCCCAAAACCCTCTTTCATCTCGTGTAATTAGAAAGTCCCGCTAAGAATAGACATCCCAGATTATTGTTGTATTCAACGCAATTTTCAGCTCCATGTAAATTATGGAAAATTATGTTTAATTCCCCTACCTTTCATTGATACTCAATATGCCGCAGGATGTTCAGTGTTTGTAAAAGTCAACTGGGACCAATTAGGAGTTGAATGATTTGAATGATACATACATACAATATATACATCTTGTATTGTACAAACCTTTTTTTTTTGCCTAAGAGAAAGCGTGTTCTTCAAAGATAGTAAACAGATTCTCGGAAAGGTCGCACTGAAACGACACAGAGGAAAATGAATGATAAATTTGAACTTGAGAACTTATAAGTAAACACGTAGGAAATATAACTGTTTCATACTTCGGAATATCAAAGTATATAAATATATCTTACCTTCATTGGTGAAATTATGAAACCAATCTGAGGTCAATTTGTTGAAATACAAAGCTTTGAATAGAGCGTGGTCGGAACCCGTTTGTCCCGATTTTGCCCATGAACCGCCATTGCGTTGCGCATTGTTCTGACTTCATTAAAAAAAATACTCATCTTTAAAATAACCTAGGCAGAAAACATATTTTAAAAAGTGGAAATATCTATCAATAAATCAATATATACTCTTCTGAGACCTGAGGCTACAGTAGCAGGTCGAAAATAATTTCTTCGTAATTGGAAATAAGGTATTAAGTCATTCATCTCATCAAATAATTAGAGGCAAAGTAGCAAGGCGCTCTAACAGATGCTTTCCTATCTGTACTGTATTGTTGAATATTCAAAATAAGAAACAAAAACCCAAATGTAAACAGAATGGACTTTAAATGAACTTCGTTTGACCATACAAAAGTTATTTCGGAGGATAAACTCCATGCAAGGAAAACTTGCACACAACGCACACAGATGCAACGCATTGGTGGTGTATTGCTAAAATCGGGACATATGGGTTCTGACCACGCTCTATTCAAATCTGTGTATTTACAAAGGTTGACATCAGATTGGTCTCACAATTTCATCAATTAAGGTCAAATCATACGTACTTTCGTATATTTAAATACAAAGCAGTTATATGTTCTTCTCCTTGCTCTGAGATTCCCCCATAAATACACAAAAGATAAACACAAGAACAACATTTGAAGGACTGGCTGAGACCATATTGGAATAGTTTTATTTTAGAATACACGCAAATTATATTAAGGTTACGACGACGTGTTTGTTACGACGACGACAGAATTCATCACATTTCACCATGATAGCTTTTATAACATTTATAATCATCTTTATAGACATCTGACGAGTGCGAAGGCTTCAATTCCAGAAGGTCTATTACTTGAATTTGTATTACGCTCTGCCTTGCGGCATGGAGCACGCTGTTCAAACGTAGTCTACCTATAGGCATAATGTCGATATATGATATGTAGACATCAAATTATATATATTAATACTATGGAAGGAAGAGCAAATGGCTTACAGGCTATATGAACACGACCCAATTTTAAATGGGTTACGACGACAACAGAATTCATGAAGACGTGGACATAACAGAGAAGACAGGGGGTACGATAGGACGAAGGTCTAAACAGGACCCACCACCAACATAGCACATGATGGTTACCTCTCATTTCTTCCAAACCCAAACGCACCAGGTTCCCAACTGGCACACCTGGCGACCTCCCCCATCCCCAGAAGCAAGCACAAAGGGTGGACGGGATGGAATTTAACCGACCATTCCTGATGATCTCAGCCAACAAAGTGATGTGCACCGGGCAACAGAAAAAATCACGAAAGAATAGAGAGCGTGAGATTGGCTGGTGTCACATAACCAGTTGACTACACATCGGACAAAGGCCACGCATGGGCCAAACAACCAAACAATGTGGCGATGGTCAATAAAGGGCTAATTTAAATTAGAATGCTCTCGATTAACCCCGAAAAGCGTGACCAACAGCAAAACAGGGGTGTCACAAATTTTGCATTCGCCAGATAAGCTTAATGCATACTTAAGGTATAATCTCTCCAGTTTTTGGACCCCAGTTTTTGGGACATTCTGTTATAACCCGAAGCCAAAAGGAAAGAATCCAACGATGAATAGCTTCGCAAATGAATTGTAATAAAATCGGGCTTATATTATTGCACAATACCTACCCACCATCCAATACGTTTTTTGACCATTTTCAGTATAACAATATAACACGGGTACGGTATAAAAACAATACCATTATTCTCTTATTCAAGATTATGAAATAAAAGTACTATTTTGTAATCACTGAATATATCTTTGCATTGAATCTCAATTCATGAAGATTTCATCGCATTGATTTTAGGTCAATAAATGCGTATGTATTGTTTCGAGAGAAATTAGACAAATCAATGCACGCGCGCTGATGTTGATGTGTGATTCTTATATAATGGGCGTGGTTTTGGATATCAACAGGCAATTTGATTGTTTTTAGGCCGATACGGACTATATAAGATGAGACAACTGAAATACTTTGGGATTGTATTATTTGGTGATTTATCGATTTTCACTGGCCAATATAACAAAAAACAATTAAAATCTATATTTTATTGTTGCCAATTGGCAGCTTCTGCCACAAAGCTGCCAATTGGCAGCATTCAAAGCTGCCAATTGGCAGCTTTTGAAAATTGTTGTTATTTTGTCCAGCCAAAATGTGATCATAAATAAAACGATTAGGCAATACTTTAAATTTTCCTGGTCAAAATACTAACAATCGTTAAAAGCTGCCAATTGGCAGCTTTGAATGCTGCCAATTGGCAGCTTTTGTGACAAAAGCTGCCAATTGGCAGCAATAAAATGTAATATTCAACGGTTTTCCTTAACATTTTAGCTGGCCAAAATTGAAATAATGCTAAATAATACAATCCCAAAGTATTTAAGAACCTATGGTATAATAGTTTGGGGCGGAGCTTTTCATTCGAATAATAATACCTTTAGTGCGTATGGTCATCGCGTTAGCGGGTACTATACAAAGTCGCCGGCGTATACGTTGTGCGTATAACGCAGCGTTGCCATGTGTGCGTGTGCTAAGAACGTGATTAATTCGAAGCAGGAAGCTGGTAAACAGCTCGCTGGATTCGCCGATTTATAAAAGGGGAAATTTGTTGTTGTTTGATAAAATAAAATCTAACAAAATTCGTTATTTTATGATAAAAGATAAAAATAACTATATAAGAATGAGAATAAAATATAGTTCGTAGCTGTTTTGCTATATCATGATATCGATGGTCTTATAATGTATAGGCTGCACCATATTTGTGTCTTCATGTATCCGCCTGCGGTGACCATACTCCAATATAGCAAAACAGCTACGACATTAAATGTCAGTTGCCTGTAATGTTTGAGCCCACATTTGACAGGTTGAACTGGCCATGACGCTAGTATTAGTAAGTTCCACCCAAGAATTACATCCATCCACCACCATTGACCGCATACTGGGGGACCTTGAGTGTGGCAGCGGTGGAACTGGTAGCAAGCCCGCAGGCGCTGCAGTCTTGCCACTTAGCACACGTGGTGACTTTCAGCCAGATTTGGGCTAGTTTTAAAACTAAACTCTGCTCTTCGGATAATACAATGTGATTTTTTTTCTCGAAATTTGAACTTTTGTTTTTACAAAATATGTTATAGCACTAGTTTCTATGACAAATTGAAGTTAAAAGCTGGAATTTCTTAACACAACAACATTTTTCAAAAGTAATATAATATAGGGCTTCTAGTTACACCCAGACTAAAGAGCCTTCAACCATGCTTAGGACAGCGGTGGAAATGGTAGCAATCACGCTGGCAAGACACAGGTGGTGTGAAATAAATCAGATAAATGGTGTAGGAGGGGATGATTTATTACCCTGGATAAAGCACTAAAGCCGTGGTAGAAAGTTGAATAACATACAGGGAACGGAATTGTAATGAATTATATTTTATTCTCTAAATAATTTCACAACCCCGCAGGGGAGTGAGATTATGAGCATATCAAAATTTTCGCAAGCGCATTGGTTTATCTAATCTTTCGAGAAACAAAAACATACGCATTGACCTAATTCATACACGACATTCACAATTTGAGCATACTTTTGATATAAGTAATAACGAATAAAAACATGTTAACAAGTTTGCTAACACCTGCTGTGAAAATCGGCGAACCCGCGATGCTTGAACAACTAATCATAGCAAAACGCTTTCCACAATGTTCCATGCACTTTTAAGAACACTTTCAATGCACTCCGCGTATTTTAGTATCTTGCTTCCTGATTGATTCGACACTACTAAGAGTGTATGGATAAGCTATTGGTAAGTAAATTGTAGCAAAGATTTTCTAGTACAGAGATTATGATCTCTATTGAAATGTAGAATAATAACTGATACTATGTATGTTTCATAGCACCTATATGACATGGCATGTTTGAATAGAGCGGTGATTAGTATGGGCATTGGTAGTCTCTTGCGACAACAGCATGACCCTTGTAGTGGCTGTTGTGACACAAAACTAACGTTACAAACGAGATGGCACGGTGAAAGTGTAAATACTTCTAGCAATTTCAACATATTAAATTAACACATACATTCACCGTGTCCGATTGATTTTACTATATGTGTGATAATTGCACATAACTTCTCCACCTGTTTGTATATAACTAAACTCGAACCCACGCGCACAATGGATAACGTGTGCATATTGTTCAGATCGATACTATAGATGCAATCGTTCAGGGAACGATAGTGAATATTTATTGATGACTTGTTCTTGAGTTATTTCATGACAGGGCTAAATACTACACGTTCTTTATTTTGGTCCGAAACACACATAGCTTCAAACGACTTGGCGCACATAAGTATCCCGTTACTAGAAATTCATTGATTGTAACATGGGAGTGGAGTAATGTGACAATCTGCTCGAAGCACCATAGGTGTGTGAGCATTGTTTCCTCAATTAGGCTCCTCAATTACATGTAATTGCTTTTACCCCAGCTTGATCGTTTCCAATATGAACGATTTCAAACCTCGTTATGTGTATACTGAATCCAGGGGCTGAATCCTGAGTTGAAACAAATTTATCCACTATTAATCCAGTGCGAGTACAAGCGCTAATGATAATGACTTATGAATGTATTAACAGTGCGCAAATAAGAGAACATTAATTTGTGTCATACAATGTATGTTTTGTTTTTCTACAGAATCCTAGATCTCGACAGACATTGAGTACGTGCTTAATTCCACGTTCATCGAGTAATGTATTACAGCGGATTCCGTGTCGTGTTACGTAACCAAGCGTGACGAACTCTACAAGTGAAATATCAAAATCGAAACAAATGCAATGTACTACGAGGATCAATCAATAAGTTATACCTCCTCACTCATAACATCGCTAATATGAATGTCAGCCTCATGATATTTATCACGATTATAGCTCTAAATCATAGCTACACATTTATAGTAAATGATAATTGATACATCTTTCCTTTTTGTTATGATGCGATCAAAGCCAGAGAGAGGATTAGGACAACGGACACGGGGAATTACCCCAAAGATAAATACATGTTTTTTCGTTTTCTCTCGACATTGTATGATTAGATATAACAGCCCGATTTGAAAACAGAAATATTTGTAATTAAGAACGGTTTTTATTTGACCTATACGTACGTTTGGTCTCTTATAATTGACCAAATGAATAGCACTTAGGAGATGTTTGGCCGTTTGTATCCGTTTCCGTCGCACTAAATGGACGTTTGGTTTTCACTGCATATTCAGTAAAGTACAACCAGTACTCAAAGCAATCTACTGTGAATTTGTAGCTTATGTTCAAAGCTCAAATTGTAGAATATGTCATACGACTGGCTTATATAATAGCAAAGTTATGAGGTAGGAGGTAGAACTGATTGAATGACCCTCGTAGATTTATAATCAAGAACATGCTACTGATTGTAATAATCTTATAATGCTATCGACACTTAATCTACCTATTGTATGTTTTACAGTACCAACTCAATCTTTCCTCACTGTCTGACATGGAACTTGACGTAATAACGCTCTCTGTATTGCATGTCTTTGTTACCTGGCAATAAATACGCTCAAAGCTCTAAATATATTGTTACAATTTAGAAATATTAAATGACAGGATTTTGGAGGAAAATTCTTTTCTTCAATTTCAGATATTGGTCGCGAAGATCGGTTTACAATTAAGAACAAAATGCTGAAAAGAAAGACTCAAAGGGCAGTACTATTTATATTCGTACTTTGAGTTTAACTCGACACGCAGATATTATAATAGTATGACAGACAATGACAGGTATGTGTATGGGCCGCGTTTATCAATTCATGGAAGGCAGTGATATAAACAACGAGATAACCTAATCCGATTATCTATTCAACTTTACAAAGGATTGAACACGGCTATGTATCCTATGTGTTGAATATAATCGCCGACTATAACAATTCGAAACTTGTGCATACATATTGCTTTATACATACAATTCAAATAAATCATTGCTCAAAATCTTACGAGACGTGCTGACACATTGCAATTGGCAATGCATACATGTATTTGTTATCAATGCATTGTCCTTGCTTGTCAATTCAAATCCCATAATGTCAATCGAGGAATTTACAGCTGAACTTCCCCGCGGGGACTTTTCCACCCAAAAACTGGAGCCCGGGGACCAGATTTACGATTGATTAGCGCGTTATATGAAGTTGTTTCAAGTTGCATTTCAGTACATATAATACGAATTTGTCAACGATTTTGGTGGACAAACCCGAAGCGATCGTACGCATGCGTAGAAAAAAATGGTATCCCCTCTTTTCGCAAGAGGGCCTTTTTCGATTCAAGGGTACTTTTTATATACACCATTCTGTTTCTACAACTTCGACGTTAGAAACGAGGTTGTCCTTTTCAATATTTATATATTCATAAAATAAAATGTCAAAATGCCATTGTATTATTCATTATACGTCACTGTTTTGGGTGGTTTTAACGCGAGAGTTGGACATTCGCCCTGTTTTACTACTGACATTGCACGCGATAATAGAGCCAAACACAACGGGTATTATGTTTCGGAGGCCTGTCCTCATCTTACTATCGGCCGGAGAGCTGTTGTCGTTACCAATTTATCCGCTTATTGTTACATGCTGCGGTTAGAGAAACCAGATACTAAAGTAAGAAACGGACTTTGTTTGGGGATTTTAACACATACCTTTGTTACATAGGAGCTATAAATTCTATTACCGGGTAATTTCCTTTTTTTGAACATTGTTTTTTTTCCATAAGAATATCAACATTTTAAAACATCGCTATACAATGTAGTTATCTTAAAAAGGTAAGTACACCATTTTGTTAATGTGAAATTCGTGATTCAGGAATTGTTTTCATAATAATTCTATAATGTTGTTAAATTATGACTTTTCTTGGAACAAACAATAATAGTTAATTGCCAATTTCATTGTGTATCATATGAGTTGAAAGCATTCGTATCCTTACGCATGCATGACGAACTGTATAACCGAAATAGTATAATCATTATAATAATAAATGCAATGTATATACACTGAGCCAAAAAAGAAACTTATAAAATTTTAACAGATCACCAAATAAAATTCTGTGCATGAAAATGTACCAAATTTGGATACAATATTACTGAAATGTATTGCTTCAAATGGCAGTCAATAACCAATTGTTTGCTTCAATGACACAAGAGAAATGTGCACCGACTCAGACAACGCCTTGCATTACAGGTCACAGCAAACAATTTCAGCAACATAAAGTTAAAAACATTTCAGAGAGTCAAAACAAACTCATATCCAAACAAACAATGAAGTCATTAATAACGGGTATGTCCACCTCCAGCTTGCAGGCAGGCTGTGCATCTCCTTCTCATGCTTCCAATCAAGTTCCTGATGGTAGCATGGGAGGAGCTTGGATGACGTGTATCAAGAAGAGACACTCCACCTGTTAATAGACAAACACTTATTGCAGCACTACAGGGAGAATGGAACCATGTTCCCAAGGCTACCATCAGGATCTTGATAGGAAGCATGAGAAGGAGATGCACAGCCTGCCTGCAAGCTGGAGGTGGACATACCCATTATTAATGACTTCATTGTTTGTTTAGATATGAGTTTGTTTTGAATCTCTGAAATGTATTTAACTTCATGTTGCTGAAATTGTTTGCTGTGACCTGTGATGCAAGAGGTTGTCTGAGTCGGTGCACATTTCTCTTGTGTCATTGACGCAAACAATTGGTTATTGACTGCTATTTGAAGCAATACATTGCAGTAATATTGTATCAAAATTTGGTACATTTTCATGCACAGAATTTTATTTGGTGATCTGTTAAAATTTTATAAGTTTCTTTTTTGGCTCAATGTATAATAATCACTTACACATACACATACTTGGTTTACTTGGTAGGTATACTTGTTCGATTGGTCCTTCACTCCAAGGGGAAGGACTCTCAGATTGCTCTTGAATGATGCCACAAAACTGATTCGAGTAGATTGTTCCATGGACCGCTTTGTTTGAGTAGAATTGTAGTACGCCTGACAAACACTTTCTTAGAAAAAACCTGAGGTCACTAGTGGGTAGTGACAAGTATAAAATATAACCCGATTTCCAGATTTGGTCATTTGCCTGGACTGATTAAACGATACTGGAATATAGGACACTTTTTAAAGTACGCTTTCCCCCCAACTTCTTATGATATTAGAAGATTAACACACTGACAATAACGATAGCATATGTGGTTATTGAGTTTCTGTGCTAGGAAACCACGGGTCATTCCACCAGGTTGGGACACAATGTGTGACATGAGTATGTATCGTCAAAAGTACCAATGCTTTTGATTCAGGTATTTTATGTAACATTCACCTTTAGGTGTTCAAGTATTTGACAAAGTTTGAAGTCAGTCAAATGTGTCTTAAGAAAAATATGATGGAAAATGTATCACTTTGGCGTAACATTGACACGGTGTAAATGTTACGTCAGCATTTCACTTATTCACATTTTGTTCACACTTACAGTGAGAATTATTCAAAATCATTTTGTATACTTATTACAAGGCATGTATTGTACCAAAACAAAGTTTAATTATGGTAGTCAGTGGCTACATAAAGCAGGAATCACAGATTTTGTAATTTGAAACGGTGTAAATGTTACGTCGCACTTTTAAAAATAGACTTTCACATTTTCTGTTCTTTCTGCTAAATCAGGACATTTGCTACCATAACAAAAGTTTTTCTTGTTGCAGTTTGTGTTTTTTAATAAGAACATATATTGAGTTTGCATTGTTAGTTAATTTTGTAATGAAAATGGCAAAAAAATCAATGTAAATATAGGTGTGACATGAAAATTTACATTTCATTGTTTGAAATTTACAATATTAAAAAAGGTAATCATGCAAACTCAATATATTTACTTATTAAAAGACACAAACTGCAACAAGAAAAACGTATGTTATTGTATTGGATGTCCTGATCTAGCAGAAAAAACAGAAAATGTAAAAGTATTTTTCAAAAAGTGCTGACGTAACATTTACACCGTTTTTAATTACAAATTATGTGATGCCTGCTTTATTTAGCCACTGACTACCATAATTCAACTTTGTTTTGGTGCAATTCATGTACTGTCATTTGTATGCAAAATGATTTTGAATATTTCACAATGTAAGTGTGCAAAAATTGCAAATAAGTGAAATGCTGACGTAACATTTACACCGTGTCAATGTTACGCCAAAGTGATACATTTTCCATCATATTTTTCTTAAGACACATTTGAATGACTTCAAACTTTGTCAAATACTTAAACACCTAAAGGTGAATGTTACATAAAATAACTATATCAAAAGCATTGGTACTTTTGGTGATACATACTCATGTCACACATCGTGTCCCAACCTGGTGGAATGACCCATAAAAATTTACCAAATTGGGCTAATAATTGAAACTAAAATCTCCTCTAAAATATCGCGACTTTTTATAACAAATTGATGAAGTTTAAAGCTAGAAATTCTCGATACAACCACGCTGAAACATGCCAAAACCTTACAATTTGGGTGTTGTTTCAACCATAGATCTATGTTTCATCAACCAGCAATTGGCAGACCACCAGAGTCCATTCACAACACGCCCACATGCTGGGAAACTTAGCGGCATTTACCGTCTATGCTTGCAGGCTTGATTGACCAAAAGACACTAGAGTGTTGCCACATGAGCCTATTCAAAGTCCACATTGGGCTCATGTTTAAAACTAATCTGTGATCTAGCAATACTATATCGTGATTTTTCTCGAAATTTGAACTTTTTATTTTATTAAATCTGAAACAGCACTAGTTTTTATAACAAATTGAAGTTCAAAGTATAATTTTTATAACATAACAAATTAGGAACTTAACATTTTGGGCTTGCTGTCCCCCCCAACTTATTTCCGAAGGTTGAAGCTATTTATAGACAGCTATGGAGTATTAAAATGGAATATGAAATTATTGCGAACATGCAATCTTTTTATTACCATAACCATGATAACTTCAGATCTATCCAACCAATTGTGCTCGTTCAAAAAACAGACTTATTTAATGTATTCATTGTTGTACTTTAAATCACGAATTTTCAACGAAAACTGCATTGATTAAATTTCACAATGACCCCCACTAGTGTGACGGCCTTGCTACAAAATAAACCTAGTCAAAATCTGCATCCGACGGCCAGAGCAGGTACCCAAAGCGCCGTAGGCACTAACAGCTGGTGCAATAACTCAAAGAGTTGGGGGGGGGGGGGGGGGGGGAGCCAAGATTAATAACCACGGATATGGTATGAAAGCCGTGGTTATAGAAGTTTGTAAATATACAGGGAACGGAACCGTATTGAGTGTCGAAATAGGAATCATTTCTTCCGAAATGTACACACACACAGGTATATAGGTAAGTGGTTTTCTTCCAATCAATGCACAAGACAATCCTAATGAATCTTTTCGACAATATTCGACAATCGTACGGACAATCTAAATTGAAAGAACTACGTGATTTCAAAAACTGTGTAAAGAAGATACAACGCCACAGGAACCATCTTGTATATAGTCACCGTTGATCATGTGTTGATAAAGGCAACAGTTTTTGCCGAAACGTCCACAATAACAAGTAAGTGGAAATTGGATTAGATGCAATGAACCTTTCTCTCATATCCAATTCTGATGAATCTGTTCAACAAAACTCATTAAGCAGTTTGACAGTGCTAATAAAAGGGAACTTCTCTTTATTATTATTACAGTTACTAAACAAAGACACTCATCGATGTACAAAGTTTAAATCATTGAATGTAGCGAAGAACAGCCATTAACAATAAAATACACCAGTCAATCTTTAGTTATGATAGGAGTTTCTGTTTGACATTGCTATTGAATACTGATTGCATTGGCTATGTTTATTATGCTTAAAGTCAACATCCAGATATGTTTTAATTAAAGTAAAGTAAAGTTGATATTGATGTTGAAAACTTCAACTATTATATCTTTGGTACAAATTGGGGATCAAAATACAGTTAGGGTAACCTAAATACTTCTCGCGGGGATAGTATCGGGTAACATGCCTAGTTTCCGAAACCGTCAACACTGTAAAAAATCCCTGAAATTGACCAATTCTATTGGCTATTTTCACAATATATAGGCCTACTTCAAACCCTGTGAGATCTGCACGGATTTGTTATGGGGAATTAAGGGAAATAAATATACACGCTACCTTTAGTGGTGAGATTGACTCATTCTGTACACGTTTTCTAGCCGGTCCGTGACCCTGATTTCAAATAGTGGATACCTTGAACACGTTAATACACAATGTGATTCGCCCAAATCAAGAAAAGATACACGATCGTTTGTCATCACTGAAACTTACTACTTCAATAAATAAGCTTATGAAACTATATATCGTTAATTTGGTATGATATGACAATTCTTCCTTTCAGTTTTCTACTGGCAAAATAAGGTACTTAGATTGTTCAGTGACAATGGTATTTTGAAACTAATGCGATGCGGTGAAATTAACCTACATGGTACTGATGAGATGATGTAAGCAATTTCAAAATACAAAATAAAAGATGTCACCCTTTAGAGGATTATGGAGAATGAAGTTAATCAGATTATCAACCATCAAGGATATCGATTTGAAAGTGAACACCATTAGATAGCATTGATATATTCAACGCAGAACAAGGCTAGCGCGAGGTAAGCAGTAGTCAGGAATGATGTCTCTCACTCAAAGTCTATCCTAAGAATAACTGAACCAATACTATACCAGGCATATTTGTACTTATTTAATGCATTTCTCATATTATGGTGATTCCAAATAATATGGTGATGCAATTCAATATTGTTGACATTTCTACAGACGACTGCCGCGTGGAACGTGTTAATTGGGGTTTTTTAAATTACGTATTAACAAAAGAAAAGGAACATGAATTTTCGCCCAGATTTTGCTCCTAAAAGGTACAGGATTTCTTGGAATAGTTGGACACCCTTGAAAACTCAAAACGTAACATTTAATCCGTCCATAAACATGATAGAGGCAGCAAATTTAAAATGTGATTTCACACAACTAAAATATGTTCGCATTAACAGTTAGTGCCTCTAAGAATGTACCATTTTTACAAAACAGATTTTCAGAAATCTTTCCCAATTTTCAAAGTCTATCTCAAGGATAACTGAACCAATACTAGGTATGTTTGTACACATTTTAATGCATTTCACATGGTGATTATAAATACGGTAAAGAAATTCTACAATTTTGACATTTTTGAAACATTTTGTGAAATTTTGGAATGTCGTTTGCAGACGCCTGTCGAGTAAAAAGGGTTAAAACACGAAATAAGCATGGCGTACACATGACAGCTTACGAATGCGCAATATCAGTACTTAACCGAACTCAAAACAGAAAACAGCGTGTGTTTTTTTAATTTATAGATCTTTTTATAAAGCGTCTGGATATCTACTTTTTGGGTATCCTGAAGATAATCAAGGTCACTCTGAAAACAAGAGATTTGACGTTTTAATTCGCAATCATGTTTTCTGTTTTATTTGTATATAAAGAGCAATATGTAAACAATAGCCCAACATACATTAACAAGGGTACTGAAATATTAAGGGGTCACACTACTAAATAGAGCTCCATAGGGATATGTACAAAAACACTGATATAAAACTCTGTGTTAGACCACTAAATTGCAAAATTGGACCTTGTAGAGTGATTTTTTCTGAAAGATGATCACATTTTCTCACCAAAAAGTGAAAAAAATAGGTAGGTGAACCTGCTCGATTTTTCAAAATACGCCCATGGAGTTGACTACCTCTCTGACGAGCTTGGAAATGCCGCCGTAATCGTCAATGTTTCCAGTAAAAAACACAAATTTGAAAGATCTCTCAAAATGTATCTAGATGATATTCACAGTTTATAGTCAGGGTGCATGTAGGTGATGTCCCATTAATCATAATTAATCAAAAATCATAGGCATTTACGCAATTGTATTACCGTCAAGGTTTTTTAATTGAGGATTTTGCCATGCATATTTTCCGATTCTAGCTTTAAACACCGCCCTTAAGGGTAGGGGATACCCCATTTAGTGTAGTGCACCCTTAAGTAATTATAAATTAAACTGCTGACTCTACAAAGAGTTCTGATGTGCCAATCAATTGGTTCACTGCAACTCAGAAAACATACATATTACACCCGGATACTACAAGAAACACAAATTGTCAGGGGCTAAATATGCCAATGAAAGTAACATAAGAAGATAAAAGCCTATAGAATCAATAAACAAACATGTTTCTGCTTGCCAAGTCTAGTAATGCACTGCACTTAAGATACCATCTTTTATTGTACTCTATTTTATTTTGACCAGGGCCACGCCCAGGGCCAAGTCACTTTATAAACTGTCATTTTTGTCGCCAAATTGACATCTCAAGGAACTCTAAATGTCACCAACACTCATGTTAGTACTCGTATTAGTAGAAAGTAGCCAGCTAGCGTCTCCCGTGTAATGTAGATATCCGTGTCCACTGGGTCTTTTTACCATAAGCGTGTCCAAAACAAATAGATCACTGTTAATACTTTCCACGCGACAGGTGTCTGCAGACGACATTCCAACATTTCACAAAATGTTTCAAACATGTCAAACTTATTGAAATTCATTACCTTGTTTTGAGTCACCATGAAGAATGCATTAAAATAATAAGTACAAACATGCTAAGTATTGCTTAGTACTGGTTCAGTAATTCTGAAAGTTGAAAAAGGTTTCTGACACATCTGTTTTGTAATGGCAAAAACTAATATCCGCGTGGAAAGTGTTAAGCAGTCTGTAATTTGGATAATCATAATAATATATATAAAGAGGAAAAGGCAAACCAAATTCTTAAAAAAATGATGACTTTGCGTGAAATTGTTTCATATACAGGGTGTCCCAGAATGATTTATACCGTATTTGAAGAAGAAGAAAATAATGGAGAATATGTTTTACCATACCTGCTTTTCCTTCTCAGCGTATTTCAATTGATAAAACTCACACCAAACCTCAAAACAGCCTCCGTAAAACTGCCATAACTTCTTCATTATTCATTTAATCTATATAAAAGTATACATTTGTTTGCAGAAAAGGGTTCAATGAATCCAACCATGATCATGAAGTTGACCATTTTGGAGAAAACACGTTTTTTGACCCATTTTAGGTTCTGCAAAGATAACTCAAAATATATTTTGTCAAATTTTGTCATACTAGTTTTATTACATTCCTCATACAATTCCCTAGGAATCTTTTTGTTTTGTTTTTTGAAAAAGCTTTATTATTTATTGAATTATCGACCAAAAAGTGCCCAAAAAAATTGTGGTCTATAATTCAAAAAATAATAAAGATTTTCCTCGGTGGGGTGAAGCTCAACATTTGGTGAAAGAAATGCCACATCGGCTCCAAGCACAACCTCTTAAAAACAAATTACGACATCGGTTAACTTGTCATTTTTGCATTTCACCTTCGCTCGCGTGGACGTATCATCGTAAGACGGCGTGAATCTCAACCTTGTTGAAAAAATATGCAACATCAGGGAAGCAACGCCGGTGATGCCATCTTCTTTGGCGGTCGACATTATGTTTATTGATATGCGTCGGACATCAGAACCTCCCTTTTTCATATCACCTTCGACACCGAGGAAGCATCGCCGGTGAAGCCATCTCCTTCGGCGGCGCGAAGCTCAACTTTTTTATCAACATAAATCTAAATCGGAGTAGACCACCGACGGCGAAAATCTCGACCATTTTTAAAAGAATTCTACATTGGAGCACCGCTGGTGAATTTATATCTCTTTAGACGGCGCAAAGCTCAATCTTATAACAGCAATTACATAGGAGAAGCACCGCCGGTGAAGCCATCTCCTTCGACGGCCAAAAGCTCAAACCTTTTTGACGATAAATGCTTCATCGGTCAAGCACTGCTGGTGAATCCATTTCCTTCGACGGCGCAAAGCTCAACATTTGTATTAGAAAAACGCGACATCGGTTAATCCCTTCGC
Source organism: Ophiura sarsii (assembly GCA_035610835.1). Lineage (NCBI taxonomy): Eukaryota > Metazoa > Echinodermata > Ophiuroidea > Amphilepidida > Ophiuridae > Ophiura > Ophiura sarsii. The sequence continues at coordinate 16,614,153 of CM069445.1, forward strand.
CGGCACGGTAAAACCAATATGAAAAGTACATGCCTAACATTGTACAGGGCGTGTCAAACAAGTGTCCCATGATGGAGAAAAATAATTAAATATACATCCCATGTTTTTTGTTTTAAAAAAAGAAGAAGTCTGTTGGTAAGTCCTATAAGTCCTCTATCAAATACATTTCATCCCATTCAAATTCATCCCCTGAGATATGATCAGTTCAGTAACAAGAGTGCGAATCCACTTTTGGAAACTTTTGGACAAGGATTGGATTTTCAGCTGATTCGAGATTCCAATGGTGATTTATAGGATACATAAATTCATTGTATAAAATACATCTTATATACATTTAAAGATTCTGTGGTTTATCATGGATAATATGGATGAAAAAAGGGTTTTCTGCTAAAATGTATCTAACTAGATCAACATGTAGTAGGCCTATGTAGATTACAGTTGACTTTGTTGATAATGTTCAATTACACACTGAAATGATAATTCTAATAAAGGAGTTTTGTGCACTGAAAAGTGACCAAAGCTGAATTTGACATGCCTGAGTACATTAGCCCTAATTTGATAACGAAAGCTCAAAAATGGATAGAAAGAGATTCTTATGTTACGTCAAAGACTGTTGAACATGAGTAGTACTATTTCATGTACAATCGTTATATTTGTCATGACCTACAAAATCATGTTTTTAAATGTGTATTATTCGTGTCTATTTGTTTGTATCTTTCTGTAATAAGCCAAATTTATATATTAGTAGGCCAGTGGAGCTCTGTTCAGAGCCACCATCTCTGTTCAATGGAAAAGCGCCAATCCAACTGAACGGCTCTTTTCGGAGCCACCAATTCTTTTACAAGTAGGAAAGGGCACCTACTCTCAAATCATCGGGCAATGATGATATCAAAAGTGTCAATCTCTATGTTTTGCTTAATATTATAATAATAATAATAATTTGGTCCTGAAGAAGTCAGAGCTAATCCTGACGAAAGCTTGACATATTGTCCGACGGTGAATCCGTTAAACTTTTAACTTATATTATGAATACCAGTCGTAAAAGCCTATCTCAAAATGTTCTGTAATGTTGTTTATTATTTATTAAATCTTGCACACAGTTATCAATGCATTCTCGACAAGATGGTAGCTATTCCAAAGCACGTATAACCTCCTATTTTGTTGCTACATTTACATTTGAAATTTTATAACAAGTTATCAACTATATGCAATATTGAGCCCCTCTGATAATTAAAGCGTTCGTACTCACCAAAAACCTCTGTTATAAAGTGCTAATTTACTACAGATGGACTTTAAATGAACTTAATACGACCAAACATAAGTTGTTTCGGAGAATAAACTCCATACAATGAAAACTTGCACACGATGCGCAAATGCAACACATGTGGGCAGTTTATGGGCATAATCGGGAAAGACGGATTCTGACACTCTCTATAAAAACTTTAGTTTCAACATAAGGTAAGATATATTTACCTTTACATCCCTATATATGACGTAGATGTGTACCTACTTAGTTACAAGCTCTGCGGAGGGGGGGGGGGGGGGGGGGGGGGGGGGGTGGGGGGGGGCACGCTTTAGCTCAAGTCGTCTTTTGGGGATAATTTGTTTTTACTTTGAGTCTAAAACGAAGGAAAACATAACCAAATTGTACTAATATCGAAGTTTGTTTTCCGTCATATCCTGAACATCATCATATCTGATAGCTGAATGTATCGAGTGTTTTGCATCAGTTTAAATATATCGATAAGATCTAGAGAACACATTGAAATGCTTCGTCCAGTGGTCAGGAAAGCCGATACCTGAAGCTGGAAGAAATACCACTTTATCGACGATTCCTTCAAGATATCAAACCACATACGTCAGATGATGTATTTGTATGCGCAGAGCGTTTCAGATTGTATTCCCCTCTATAACATGTATAAAGAAAACAAGGAGTAAGCTCTGCTCCAAGAGCCTTAATCGCACCATTATCGAAGCCCTTGAACAAATGCACATGCACTCTTTGCGTACTTAAACCTTTACTTTATGCGTCATTTGATTGCTTCGTCAACAATAATTGTTTTTGCTTATGTCGGAGCCTGAAATGGGGCTAGACATATATCCCGGCTTCACAAAGGCCTCCCTTGAGATTGCAGCCTATTCCTATTTATATATATTACTTTTCATTTGATAGAAAATTATAGAAAATGCTTACATTCTTTTTTTAATCGGTTATTATTGCTGATCCACATCGAAATTAAAACTAAAATTGTACATGAAATATTGCAAAATTAAGCTCTATGATTTCGGCTGGTAGTTAGTATACGAGTAAGCGTTACGCGTACGTAGGGCTACCTGTGAAATGAAACCAACATACGAACAATATTGAGGGCGCTCTCCCCGCAGGATCTCTCAGTGCCCCTTTAATTTTGGCTTTGGTATTGTACACTATTATTAGTTAACAATATTTCAAAGTAGATACATGACGAAAAATTACCCGATGAAAGACAAGGTGGTCGTCTGATATTTTGAATATTCAGAACCAGTATTTAGGCCTACATTATTTTCTATTTAACTTATTTTTAAGTACACTTGTTACAAAAAGTATATATAATAATACTATTAGTTATCCCGTGTTTGTTCATGCAATACGAAAAGATATGGTTTGGGTTCGTGTCACATGGGACCGAAGGCCGAATAATGTGATACGAACCCAAACCATCAATATGTTTAGTTTCACACTGCATAAAGAACAAACAGGGTATAATACAAAAAAAAAGAGGTTTTGTCTTAGAAACCCGCGCGCATAGGTAGCCTATGTGAAATTAGCTTCGGCGCGTAGCTCTTCGCGGCGATGCATCTTCCATTTTGTTGTTCTCTGTAAACTTGAATCAACGCGAAAATGATATGCATACATTTGGAAACAAGCAAATTCATCGCAAAGCTCGTCACCGACAAGCGATGGTCATTTGCACTCTAGCAAAAATGTTTGTCTCTAAAACCCGCGCGCATAGGTATGTAAAATTAGCTTCGGCGCGTAGATCTACGCGGCGATGCATTTTTTTCTCCATTTTGGTGTTGTTCTCTGTGTAGGCTTGAATCAACACGAAATTGATATGCATATATTTGGAAACCAGCAAATTCATCGCAAAGCTCGTCACCGACAAGCGGATGGTCTTTTGCCCTCGAGCCTTTCTATCTTCAGTGCAGAGTGCCGGTTAAAAAAATTAAACATCGCATACCTCATAGCTTATTCTCTAAAATAAACAACAACAAAAAACAAATGTATTATTCGTATTAATTTTGGATTACTCTACGAGTTTCAGAATAACAGGGATATTTATTGAGCTTCAGCAGATGAATCCGACACCAGATTTATTACGACTGAAAATTGTTTATAGACTTGATATTTAACATTTGCTGACATTTATTGACATATTTAATACTAATAGGTACTACACGTGAAGGATATAAATAACATGCTGGCAGGAAATTAAACAATAACTCATTTCAAGATAATGTTACTGTTTCTACTCCTTGTGACTCCGACGACATAAAATTGCACGTACACCTAACACAAGAAGTTCCAGACAAAGTGCTTTTAAATGTTAGCTAATAATGTAAAAAAACAGTAATCGGTATAAAAGCACAAATATCCTCCCCACAAAATGACACCTTATTCATAATAATCGAGTGGATACTTTTAAAGTTACGAGGACTTTGCGCTCGGTTGGTATGGTTACTTAAAAGTAACCATACCAACCGAGCGCAAAGTTGCATTAAAGTGATTTTCGATGGGATCTCCTTGCCTAGCGACAATTTGAGTAAAATGCATGGCAGCTCACCATTTCGAGTACGCGAACGCCTGACCGGTTTTGATAGCACGCAGTGTTCAATACAAATCAATGACATCCCATACAAAAAAAGAACCTTTTCCCCGTTAGGTGTCGTTACTAAAAGCATCATAACTCAGTTTCTTTTGATTCTGGTTACTGATTTAATAGCTAACATTAAAGCACCTGATCTTGAACTTGTTGTGTAAGGTGTAACCCGTTACATCTGTAGATGAGTGTTTCGTGTATTGGCTTGACACTACTTTTAGAAATCGCATTACAGGAACTTCAAATAATGAATGAAAATATAATCACCATTGCACGAATGAAAAACATTCATTTTTTTTAATATCATGATAGGCCTGATTTCAACCATGTAATACTAGTTTTCACTAGCATTATGGCTGGAAAAGAATGATGTGATATCATGATATAAAACAAATATTGAATGCCGTTTGCTTGAGCAATAGTAAAACTATATCACTCGGTCCAATTTGGATTATTCCATTACACTCTTCTTCGCCTCGTGCAATGGACAAATCCAAATTTGACCTCGTGATATAGTTTGTATTATATAACAGTTGGTAATTTCCTTGTCATTTGATTGGTGGATTGTATGTCACATGATATGAAACAATTGTCCCATTTTATTGATTTTACATCATACGTCATTAATCGTGCAATTTGGTTCCATTTACCGTGCAATTTGGTTCCATACGTTGTACCATTGCACGCCTCGTGTTTTTCAGCAAGCAACAGTCACTGTACACGCGCTAATATTCGGAACCGCGCCACGAATACGATGCGTTTGTTTTTATGGCCAGCCTGTGTGTAGCGCAGCGTCTCCCAACAACCAATTTTCCGGTGAAAGTGCCGTAGCGTAGCCGCTCCGGAGGCCTATGTTTTGTTCTGCTGCCTGCATATCTTGGATTATAATTGCCTTCTTGTATTGATGGGACTAATGTTAATGCTGTACATGAGACAAATATTGTAAGTGAGAACGCAAGCTTCCAGGCGAGGGTCAGGTCTAATTAAAATGATCAATTTTAAATCAAAATAAGCTTATGCCTACTCAGTCAGTAGCGTAGGCCTCTCAGCTTCCGTTTTTATGACAAATGACCGAATGTGTTACTGTTATATAAAACAAATAATGAAGGTTTTCATTCGTGCAATGGTATGAATATTTTCATTCGGTGAAAATATTCATACCATTGCCCTCATAAACATTCATTATTTGTATACTATCACACTCTCGTGCATCCAATATTTGTATAATATAAGTTTATATAACACCTTCGGAAGGTCATTTGTCATGAAATAAAAACCGGGGACTGGCAGGCCTACGCTACTGAGTAGGCCTAAGCTTATTTGATTTAAAATTTATCAGGAGGTGTTTTTAATTTTAAATACACTTATTGTATTAGTCTGATAAACTTTTTTTCAAAAAACTATGACAATCGAATCATAACACCAGGTTTATCAAATCGAAAAAACCATGTTTATCGTCGATTGTCATAGGTTTTTTTCTTCAAAAAACAGGTTTCTCGACCGATAAACTTGGGTTTTCGACGAAAAACCTGGTTTATCTCTTCTATTGTGCAAAATACTTGTCATAACCATCATACTTATCATAAAAACGAATAAAAAAGCCATCTCTCAACATGCCATATTTAAAGATTCGCGGTAATCGAAAGTCCTGGTATCAATGACGTCATTATTATTGGTGTACAACTTTACGCAAATGCATGTATAACTATGACTTCATTGATACCGCGACTTTCGATCACCGCGAATTTTTAAAAATTACATGTTGAGAGATGACAGTTTTTATTCGTTTGTATGATAAGTATGATGTTGTCGTCTATATGTCGACGCGATTTGGGCTCGATAATTAGTTTTTCTAACATATCTATGGTGAAACTGTCCATCGATGTGACCATGACGGTGGCGAAGAGGAAAATTATGTCACCGCCATTGACTCAATCACTAATATGCTATGATTACAATGCAATATGGGATTATTTTCCGAGCTGCTGTTGATTAAAATTACGCTCAAATTGTGAATACTGTCATTACATGCGTATGTTTTGTTTCTAGAAAAATTAGAAAAATCAATGCACATGCGCAAATGTTAATATGCTCACAATAGCGTGCCATTATTCTCACATCAACATCAGCGCGCGTGCATTGATTTTTCTTATATTTTCTCGAAACAACACAGTACGCATATATTGACCTATAAATGTTAGTGTCTTTTCACCTTTCATGACCTTTTTTGATGATATTAACCGAGTTCTTTTTCAGATTCTGAGCGTATTCTATAATTTTCTAACAAATTGAGAGAAACAAATAGGACAAGGGAATAGTCTTCGTCTTCAATCTCAAGGGAAGCCTTTGTGCAGCCGGGACATAAGTCTAGCGCTATTTCAGGTTCCGACATTAGCAAAAACAATTATTGTTGACTTAGCAATCAAATGACGCATTAAGTACAGATTTAAGCATGTACAACATGCATGCGTATTTATGCAAGGGCCTCGATAATTATAGGCTTTAGAAGCAGAGCTCGGACTCTTTGTTTTCTTTCTAGGGGAATACAGTCTGAAAAGCTTTACGCATACAAATCCCTCATCTGACGTATGTGGTTTGATATCTTTAAGAATCATCTAAAATACTGCTATCTCTTCCAGCTTCAGGTATCGTCTTTCCTGACCACTGAACAAATGACGAATCATTTCAATGTGTTTTCTAGATCTTATCGATATCTTTAAACTGATACAAACACTTGATAGATTCATATCACGATGCTCAGAATCTGACGGGAAAATGTCGATTTTGTACAATTTGGTTGTTTTCCATGTTTTACACTCAAAGTAACAAATATTCTTAAAGCCGACTTGAAATATAGTGAATTTAGACAGAACATTATTCATTCTTAATGAGTTCGATATTAAATTCCATGACACAGCTGCGACAAATTGAAGTACATATTATTAATGGACTACCCAAAGAGAATATTATATTGATGTCAAAATATTTAGTCTAGACCCAATCAACATGTGAGGAACAGTCCATGGCTTGAGCTGACATAGAATCCTAGTAAAGTAAACAGTAGACCTGTTAAGACGTTTATAACTGAATGGATAATCTGTGAACACAATTTATGGAAGGAAAGAAAGGATTTCCCTCTGGCATGAGAATATGCTCACATAGAGATATCTACACACTAGGTGAACAGCCAATCAGTTAAGAGATACAAAAATTGGTGACTGCCTGGATGCCAGGATCCCTATCACAAACAGTGACTCCATTATGCGATGCATAGTGCAAATATGGCAGTGTTAGAGACTAATTCCTTTTAGTCTCCTTTTAACTGTTATTGTATTGTTGTAAAGACTGCAATGTACTGAAGCATATATCCCTCATGTTTGTTTAACACGATTGAATGCACCTCATCAAAAGAAAGGTATTGGGTGTCATTGGATTTCCCCTAAGTGATCTATGAATATTACCACGTCCTTTCTGCATATGTTTGTTGTTACCTATCAAACTTGCAAGCTGTACAATATTAAACAACATTATCATTTAGTTGTGGGGTCTACATTAAAAAAGATGCACGTGTTACACAAATCTATTAATGTTTGTCTCATTAAACATGTTGAGTAATGGAAAAACACTTTTCCCGACACGTTAGGCTTAAAATTTAAACCAGGACATGTGCAATTTTTAAGAAAAGTGAGGCGAGTCGGTATTTTTAAGATGTTTAAAATATCGATGTTTAGAGAGTAAAAAAGTGAGCCAGGTAAAAATCCTAAAAGAACTTGTTGTTCATTTAAGACATAAAATTCAATGTGTTTTCAGAAATTCATGGGGCCTAAGTGTACTGCAAAAAACCATAGTATACAGGACATGTTTCGCTTGACCTATGTAAGACAAAAGCTTATACATTATTTTGTCAAGCTCATCAGCTATGGTTTCTGTGTGGGTAGGCCTAATGTTTAGCCATGATTTTTCTTTTTTAGCAGATTACTAGGACGATATTGACAGTAAACGCCTTTGATATTTGCAAAAAAGCACAGAAATATCTTAAAGATAAATAATATCAGTAAGTTGAAGGCGATACGTTTTTGCCCAGCAAAATGCTGTACTATAAAATTTAGGTATACAATGTTTGAATAATATGAACATGGTGCTTATTGTCTATGTTTTGTAGTACTGTTTACATATTCAATCTAGCTAACAAGTTATAAGACAAGTTGACACACGAAATTGTGTAAATATGTTGAAACAATGAAAAGATAGTAGCAAGACCGTTATTTTGGCATGCTAAATAGAAACTATACACGCGTGGCGTATGTAACACAAAGATAGCAATTAAGCGAGCTATGCATAAAACGTAGGGTTTGCTGAAGCATATCATATGGAACGCCGTTTGTAAACATTTGAACAATCATAACTTGTGTGTGTATATGTAACATTTGTGTGTATATTATTGGTGAACAATCATAATTTGTGTGTGTATATGTAACATTTGTGTGTATATTATTGGTTGTGCACACACAAATTATGATTGTTCAAAGATTTACAAACGGCGTACCATGGAACGCCGTTTGTAAATATTTGAACGTTCAAAGATTTACAAACGGCGTACCATGGTACGCCGGTTGTGCACACACAAATTATGATTGTTCAAAGATTTACAAACGGCGTAGCTTTCTAAGTGCCATCATTCTTGGTCACTTGGCAACATAATTTATCTCGCCATGTTAACATATTTCCAGTATTATGGCGACATAATTTGAGTGAATGTTGACATCATAACATATGACATCTCCACATGTAAGGAAGATGTTGACATGGTGAGATCCGTTATCTTGCCATATATACATCCTGAAAAGTAGATGTTGACATAGTGAGATATGTTATCTTGCTATGTGCAATTCCTGAAAAGTAGATGTCGACATGGTGAGATCCGTTATATTGCCATGTATACATCCTGAAAAGTAGATGTTGACATAGTGAGATCCGTTATGTCATCATGTATACATCCTGCGAAGTAGATGTTGACATGGTGAGATCTGTTATCTTGCCATGTATACATCGTGTAAGGAAGATGTTGACATGGTGAGATCCGTTATCTTGCCATATATACATCCTGAAAAGTAGTTGTTGACATAGTGAAATAGGTTATCTTGCTATGTACAATTCCTGAATTGTAGATGTCGACATGGTGAAATCCGTTATGTTGCCATGTATACATCCTGAAAAGTAGATATCAACATGGTGAGATCCGTTATCTGGCCATATATACATCCTGAAAATTAGATGTTGACATGATGAGATAAGCTATCTTGCCATATAAACATCCTGAAAAGAAGATTTTGACATGGTGAGATCCGTTATCTTGCCATGAATACATACTGAAAATTAGATGTTGACATGGTGAGATCCGTTGTGTCATCATGTATACATCCTGTGAAGTAAATGTTGACATGATGAGATCTGTTATCTTGCCATGTATACATCGTGAAAAGTAGATGTTGACATGGTAAGATCTGTTATCTTGCTATGTACAATTCCTGAATTGTAGATGTCGACATGGTGAAATCCGTTATGTTGCCATGTATACATCCTGAAAAGTAGATGTCAACATGGTGAGATCCGTTATCTTGCCATGTATACATCCTGAAAATGAGATGTTGTTATGATGAGATACGCTATCTTGCCATATAAACATCCTGAAAAGAAGATGTCGACATGGCGAGCTCCGTTATCTTGCCATGAATACATACTAAAAATTAGATGTTGACATGGTGAGATCCGTTATCTTGCCATATACACTTCCTGAAAATAGTTTTCGACATGGTGAGATCCATTATCTTGCCATATATACATCCTAAAAATTAGATGTTGACATGGTAAGATCTGTTATCTTGCCATGTATACATCCTGAAAAGTAGATGTTGACATAGTGAAATAGGTTATAGGATGTATATATGACAAGATAACGGATCTCACCATGTTGACATCTACTTTTCAGGATGTATACATGGCAACATAACGGATTTCACCATGTCGACATCTACAATTCAGGAATTGTACATAGCAAGATAACAGATCTTACCATGTCAACATCTAATTTTTAGGATGTATATATGGCAAGATAATGGATCTCACCATGTCGAAAACTATTTTCAGGAAGTGAATATGGCAAGATAACGGATCTCACCATGTCAACATCTAATTTTTAGTATGTATTCATGGCAAGATAACGGAGCTCGCCATGTCGACATCTTCTTTTCAGGATGTTTATATGGCAAGATAGCGTATCTCATCATAACAACATCTCATTTTCAGGATGTATACATGGCAAGATAACGGATCTCACCATGTTGACATCTACTTTTCAGGATGTATACATGGCAACATAACGGATTTCACCATGTCGACATCTACAATTCAGGAATTGTACATAGCAAGATAACCTATTTCACTATGTCAACAACTACTTTTCAGGATGTATATATGGCAAGATAACGGATCTCACCATGTTGATATCTACTTTTCAGGATGTATACATGGCAACATAACGGATTTCACCATGTCGACATCTACAATTCAGGAATTGTACATAGCAAGATAACCTATTTCACTATGTCAACAACTACTTTTCAGGATGTATATATGGCAAGATAACGGATCTCACCATGTCAACATCTTCCTTACACGATGTATACATGGCAAGATAACAGATCTCACCATGTCAACATCTACTTCGCAGGATGTATACATGATGACATAACGGATCTCACTATGTCAACATCTACTTTTCAGGATGTATACATGGCAATATAACGGATCTCACCATGTCGACATCTACTTTTCAGGAATTGCACATAGCAAGATAACATATCTCACTATGTCAACATCTACTTTTCAGGATGTATATATGGCAAGATAACGGATCTCACCATGTCAACATCTTCCTTACATGTGGAGATGTCATATGTTATGATGTCAACATTCACTCAAATTATGTCGCCATAATACTGGAAATATGTTAACATGGCGAGATAAATTATGTTGCCAAGTGACCAAGAATGATGGCACTTAGAAAGCTACGCCGTTTGTAAATCTTTGAACAATCATAATTTGTGTGTGCACAACCGGCGTACCATGGTACGCCGTTTGTAAATCTTTGAACGTTCAAATATTTACAAACGGCGTTCCATGGTACGCCGTTTGTAAATCTTTGAACAATCATAATTTGTGTGTGCACAACCAATAATATACACACAAATGTTACATATACACACACAAATTATGATTGTTCACCAATAATATACACACAAATGTTACATATACACACACAAGTTATGATTGTTCAAATGTTTACAAACGGCGTTCCATAATATCATATAATGTTTACTCCCAAGGAGTTTGAGGATGAACCATTGTTAAGATAATTGACCGGCATGCATGTACTTATAAAGTAGGTTTTAATGAGAAATGTGCAGTGCCGGATGAAATGATATGATTTCATATAAATACGAAGTTCAATACGAAACCAATGTGCGAGCGTAATTAGATGTTTTCATGTTCTTCTAAAAGTTCTATCAATGTTTTTAGTGTAGGTGACATAGGACAATTTCCGATTTGATGAGCAGCTTCCTCTATTGTTTCGTTCAAAGCCAAATGTTCATTTTTAGTTACGTTATTGTCATTGTGTACATTTGCTTTGATAAGACATTCACCTAAGTTTTTCGTGCGTCTAAGAGACAAAATTGGAGGACAAGGAAATATTTTACACAGGTTTTGATTCGAAGATATTAGATGCCAATGTAACAAGAGATTTTGCTTGATTTTTGAATAACTTCTGTGAGGAAAGTAATCTGTGAAGAAAACCAGAGGTATTTCATTTTTGCTTTTCAAAACATCCGCAAGGTATTTATTTCGTTGTTTATAAGAGTCTGCTAAGCAAAAGTCCACATCAGTTTCTTCATAACCCCGTTCAATATGTTTAGATTTGAAGAAATCAAGTTTGTGGGTAAAATCCATTTCACAGCTGGAATTTCGGATATAACGGATCGCCTCACCCTTGACCATGCCATTAAAGCAAACTTTTGGGTGAGATGAATCTCTTGATAGATATTGGAATGTATTATAGTCACACAAGGTTTGGTGAAGCATTTTATATCTAGAATCTGTGAGTCTCTATTGTCAAGTGATGCTTAATATTTACCAATCTCTTTCCATTGTCTAATGTAAACATTTAATGTTAGCACAGGTTATTAAGTGTGTGGCCTGGTTGCTGGATAGACTGGTAATGCCATGAACGCACCATATACTCAGGGGAGGGGGGGGGGGGGGGGGGGGGGCATGGAAGTTTTCTGAAGAAAAACAAACTTTGCCCACTATCCATGAAAAACAAAAAATGCCCATCAGCCAGGAAGAAGAAAAAAGTTGACCACTGCTGAGTTTTAAAAAAAATCTGACTCACCCAATTCAATAAAGAAAATCATTAAAAACCTAAAAATAAAATCTTTTGCCGCCTTCGCCTAAATACAACAACTTGTCACCTTTGGCGGCGAAAAAAAATGTCCACCCAACCCCAATGTTCATGCCCCTACCCCCACCCATCCCCCTGAAAATCGAATGGTGCATCGTGCGTCCCTATAACAGAATGTTAGGGGGAAGAACTACTGTTAGACATTAAGAAATATTAAAATAATTATAATACGACGCAGTTTACCAAACCGCACTGTTACAAATAACAAAAATGTTAACTTCACCGTTGAATGTTATAATGTTAGAATATGCGAATGTAGGTTACAAAATCGCTTACCAAGTTAGGCCAACTTGGTACGTATGCGTATGCCAGAATGGTTTAGTTTTACCCATACGTTTAGTCTTAGGTCATGTAGGTAGGCAAAATCTTAGGGAAGGGGGCGGGGGGCATCTAAGGCGGTCCTCCTGGCTTTAAACAAGCTTTTACCCCAACATATTCAATTTATGGGAAACAGCTCGCTAAAATGCGTCCGTTCTGTGTACTTTTAACCAACATTTTTATATTAACACTTTCCACGCGGCTATTTATATTTTTAGGGTACCCATTTTTTACTATATAATACACAAAACAGATTTGTCAGAATCTTTCACAATTTTCGAAGTCTACCTCAATCATTACTGGCCCAATACTAGGCATGTTTGTACTTTCTTCCATGCATTTATCATGGTGATTCCAAATAATATGGTACTGAAATTCGACATTTTTGAAACATTTTGTGACATTTTGTGATGTTGTCCGTACGCTGCCTGCCTAGCCGTTGGAAAGTGTTAAGTTTGGTTGTGCTATAGGCCTATTTGATAGTAATTTTTAAAAATAACATAAAAGAATATTTACTCCAGGAGGTAAACAAAGCGATAAATACCCACTAGCTTGTGGCAATATGAGTATTCTAAAGAAACGGAGGAGGAAGCAAACATTATGAACTGAGATTTTTAGGCAAATATAGAGTATAATAGATTAACACTTTCCACGCCGCGCGGTTATGCACACGCAAATATTCACAACATGTTTCACAAAATGCATTTCATTTATTGGCTTTTGTCATCATATATTTCGAATCACCATGAGAAATTAATTAACAAACACGCCTAGTACTATTAGGTCAGTTATTCTTGATGTAAGACTTTGAAAGTTTAGAAAAGGTTTCTGAAAAATCTGTTTTATATGGTCAAAGTAGCCGCGTGGAAAATGTTAAGGGAACACTAGAAAATGGTTAACTTTATATCCATCTAATAGTGAATACATGATTAAGAATTCCTATTTATTATTTGTCCACACTTTATTAAAATACAAGTATCACTCAATTTAAGTATTGCTATCGAGCTTGGAGCAAATCAAACTGATGAATAAGAGTTTTTCAAAATCATCAAATTTCCAAATATGTAATGCAGTCCTCATCCTTAAAAAAGGAACCCAATATAGGTAATAAGCTCTTAAAATAGGGAGGGGGGCTCAAGGAAGTAACTTTATGAATGTTGTGAGTGCTGTTATAATTGAACTATTGACTCAAATGTCCATAAAATTATACATTTTTAGAATGGAAATGGATCAGAAAATCCAAATTTGGCTTCGATTTTGACCAAAAATGTTGATATTTTTTGAGAAAATTTTTGTATGTGATTTTCTCCAAAAAAAATCAACATTGTGCTCAAAATTGACGCCAAATTTGACTTATGTTCAATTTCCTTTCCAGAAATGTATACTTTTACATGGATTTGATTAATAATTCAATAAGTTTAATATAGCACTCACAACATTCAAAACATCAAGACGAATATCTTTCTTCCTGCCTGGTACTCATGCACTACTACTATAGACATTATTGTATTTTTGTTAACTAAAGCCGTTAGCCGTTACTATTGTACTTTTTAATTCACTATTAGCAAATAAACCTCTGAGAATCTATGTTGATTTTCACAACTCTTATACACAATAGAGCCACGATGCAGAGGGTGGTTCTAAAATGTTTGCTATCTTGTTTGCTAAAGCTGGAAATGTGTTCATAACTGGACAAACAAATCATACGGTTAGTTAATTTCCATTCTTTAGATAAGCTTGAGTAAATACAAAATGTGGATCCATTTTTGGGGTTTTACGGTCAAGAGATCTCATGCAATGTTTTCGACATGAATAGTGACACTTAGGAGGCTGTCATTTTCTTCGTGAAGAAAATATTCTTAATGGTCATAGTTTTTACTCGGAAAATAAGGGGGCATGAAATTGATACCATTGCAACCGGGGTCAAAACAAAATTGTAGTTAAAAACTGAGAATTTGTACGCGTTTTTCCCCACATGCTCTTTTCCCCACATGTTTCAACGTAATAAAACAAGAATTGGGCTCGTCCACCTTAATTGTTTTGGCTTTTGTATCAACTGTTATCAAGATCTTATAAGTACATATATGTCTGTGTGATGGCGGAGGGAGGGGGTAATCAAAATAATCAAAATATGAGTAGGTGGTGAGGGTCATACAAATAATCGCTTTCGTTTAGGAGGGGTCATACAAATGTCATGAGGAATTCTGGTAGCTAGGCTGCACTCAATTTGTTAAGATGTTAATTTGTATGCAAATATTTAGGGTTGAAAAGCGAAAATGCATGCGCAATGATTGCACAAATTGACGCGTTTATACTGTTAATAGTTGATCGCAATATAAGAGAATAAATCCCAGGGAATTTCAGACGTTGTTAAGTCTTTCATCAGTATTATAATGACTCGAACTGACGGTCGTGACCTATCGTGACGTCTGAATCTGATCATAAGCATAACTGACCGTCGATATATTTAAGTGCATTTTACACTGTAAGCTACAACAGATCATAGATTCATGAACGGATGAAGTATTTGGACAAGTGTTCGGTTGTCGTAATTATAATTGAAAAGGGTAAATTATTCGACGACGTGGAAGCGCATTATGCTACTACTTGTAAAAAACGTCTATATATATAATAACCACATATACTTTGTCATTCCAGAAATACACTGTTTGTTAATAGTACAAGTTAATCAGATTAACGATATAATATATTCTACATTGTATATTCCAAAACAGCTGTGACTATTTGAAATAGAATCAGCGCTTCAAATTCGTTGTCCCTGATACTCAACCGATGTTGTTGAGAAATTGACCAAAGGTTAAAAGCGCCAGCGCATAAAAATGGTTGAAATGAAATCATTGGCATAATTTGATCTTTATATAGAGGGAATTAAATTATATAGGCGCCGTTTTCAAAAATCAGTCATTTATTGGTTAGTAAAGTGTTACTTTCTTAATTGAATATAAGAGCTCTTACATTTTCGTAATTTGTAAAATGTTCTTAACAATGCACAGTTACATGCGATAACTATTACATCTTTACCATTTACGGAAAAGCACAGATTCTAGAGTTTCCACTGATGTATTCAATGAAGCCTGTGACGGAATTGTTGGTAACAATACAGTATTAGTTTATAAACAAATACCATACAAACACTATAATGGCATCTTTCATATTCGATACCTAAAGCAATATTGCCAGTTAAATATCAACAATTAAATATATTCAAAACAATATTTTTTGAATTATTTTTGAAAATAATTTAAATCGGGACTTGTATTTGGACTCACCCTGTTCTCGTATGTTCTCGTAAATATCGCATTAAAACACACGATTGGAATGATATAACCATATATTACAGGTAGAGACGCGGGCCGGAACTCACATCCTCATGATCATGAGTTCTGCGCTTTCCGCCGGACCACATGCGCTACAGGTAGAGACGTAACTGAGTTGCTTTCGCGTTTAGAGTGAAAAAACTGTTTGAGAAAATGAATGCTAACATTTTAGAATTATTAAATAATATATAGACTCGGACAAACTGGCGAGAATTGAATTAACAAAGACCTTAAAAATACACAGCCTCGAACCCGGTCCCTCTCGCTATCGCGGCGATTGGTTACTCCACTAGGCTACAGGGACTGTGCTTACATGGATACCAGACGAACGAGCTATTATGTATACAAAGTCTTTATTGAAAGCCTCTAGCAGCCGAAATACATGAGTAAATAATAACAATTGATGATGGCCTATAAGCATGATTCTAGCAGAATTATTATAACTATTCCTTATCGCCAGTAGCGTAACTAGGGTCTTCAATATGTGGGGGGGGGGGGGGGGGGGTCGCCACAACGCCACAGTGGCCAGTCCGCCCCTGGGTATATATACATAGAGTTGTCATTTCAAGCCAATGACTGTATCAAATCTCCATGATATCTTAATGGGGAATTGCATCGTTTAAATTTCGCTTTATTTCCGTATATTTATGTCATCTTAAACAACTATCTTCAGGGATAAATTGACGTTGACATATTTGGGTTGAAGAACAGACATTTAAAACAATGTTTAGTATGAAGATATTTCGTTTGGTTTAGATACACATTACTGTGTTTTAACAATCAATATCAATACTACAAGTAGTATACAATACCAATTCTTCTAGTAGTATAGTTCAATCAGTTCCAAATTGGCGAGAAATGTGCGGTTTGTATATGTCTGCGCGCAAAAGTAATCCAAGCAAACGCCCGCGATTTTGGACATCGGCAAGCGTTTTTGGACAAACGCCTGCGTCACGCATGTGATGCACATTGCACTTGTTACGTTCATGTGCGCATACACCCGTCTGTATTAATTCGCTACTGTAAGAAGGCTCGCCAATTTGGAACTGATCAAACTATAGTATATGGTTGACAATGGTGACACTATTCTGAAACTGGTGCAAACACTGAAACGCCTTTTAAAGCCTTTTACGCATCTTTTATCAGCCAAAATTCAGCATATCCATGTTAAAATGGGGAACGTTTCCCTAAGTGATGGTATCTTGTGACCTAACGGGCACAAATGGAATCGGGTAATGTGAAGAAGATTGAAAATGACCAACATTCATTTTACAGATTTCGTTCGTAATATTCATGTATTATTTGAATATGATTCAATGTTTACTAAACATTAGGTGTCAGTCAGAAGATTTTGCGAGGGGTACTTCAAACACAATCACACAAATCAGCTTACGGAGCAAATTAGTCTGAAGGCAACGCTATATCATTGTTTAAGGGTGTGTCTCAAATGTTTTAGGTTTGCGCTGACAACGATTGTTATCATGGCATTTTCACACTATCGATCCATACGAATACGACGGATAGAGCTGTTATCGCATCGCTCGTGTGCCTCCTCTTCCCCCCCCCCCCTTTCCCACCTCCACCCCAACCCCCGCTGTCAAGTTTCTAACTCGGCGGCAATTCCCAAAAGTTGACTTTCTGATAAAGTCCTTGTCGGTTCATTTTTCGCCTCCCCCATATGAAAAAAACCTAGTTACGCCACTGGCCTTTATTGTCTGTGCGTGCTCTTTGAATGTTTCGCTAATGTCAAATAGTGTAACAACGGATACGTGTGTTGATGGAATATGTGATCCCGGTAATAACGATTGATGAAAGATAGCCATCATATTTCGCCAATTAAATGGACTAAGTCATTATTGACATGGCCGTCTCGTGTTCACTAGTACATTGTAAACAGCATGCAATGTATGTTTTATACGATATATCATTCATTGATCATTCAGTGAATGTGTGTCGAAATAACAATTTCCGTGTAATCGTTTGGTAAATGCTTCAAAATAGTTGTCATTGTTATCGCATCAGAAGTATATTGGGTTTAGAAAGGGGGCAGAGGAAAAGTGTACTTTAGGTCCTAGGTTTTGGACTGTACTAGTATCGGACGATACTGGAACACCCATAGTTCGATACTGGTACAGAGTCAGTGTTCCAGTATCGGACGATACTGAGACATATAAACTATTCCAGTATCGGGCGATACTGGAACACAATTATATACCAGTATCGTTCGATACTGGGACAAATTACACTGGTAGCAT
The DNA here is from genome assembly GCA_035610835.1 of Ophiura sarsii. Lineage (NCBI taxonomy): Eukaryota > Metazoa > Echinodermata > Ophiuroidea > Amphilepidida > Ophiuridae > Ophiura > Ophiura sarsii. The sequence continues at coordinate 16,632,442 of CM069445.1, forward strand.
GTGTACCAGTATCGCATGATACAGGAACATAAAAACGTTCCAGTATCGAGCGATACTGGAACACAATTTGGTGTTCCAGTATCGCCCGATACTAGAACAGTAAAATCGTACAACGCTCCACCAGTATAGAGCGATAATGGCAACTTTCATGTTCCAGTATTGAACGATACTGGCATACCAGTATCTGGGACCTAAAGTACACTTCTTCTGGGGGGATACAATCTTTCAGATGAACTGTTGATGACCGTAACAGTTTCCTGCATTTAAAATAGACCTACCCTGTCACGGGCATGCGTGGTCCAACGGATACATTCTCGCTCCACAATACAAAGGTTGTGGGTTCGAGTCCCGTTGCCGCCAGCGTGTTGTGTCCTTGAGTAAGGCACTTTACCGCAATTACTCCTCTCTACCCAGGTGTGTAAATGGGTACCAGCATTAATTCATGTTGGGAAGGTAACACAGACTCGTTGTAAGGGAGGAGTGGCGAACCCCCCACAGCAAAAATGACAAAAAGAGGAGTCTGGCCTAAACGCCAAAGAAAGAGAGATAGGCCCTCCGCGCGCGAGCTTCGCTCGGCACGTCACTTTACCTTTTTTCTACCCTGACAGAAATAAAATAGAAATGCACTGACAGACAGAAAAGGTGGTTGTATTATGAAACAATAACAGATCTTGCTTTCTTTATTTTTAGATCTTTATTTTTAGACAAAGGTAAAAAACAAGTGCCGGGTTTACACTGCCCTTAAGCCATCATCTTCGGAGCTGTCGGTTGGTAAATGACGCACCCATGACACACCTCTCCCAGGCGTTTAGTGCTTCATACAACTGATAGGTGCATAAGCTCAGTTATACAATGAAAGCCCCAATATGGCCAAATCTTCACTGAAGAACGGGCTTACACCAGTTCACTTGATGACAGACAGAACATGGTGACATTCCGCCCTTGGGGAATTCCCTAAGGAAATGGATGTCCAGAGCGGTGCTATCCCTTTAACAGATAGCATTCCTGACGTATTTCTCCGGCATCTTATAACTGTTATTCTTCATCTAAAGTCCGGTCCAAAGTACGACTCTACGCTCCAAGGCCCACTCTTGGCTACGGACCAGAGAAATACTAAAATAGAACTCAAGACGAGAATATAAAATGGAACAGGGGCGAGTGCTGAATGAAATAGTTTTTTGAAAAGATGAAAGACTCTAAATGCATACCATACGGAACACGACGTATCAAGACATATAAACAAATATTTATTGCTAATAATACTTGTTTGTGTGATGCATAGACAGTAATGATGATAGAATTACCTACACAAATTGGATTAGACAAAACACCAAAATAATAATATAGATCAGTAAGTAGTAAAAGTTGTAGAGAGTGAACGAAAAAGCAATAAAACAACTTGGCCTGCGGGTTACGATGTTTGAAGTATCCATATTATGTTCATATAATACAATCTAATAAGTATCCATCATCCAATATCTAGTACAATTTCAATGCGTAAACTGGTCATGACAGGCTGTTATGCACACGAAAAAAGTTCTCGATGTTTTTGTAGCGCCGTTCACGCCACGTAACGGTTAGAAACGAGGAGACTCATGCCGGGACCCTGGTTCAATTATCGGTGTCGGCGCACAGTGGGCTAGTGCAGATCCAAAGTGTACCAAAAGCCCAATTTGGTCAATCTTACTCTTTTAACCTTTAGATTTTATTTGGATAGATAATACCGAATAAATTTGGAAACTATTTTGCTTTTTTAAACACTTTTCTGCAAACACCATAATTACGACTACACTATCGAAAAATGGTGAAAGTAACTTTATTTGTTAAAAGTACTGTCACCATATTTTGATGACGTCATACTTCAAAAATATCTTCATTGAATTCTATGCATCTAGAAACCCCTTTTCAAGACAATTCTACCTTTAAATATTTGTCCACACAGACATTTTCAAACCAATAACTACATCTGCCTGCAAACATTTGAAAAGGTTATAAAAAGTCGAAGTCTAGACTGTTACTATTTTGTACTGAAATGTAATACTTTGTATCTTCAGTCAGTTTTTGAAGGCTCATTTAATGCGATGGAATAGGCTTTCATGACAGATTGAATTCACCACCAAGAGAATCCATTAAAACCTTTTCAATATATATAGCGTTGGCTATGCTCCCAAAGTGATTGATCGCGGGCGTAGTCATTTTTACAAGAATAAATAAACCGTTCTACTTCTCTCTCCAACTCCGAAACGTCAACCCGTTCTATGTTCTGATTTTCTAAGCGTTCATCTTTTATTGCCGCAGAGAATCGTGACCTACTCGTGTACTACGATGAGGGTCATTCAATAGGTGCTACCTCCTCCTTCATAACATCACTAATATTTATGTCAGCATTTATGATTATAGCTTTAGAGTAATCAATGAAGCATAGATATAGGGGTTGTTGAAATTCCAAGCTCTTTTTCATCAAGTTTCTCAGTGTGCGTCAATTCTTCAGAAACACTTCCTCTTTATTATGAAGTCAAATTAATCGCTTAATCTATATCCCTTTCATAAAAATATCAATAGAGACCAGTGGAGTCTGCAGAGAGAAACATTGTTTTCTGAGAAAACAACTATTAAAAACGAAAAAATCACGAGAAATGCAAATCATGTTTTTGACTCTACGTTAATTACTGATTATGCAGAATACGCAGAAAGCAGATAAACATTAAAGAATGACAGCAGTATCCACAAATGAATATTGCTATCGAAGCCCGTCTCCATCCCTTTTCAGATTTCATCGTGTATCTCCCTGCGGCCATTGATGATTCTGTCCCTGACGATTGCCATTACGGTATTGTGTGTATGTCAAGCGGGTTCTATGAAATGATTCAAATTGAAGTCTTTATTTCAATTTAGCCGTTGTATTCATGCCAGGAATTACACTTTTCTCAAGTTGAAAGAGCAGGGTGGATGATTTTATTCGTTATAATCCAACCCCGTTATCCCATCAATTCCGGAAAGATTTAACAGGATATAAACGAGATTTCGGAGGGCAACCGGTTTTACATTTGTATTACTACTGAGAAGCCGCGAAGCAAATTAATCAGATTTTTATCCCGTTGTTTAATACTACGGGAAGACGTTGATTTCAATAATTCACTACTAGTATAGTAGTTCCAATTGCGAATAATGTGGGTGAAGGACTAGGAATATATAGGCCGGAAGCCCAGAAGGTTTAATCAGTTGAGACGGTACAAAAGGTTTGGTGATCTATTAGTTTAGTTGGGTGCCAAGAGTCAATATTTTGTATTGTTGCCGTGTCGCATCCTGTACGGGTGGCCGCTATCGAAGGTCAAAGGTCATATAGGGTTCAAAATGTAAAAAAGCTACAATATTGAAATACATATCAAACTCTTCCTGAGATCATAAAGTAATGGTTGCATTTCCACTCGATGCTTAGTTTCAGAGATATATCAGGGCAAAATAGGTTAAAGGTCAAATTTTGCCTCAAATTCCTCGTACAGCTGTCAAATTCTCAAAATGCTCCGATTGTAATTAACATGGTCTCAAATTGTTCAAATGGATACCATAAGATATAACCAGTGTAGTTTGCCATACCTACACGTTAAGCATCTATTAGTTTCATTAGATTTCAGCGTTCCGTGGACAGCAAGGGTTCTTTTATTAAAACAGGCATAGCTCCTGATGTAATGGATCGATTTCAATGATTCCTTTTGTCATATGAGCGGAATACGTGCCTCATTGGTTTGTCAAATTTGTTTGGTCTATTTTTTAACAAATATTCATTCCCGTACAACTTCTTTTTGACTCACCCTGTAGATCAGACTGCAATGTACGAACCTAAATAAATATCATGATCATTTGCATCATATATCTTAAATACATCGTAGAATGAACCGGGAGTGATAAATTTGTTCTTAAATACAAGTCTTTAACTCTTAATTCAGAACTAAGCATGATGGATTCCACATTGACAATCCCGTAAAAGATTTTAAGCTTTAAATAAAATCTATACGTTCAAGCAATTTAGGAAGAAAAAATTATACTCATAGATTTGAAGCAGCATTTTCATGCCAGGGATGACGCCAACTTGAGATGACAAAGGGTACACTAACGAGTTCCAGATCACTGACTATCACACTTCGTTCCTATTGATTTAATGGCTATTGAATACAAGTATTATTTCATCGCGACCAGTATGAAGAGTGGAAAAGCCCGGGAAAATCGAAACCTATTTAGAGTAAGCTGTATTTAAGTTTGGTTAAAATTCGTGTCTGCCTGTGCCTGTGCCTTACCTTTGGAGGTACAAGGCCAATGTGAACAAAATTAGCATTTACTGACAGTTACACTGCAAAAACACCGGTGTTAAAAATAACACTGTTCGGTGTTCTGAGAGGTCCACACCAATTAGTGTTATTTCAACACTATCTTGGTGTTACATTAACACTTACAGTGTTATTCGTCACACTTGCAGTGTTAAAATGACACTACATGGTGTTGATATAACACCAAGAATTTAACACCGGTACACCGGTGTTGGTGTGGACCTCTCACAACACCAACAGTGTTATTTTTAACACCGGTGTTTTGCAGTGTAGTTTTCTGTTTGGTTAACTACTTAATGGTCTCAATTAAGCAAACAAATGTGTATGACATTTGTTCATCCACACTTATTCCAACAGTTTTACTATAATTCTACCTGTTTTTACTTCATATGGGAGAACAACACAAGTGGATTTGAAGCTCAAATTACCCTCATCTTCTTACATATAAAAGACTTCAATTTGAATCATTTCATAGAACCCGCTTGACATACACACAATACCGTAATGGCAATCGTCAGGGACAGAATCATCAATGCTGTCTGACTGACACTGATATCACCTCTGGATGATTCTTAATGTCCTCATATGAGATGTTTCTGTATTGAATTGCTTTTACTCCTGAATAGTGAATCTTTTCTTCATCGTTCCCGTTTTCAATTAGAAATATGAACAGTTTAAAACCTCGCTACAGTGCTGAATCGAGGTGCGGAATCCTGATTTGAAACTTGTAAGCGATCCACTATGAATCACCTGTGGGCACAACCGATAATGATAATGACTTGCTAGAGAAGCTGGGAAATGTTTGTAGCGCACCAATACGAAAAAATGTTTCACACAATGATTTGCTGTTTTCTACACAATTAAACGACCTAATATCTCGAAAATTATATTAAAATTCAAAATTCGAAACAGACATTGGGAGCCTCATCGCTGTATATATAGGCTCAGGTGTAATTTCGAGTATACGTGCTTAATCCACGTTTATGGAGTTAGTTTGGGCTGTCGCATTACGTAACCATGCATGACGGACTTTAAAATGAAAAAATAGAATCGCAATAAAAAATGCTATTTACTAGAAGAATCAAGAAAAGACACCAGGGCAGTCATCTTCGGTGTCTTATTTTATTCATTTCATATTAACACTTTCCCCGCTGCAGTCGTCTGAGGATGACAATTCTGAAATTATTGCATACCAACACTATACTCATATCAACATGAGAAATGCATAAAAAGAAGTACAAGCATGACTAATATCAGTTCAGTTATTCTTGAGATAAGACTTTGAAAGTTGGGAAAGGTTTCTCAAAAATCTGTTTCTGTATGGTAAGACTAATAGCCGCATGGAAAGTGTTACGATTTGCTGCACTCCTCATTAGCGCCATCTATGTATTACTGTATAGCGCCATCTATATATTACTGTACGTTACTGTTATCTCTCATACCCCGGAAGGGGTCGATAGAGATTGAAATAAAAGTTCAAAGTTCACCCTTTGAACAATGAAATAAAATGAAATGAAATCATATGGTTTGCTGGCTGAAAAGATGACTAATTGGCAAATCACCTTGTTGCAGAGTAGCTCTTTCTTTCCTCACATCTTTCTCAAATTGAAAGAAACCTAAGTACCAGAATTCCTCGCGCCAGCTAGTCCGATGATATTATCTCACCCTTGACCCCTACATATCTCAATACAGGTCAAAATTACACATTTTTAGCCTATATGCCGCGATGAGACTAGTTTACACAATTTTATGATTTGTTAGGATAAGTGTGACAATGTTTACGTTAAATATAAGCCTTGTATTATTATATAGTGATGCATTTTTTCAACATTTTCTCAGCAATTAGAGTCTTATCTTATAGTTGCAAATGGTAAAAATAGGATATATTTTAATCTTGAATATTACTGTGACGGGAGGCTGTTCCCACGAAAACGTACTTTTAAGTAATGACCTCATGTGAGATCTGTCTCTATTGTATTGCTCCTGAATAACGAATCTATTCTTGATTGTTCCCCTTTTTTATTGATAATATCATATATATGGGTTTTTTTTCGTTTCTCTCCCTATTGTATGAATAGATATAACAGCCCAATTTAAATACTGTAAAAAGAAAACAATTGATGATTTCTGAATATAATACTGTATCATCATGTATAAATCAGATTGCTATGTCTTGTCGCCTTTAGCATACAGGAATACTGTTATTCGGTCAAATTTTCGTTGTTACAAATCAAGCCACAGTGATGCCTCGATTGTGAAATCTTAACATGATAGTAACTTTATGAGTTTTCCTTATATACAACCTTTAGAATAGTCAATCAGGTACTTAGTGATAGAATATTATATCTTCGAGAGACTTGAAATCCCTCCATATATAATGAAGATCTCTTAGTTCTAATGAAAAGCAAATGTGACTTTTGCAGCGGTTTTCTATAGATGAGGTGACATTTGTTGACATTTAGGACGCCCTCTATTGGTTTGAGACAAAACACACCGGGCAAGAGTTCCTATAGTTTACATAGGCCAGATCAGGTTTTCTAACTAGATTGTGGTGTCACAGCAAATTGTTATCAAAACTGTCTTTAAACTTGCTTAGGAATGCTATAAGCTATCGCATTTCACACAAAAAACTAAAACTTAATGAGTTTAGAATTCATTAGAAAGAAATTTCATGTTGTCTTCATTAACTTTACTGTATATTCTGCCTGGAGGGAAACAACAGAGGGTGTCCCATTTGTAAATACATGACATAGGTCAGCTCATCTATAGGGTAGGGTTTAGATTAATAGCTGTCCTGGTCTAGTTCTGGCTAAGTAGAGGGCATTTTCCACAAGAAATCAGTCACTGTTATTGTTTATATTCTGTTCAAGAAACATTTGTAATTTAGAACGGTTTTAATTTACCGATAGGTACGTTTTGTCTCTTAGAATTGGCCAAATGAATAGGACATATGATACATTTTGCTGTTTGCCATTTTGCCATTTTGCTTTATCCGTTTCCAACGCACTAAATGGACATTTGGTTTTCACTGCATCTCCAGAAAAGTACAACCAGTCCTCAAACCAATTTACTATGACTTTGTAGCTGAGATTCAGAGCTACAATTGTGGAATATTTCATACGACTGGCTTATAGAAGTTATATATTAGGTAGGAGGTAGAACTTATTGAATGACCCTCGTATATATCAAAATTGTGTTTCTTTTACGCAATACATTTATTTTTACTTTTAAATTGACCCCAAAAAACAACATACAAAGTCAAAGAAATAAATTGAAAAATCTTCTTGTACAATAGGTAACATGTTCAGCCACAATCTCCAAAGAAATCATTGACAATATTAAAAAGCAATTAAATGATAAGGCAAAAATGACATTTTGATTATTTCGACTTTTGAAAACAGTATGCTATTTAGATGCCGGGGAAATCCGAAATTACAATTCTAAACTCTGTGAAAGTCCCAAGTTGATTGGAGCATCCAAATTTAACGATGACCTAAGAAGATATAAAGAGAGAGATGTGTTTTGTAGCGTTTATGGCCTGTTGCACTGTACATGTGTACTGCTGCTGCTGCCTGAGGACCAATAAAATTGCTTATTTAAATAGTTTTATAGCAAGAAAAAACGAGACAAGGTATGACATTGGTTTTAATTGTATTATACATTTAAAATTTACTGTCCAAAGCCTGAAGATACCTGGTAAATGGCCTTCATGGTTGGGAAGCTATGATGATCATGATGATGAAAATTGTGGAATGTGTATGACCTGTTTTTTGAGTGCTCGTTTTGAGTGCTCGTTGTTGATCAAACATATCATACCGAGTAATCAATGAGGGAAATGACGTAGAACGCGTTCACCATTTTTTAAGGACACCCTGTATATCTTATCCGGTCCGTTACCCTGATTTTCAAATAATGTATAACATACCTTTAACACGTTGATGAACACTCGAAACAATATTAAATAACTCAATTCCAGTATTGTATGTCATCATTGCAACTTATCGCTTCAACAACTAATCCCATGAAACCTTATACATCTTTAGTTTGGAATGAGATACAAATACTTCATTTCGGTGTTCTATGGGGAAAAGCAGGTAAGTCAGTCGTTCATTGACCAAGGCATTGTGTTACTAATGCATAGGCATTTGCGGTCAAATTAACCTATATACTGATGATATAAAATGTCACAAAATAAGCACGAAGCAAAAACGCCGCAAATCTTCTGATTTCACATCAGCAAAATATTTAATTCTACCGTAGGGTGTTAAAGGGATACAAAAGGTTTTGTTTAGTGTGGTAGGTCAATAATTGATAAGTATCCTCGACTCCAAAATGCTAGAAAGTGCACGCAAATAATGGTTTACTATTTGTATTGGCCTGTTGTGACGCTGAGTTACCGTAATTTTAGATATGTCAATGTTTATCATTCAGGTTGCTTGAACTGGCAACTTTCCCGCCGTGTACGAAACCAAATTCAGAATACATGGACAGCAATTCGAGCTGAATCGCCACACCAGGAGGTTATGAATAATAATGTAGGCCACGTTTTAATTTACACGACAGGTGATGCTTCTGATATGTACAGAAGCTAAGATTGGTACGATTCACTTTAGTTTACTACATGATTAGTCAATATGCTTGGTGTTGTTTGCTATACAGGGTGAGTCAAAATAGTCAGGTCCCGATTTCACCGATTTTTTAAACCAGTTAAAATTCAAAAATGAATATATTTAATGAATTGCCTAGCAGGGTGGCATTACTAGCTATAACCTAAATTTTATTTCATTCAAATTGATTATTCGAAACGGGAGATATGATAATTTTTCTAAATTCTGTGAAATAAAATCTGTTCCAACTTAGGGATCCCTATGGATGTTAACGTTTAACGCGCGCCTTTTGAATAAGTCAATCAAAGGCGTGTTGGTATTCACTGCAATTACAATAGGAAAAGAGATTCTATTGTCTTTGCGGTTATGTTTTCAATAATTTTCGTGCAATCAGAGATAGCCTATAACAAACCTTATTGAGTTTTAACAAAATGTTGACCAAAGTATTTTGAAACTTGTTATTTTAATCGAACTGATATGAGAGAAGTCTGAGAGAAAACAGATCTTATATCTTTAAACAGTTTGTGCTTTGGCAACTTACCAGGCAAAGTGCATAGTCCATTTTCATGAATGTATTTGTGCAATACTGAGTTATATTATAATATATTTAAATACTTTGCAATTGCATGCAATATAGTTTAATTTATCAGAGATTCAACAAAAACATGATATTTTGGTATAAATTGCAACAGTTATACAGTGTGTTGTGTTGTATGAATAACTAATATTACAGTAGTATTAACATCCACCACAAAACTTGGAACACTTTGGATTACGCGTATTTTCGTTAATATGTTGTAAATCTGGCGTGGAATATGATATTGTCGTGAAAACATCATCAGGTATGAAGAAGTATGTCTACTCTCATAAACAATGAAAACAATTATTACCAATTTTGTACAAGAAGTATTTTTCTTGATTTTTTGAAAACGGGACCTGACTATTTTGACTCACCCTGTATATGAGTAAGTTGAACTTCAGCACTACAATATAAACGTGTACAAATGTAATTAGTGTACTTAGGTCCCAATCCTGCACCAAGTCTATTGTGTAATACAATGAATTGTCCTTTATTCTATTGTATAGTTACATTACGTCCTTTATCGTGGTGTTTAGAATCACCCAACGTCCCCTATTTGTTCAAAACGTGGGCCTAGGCTTACAAGTATGCATGTTCCATATGGCAAACCCGAGAAAAAACAAATCGCCTGTTGCCATTGATGTAATACATAATTATAGCCTACAAAATTGACATGATACGGCAAATGATACCCCATATTATATTAAGTTATAGAATAAAAGATGTAAATCAGTGACATAGCATCCAGGAGTGGTAAAGTCTTCCCCGTGCACGCTTTACCGTCGTACTGAGTCAACGAAGACAACACAATTAAGGGACATTAATTAGTGTCCCATCTCCACCCTCCAAAAAATGCACTACTTCTCAACAACAAAAATTAACCGCCCCGGTTCACTCATCGAACCCAAAATATTAAAAAGCGGGTGCCCGCTAGTATCTTACAAAACATATACATGACTGAACATTTGCTTGTATTGAGTGCAATATATAAATGTACTTATGGCAAAGTCTTATGATAATACATACAGTTCTTTTTTTTAAATGATTTTGTTTAATTGTCCTAAAACTTGTAATTTGTGTTGTGTTGGGGTGTGTGAGTAAAGCGTAGCATGCAGAAAACATGCGCACTCACAGTGCCATGGCTACTCTTAGCAGGCATAGCACACATAACATTCAAATAATTGAGACATCTACAAAATTGGTGTCAAATGAAAGATTGCAATGAAAGATTGATTTTCCAAAAAGAATTATGACAATCAGTCAATGCGTTCTTGTGTTACGGTGTTTTGAAATACTCCAAAAATCGCGGAAACCTGCCAAAACAGTGACAATGCCCAAAAAATAGAGGTTTTTTTCAGGATTTAGAGAGCTCAGTTTGTTAATAATGTAACATTCAAAACACCATTTACACATATTTCTTAACAATTGAATATCTATATACCATTTTAAATTTAAAAATATGATAAAATTATATTGCATTAAGCTAAAATAACCTAGTGAAATTGGTCATTTTGACCAGTTTCACTGACCGCAATCAAAAAATGACTAAGTTCAGCTAATTAATAGGCGTAAATGTTATAAATCCAGATGTGAATGGTGTATTGCAATCAAACTTGGTATACTGGCTAACTGTATGATACCCAATCTTTTAAACTATAATTTAGTTTCATAAGCTCATTAAATATGCAAATTAGCTAATTATCTATTCAAGTCATTAATATGCAAATGAGCATAAGAGTGATCGGTAATAGATCTCACATGTATACCAAATTTGATTGTCAAATATTACTGCATTAAGGGGGCTGTGCACCTCCAGGTACAGCCTCCATAAAACTGCCGTAACTTCTTCATTATTCATTTAATCTATATGAAAGTATACATTTTTTTGCAGGAAAGGGTTCAATGAATCCAACCATGATCATGAAATTGACCATTTTGGGAAAAATTATAAAAAACACGGTTTTTTGCCCCATTTTAGGTTTGGAAAAGATAACTCAAAATATATTTTGTCAAATTTTGTCATACTAGTTTTATTATATTCCTCATATAATTCTCTAGGAATCTTTTTTTTTTTTGTGAAAATATTTATTATTTTTTGAATTAGAGACCAAAATGTGCCAAAAAATCTGATTTTTTACCAAAAATGGTGATTTTCACGATTTTGGAGGTAAAAAAATCACGTTTTTTAGCACTTTTTGGTCTCTAATTCAAAAAATAATAAATATTTTCAAAAAAAAAAAAATAGGAATATAATAAAACTAGTATGACAAAATTTGACAAAATATATTTTGAGTTATCTTTTCCAAACCTAAAATGGGGCAAAAAACGTGTTTTTTATAATTTTTTCCAAAATGGTCAATTTCATGATCATGGTTGGATTCATTGAACCCTTTCCTGCAAAAAAATGTATACTTTTATCTAGATTAAATGAATAATGAAGAAGTTACGGCAGTTTTACGGAGGCTGTACGAAGGTGCACATCCCCCTTAAGAAATTACAAGCTTTTTCATTTCTTAAATAACCATAATTTAAATACTCAGTCTTTTACTCACACTGTGCACTCAAGGGATGCAAATTTAATCATATAACTAAATGCACTTTTAAGTGTTTAGTACAATATCTCAGGTTAGGTTAATTTAAATCGGCCGAATATATACAAGTTCAGAGCAAATTTCGAAAATTGGTAAAAACAGTCCTAACTAAAAACCAGATTTATTTATTTAAACTATTTATACCTGAATCAGGGTTATATAGTGTACGGTCATGTCTGCCATATATGGCAAGTTCACTGCCCTATAGGGAGTGCACAGTGTGAGGATAAACAATTTTATTTAGGGGTGTTTTTCAAAGTAGAGCTGCATACATTATATGAAGAGCTTTTTTTGCATAAGGGCTTACAGACCACTCCTACATGTTACTCATTTTGCATAATTGAGTTAATCAAATTATTGTACGGCTGTCTTCATGACTTTGATGAGTGCTTCCATGCACGCCAATTGATGCACCAACAATACAAGACACATTCCATATATGAATAGCCATCCATTCAATAATGCAAAATGAGTAACAGGTAGAAGTGCATGTAGGCCCTTTTGCAACACAGGTCTTCATGCTGTTGTGTGGCAGACTCTATGTTTGTGCATTGTGCTATGCCTACTCTTAGACTGCTTGGTGGTCCCTCTGCATACATGTAGTAGAGTTGTCCAAATCTTGACATTCGTTATTACAGTGACAATATTTTAATATTATATAATTATTTCTCCACGATTACAACATGATATAATGTTCATGTGTTCCAGATTTCATAAACATTTTAAAGTAAAGACACCTGAGTACAAATACTGATTTAAAATACTTTAAGCAATTCATAGACTCCACCACAATACATGAATCTAAATGTTAAAGTCGTCACAGAATTTGACAAACACACTCAGAAAATATGTGACCGACTTTGACAAACACACTCAGAAAATATGGTGTGGGGCCCCGCCCGACAGCTTAATTCAACCTCGTCAAACCATGGTATTTTGGGTTAAAAAACCCCCCTAAAATATGCAGTAATGGAAATACACACATGACTGTCGTCTGCGGGTGGGTGATCATGTGTTTCGCAGCTCTATTCTACACAGTGTGTAGCTCCTACCTAGACAACCCGGGTAATACAAATTCCTTTAAAAAGGAATGGGCGCTCAAATGAACATGCTTCATTTGGTTATTTACAAATATATTGAATAGAAAAATCTAGATAGATTTTTGAATAATTACAAATATATTAAATAGATAAATCTAGATAGGATTGTAAGATATATTATTATGTGGGTATTTCCATTGTACATGGTGCATGAATAAAAATGGATATCGCGCAAAATGGTAGTGTGATGAGGAATGATGATATTTATGTTAATGCAGAAGATGTCGAATATTTGCTCTTTCACGAATATTCAAGGTTACATTATACGCATGGAGTTACGTGATCAAGCGAACTGCATGGACAAACGTTTAACGACGGATTAAATTCAACTAAAGATACTGACACTGGAGTTGGTATATAATTTAGTTCCAACATGTAATGAATTTCTATGGTCACATAATCAAAATCCATTTGTACATTGAAATCAACTGAGATTCAAATCTACGGCCATTTATGTCACCGTCATCTGTGTAAATGGTAATGTATATGACACCCCCAGGCTACCACCACAATTTCGAAAACTCACGGCTAGTTACACTTGTCCAAACGAAATGATTCCAAAATACATTCAAAGTGTTTTTCAATTCTAGATCTGTTAGAGCAGCTTTACCATTTGATCCGATATCAGGATTGCCGGTTACATTAAGTGTTTGCACGTTTGGAATTTCCTTGAGACATGATGCCAACACTATAGTAGACTTATCATTCAAATTTGTATCATGCAAACCCAGGTGCTTCAATTGTGGAATGTCTTTCAGACATCTCGCAAGCGCTTCAATGGCCTGTATAGATAACCTATTAAACGCAAGATCTAAATACTTAAGTTTCTTGGCTCGTTTGAGAAATGAAAATAATTCCCTCATGTTTGAATCATCTAGTTCACTCTTAATAAGACCAAGCCACTGAATATGCCCAACGACTGATCTCAAGGGTCTGATAGCAGTTATCTTCACATTGTGCAAAAATAACGCTTCAAGTTGTTTCAGATCAGAGAGCAATCTCAGTATTTCCTTTCCTTGCATATGATGTACTGCGTTCAACAATAGACATTTAAGTGAACTGTTTGATTTCACAAGTTCGGCCATAACTTGAAACTTAAATATGAAGCCTGAGAATGCAAGTATGGTAAACTGGTTTCTTCTGGTTTGAGATAGTAATATTTCCAAACCTTTTGTGATATCAGGATCAGCTGATCTCGACCTTGTCATCCACAATTGTGTAATATGCTGCAAGCCAACTATAGATTCAAATAATGATGTTGCGTTGGCTTTCAATCGAAAAAGATTGGATGACTTCCTAATGTCAATATAGTTCAAGTTTTGTGTGTATTGCAATAGAGAATTTAGCCATGGGCCACATTCGATATTTACGGTCAGCATTGACAGATTTGTAAACAGGTGTGGAGGCTTTGCAGCTGATGATGGCATCAGTTTCAATTGATATTGTACACATGGAATGTCTTGTATAGTGTCAATGACAAGACCAATCCTGTCAACACTTGAATAAAGTGGAACAAGTTCACAGCATTCTTCATAGGTGAATTGACTTTCTAAAATACAATGTAGGTGAAATGTCATGTCAAGCCATGCTTTGCGAAATTTGTTTGCATTGTCTACAAAACATGTAATAAAAACAGGAGTGAGTTTTGTATTGATACCACAGCAAAGCGCAATCACTAGGGCATTGTATGATACACTCTTTTCATTGGCTAGAATTGCAACTCTAAGCTTCTTGTCAAATTCTGGTTTGTTTGTGTCGAACAAATTTGCCAAATACAGCGCAGAGCAGAAGTCCTGAATTGATTTGTGCAGAAATGTGACAAAGTTGTTCACCTTAAGCTTTGATCGCAATCGCTCTCTATTTATCAACCCAACCTGGCAAGCTAATTTGTATACTTTGATATCAAAGTCACATTGGTTGAACACAACTTTCCCTCCCCGAGATGTAGAACCATCTACAGCTACTTCACCTAATTGAATCAATAAGATACGCAAGTCATTTTGCATCTCATCATTGTCTTTTTCATCGTCATCGAAAGGCCTTTCTGTAATCTTAGTTTGGTATATTTGCCAGAGATATTTCATGGTATCTTTATACAGTTTTGTCTTTGTATCTGGCAAACTACATTGATCTTGCCATAGCAGGCAAATCATTAGCAACAGAACTGGTGTAGCTGCCATGGCCATGATATGGGGCTCCTGATCTAGTTTTTCTACCAGTTGTTCACTTTTGCCTGTATCGTGCATGAATTTGTGTATGTAAAGCATGATGTTTTCTTTGGAAAACCCTGTCAGTTTTACCTGTGTGTAGTTTGTTTGATATTCTCCTAAATCATTTACTCTGTGGGAACGAGTTGAGAGAATAACACATGACTTACGCAACCTTTTCTTAGATAAAATATCTGCAACCTCGCCTGACTTATTTGTGAGAATGCCAGAGCTATCTTCATCTAGACCATCAACTAATAGCAATATATCTTCTTGGTGAGATATGATATAATCTTTGAGGCCTTCGTTTGATACCTTAGTATCTTTGGGGAGAATCTGTTGGAATATGATATCTACTAAACTAGCATTCTTATCTTGTATTTCGTGCATACCAATGATAAATACCAAATGATACTGTGAAAAAGATGGAGGCTGATCTGACAAGGCCCATTTATATGCAATATTTGCCAGTAATGTACTCTTACCACTCCCTCCTTCACCTATAACTAGAACCCTTTTTGACCTATGGCCCTGATTTGTTTTCAAATTTACCAAATCTTCGTTACTGTTCAACTTTTGGTTCTCTTCTGAACTTCTCTGGTGAGGTATTGCTGTTTCTTTCTTGATCAGTTCCAGGTCAACAAAGATGGATTCCATATCTGCGGTGTCACTCGGTTCCCTACCCCATGGTAGTAGTTGCACCTTACCCATTTCATCCTTATAGAATTCCTTCAGCTCTTCTTGACATTCTTCTAAGTTGAATTTTGATGGAGATTTATCCTGTGACTTGCCTGTGTACAAATAATGAAAAGACAAGATTCATGATTAGGTTTGGCTTGGTTTTTAGAAGTACTCTTTGACCAGTTTTCAGGTTGTTCATAAGGAGATATGGTTACATGCATCCTTTGTATACTTGATTATCAGACAGTATGAAGAGATGTCAATGTCAGTGTACTGTATCCGTCGGTATAACATGTAGTACATGCTTTCTGTTTTTTGTATTTTTCTCTTTAATTTAAAAAACAATTTCACCTAACATATCGTCAGTGGTGGCAAGTAAACACTATCCTGAATATTCAAAGGGGTTATGATGTACTCGCGATCTCCATGATTGCATTATAATAATGACTCATAAAAGGTATTCATGCGATGCGTTGTATCTTACCTGTTTGGCTTGCTGATGGTGGGGTATAGTTCTGGTTACCTATGTTGGTTTGTGAAGCGCCTGATTCAAAGTTGGTTTGTTGTCCGTGAACAACAGACAGATTTCCTCTGACATTGTATGTCACTGGATATGGCTGCATTTGAGAATCTAAACAAACAAAAACAAACAAACACTTAAAGTCTTTGTCAAAAGGGACATCATCATTGGCCACAAATATGTTTGTCAAATAGTGAAAAGATATTTGGACTAACACAGTGAAATTTGAAAAATAAGTACGGCATCTTTTTCGAAGCTTGTTTTACTAAGCCGTAAGGTAACCACGATTGACACTGTAAAGTGTATTGAAAGGTGATATAAAAATGGCCTATCAGGATTGCCTGTAGGTCGTATGCACATTGCATTGTAGAGATGTAGACTGTAGGTGAATTTAGCATATTACTATTATCAGTTCTGCTTACCAAATCTCGCAGCTACTGCTGTGCTTATACGTCTACCAAGTGAAATGGACTCCAACTGTCCCTCAATTGATCCTGCGTGGTCTGAGTGTAGGGGACTTAGGTAGGAAAATGTTTTCGGCTGGCCCTTTTCTGGTCCCGTGTGGTCTGATGAGATAGCCCTTGAGTATGAAACTGTCTCCACTGTCTCCTCATCTAGTTCCCCTTTGTCAGTTGGGGTTGGACTTGGGTATCTTGCTGCCATTTGTCTTGCTCTCCAATAAACAGTTGCTAAAGTTAAAATGCATTGCTGTGTTACGTGAAGTAAAGAATACTAGAATTAGAGGATAGAAATAACGAATAATTTGATACCACTTGAATATATTGATAATTATTAGAGCTAAATCATAATAACTCATGTACGATTAGCATCAAATTGTCACCCTTGGGCAGCTTAGTTATAAGGCCATGTGTTTTGAATTCGTCACCTTTCCCGTTGCATGTCCAGATTTGTATATACATTTTACACCATCTGAGATTCGATTTAGCATATTGCAAAAACTACTTGTTCTACCGCATAAAAAGTAGACATTTCTTAAGGGAAATCTCATAAGAATTCCTAATATGATTTTGGAATTTAGATATGACCTAATGCTAACACGTTGTAATTAAGAATGTTCAATTTTGTTTCTTCTTCATATTTTGATTAAAGCTCAATAATATTTTTATAAATATCACAATCATAATTTTACTTTGCATATTAGTTCCTCATGCAATTACCCATCAGAACATAATGGTTGAGTAATGAGGATAACTTGGTGAAATATACTATATCGTGAATGAGCACAAATGTTTAAGTTTCATATCTATTAGAGTTTACAAATATATATTATGGGTTTGCACCCTATCCTGATTTAAACGCCATTTTCGAATTCCTCTACTTGAGAGCTTTCCAAGAATGAATAATTTTGCTATCATCGGTTGAATACTTTTTTGTTATAGTCATGTATATAAAACCGATGAATTAGGGCAAATTCACCGTGTAGCAAATAGGGAGAGACCCAAGGACATTGCAATCAATTCATGATTACAATTGTTACATAATAGTTGACACGTTTGTTGAAACAGAAATTTATAGAATATAAAACAATCTATAAAATGAGAGCAAAATCATATTTGTACCATACCGGGATGAGGAGTTATTGTAAATTGTACGTATAATTGGGAACATTTTTATATTCCCAATAGAGATTGTACACAGAACCGCTGCCGCCATCGCTGCCGCCACCGCCAACACCCCTGACTTTCGAAATATAATCAATCATATCTCAGCCAAACAGTTATAGAAATACCTGATTTATTCACACAATGTAGCTAGATAAGTACATGTAGGCTTTCGAATGACGCGTAAACCATAGCTCTACCACATTTAGATGTATTTAGATGCTGTAAACCATAGCTCTACCACATTTAGATGTTAATAGAGAGAGAGAGATTGATGATTCGTCACCAAAAATGCAACGCCACCACCTTTTTGAGTGTTGTGTTCAAAACACATGGCCTTAAGTAATCGGGAGAGAGCCAAGGACAGTGCGATCAATTCATGATTACAATTGTTACATAATAGTTGAAACAGAAATTTATAGTATATAAAACAATGACCTTAAGTCCAAATAGAGGAATTCTGATTTTCAACTTGATGTTTTCTATTTTGCATGAAAGGTCATCCTTAAAAATGTCGCATTCCAAAGTTTGAGTTGCATAGCTCCAATGGTTCTTATTTTAGAAGCACAAGGTCACACACACAAAAATGCCCATTAAATAGTACAAACACTGGCGGGTGGTTAACCACCTTTGGAAGTTAACCACATTTTAGCCTATCATTTTTAAATGGTACATTTCTGGCCCATAACACTTTACATACATAATGAAAAAAATATGGGGATTCTTCTGATATCAAAATATCTTGATGTGAAGAAAAAAAATCATAGCCAAAAAAAGTGATCGGAACATACACCTTTAATATTACCTCGATATAGTTTATTTTTTAAAAAGAATGATGAAGTCTAACAATCACCGGAGTACGTATTTCTTATATAATAGTGATAACTTTATGCCTATTACGAACACCGCTAAAACGAACACCGCGTCCAAAATTTCTATAAGCACGGTGTTTATCAGTATGTGTTAGTAATATTTACTACATGGAGATCAACATTTAGCCCGACTGGTGAAAACTATGGCGATGCCATCATTCCACACAGCTCAATTTGCCTCTAGAAAAAGACTATATTCATAGAACACACCCTGAAGTTGTTTTGATAGTCATTGCATCGCTAAATGTCCAAATAACAGAAGAACAAAATACTTACCCCAACTCTATACCCTATGTTTTCAAAATGGCTGACAGTAAATACACAACGTATGCAAGTGTTTCTAAAACAATTGATACGAGGCAACTCCCTCTTGATCCGATCAAATTTACACTTTAGTCATTCAATTCTGACTAAATGAATTGGAAAATAAGCCATATTAATGTGATTCTCCTTCATGAGAGCACTTTAGACATTCGGAGTCAAGGGTATCTAAAATGATAGATGAAAATCATTATTATTTAATTTCAAAATAATAAATATATTAATTTATTCCAAAACCATATTCCAGATCCATATCATTATCTGATCTAGACTTTGTTAACATATATAACTCCAAAGTACACTTTCTGGCTCTAATCTAATACCGAAGTACAGGGTGAGTTAACATAGTTTATTAAGGTCCTGATTTCATCATTGATTTTTAAATACAATTTAAAAACAGAGGTTGAATAATGTATTGACTTACTTGACTTGACTTAGGGCGGATGATTTTTCCGAACCACAATGCCTCTCCAGATCTTCCTATCCAACATAGCTGTCTTGATTTCTTCCACCTGCAGTCCTGTATCACGTTTGAGTATGTCAATGTAGGTCAGGGCTGGTCTACCACGCTTTCTTGCTCCGTGCTTTGGGATCCAATGTATAAGTTTGTGTACAAGCTCCTTGGACCCTCTGAAGCAGTGTCCAGCAAATCTTGCTCTGCGTTCTCTGATCTTGTCCGAGACTTTTGGCATGTCCCCATACAGGTCCTTATTTGTTACATGCTGACTCCAGTTGATGTTGAACAAAGATCTTAGCATCTTAGTGTAGCATCCATCCAGTTGTTTACCAAGCTTTGGGGTGACTGTCTATGCCTCACATCCATAAAGGAGGACGGATTCTACTGTAGCTATGAACAGTCTTTCTTTGAGCTTTCTGGATAATGATTTAGCCTTCCATAGCTGACTAAGTTTGCCACAAGCTCTCCATGCAGCTGCTTTGCGTGTTTTGATGTCCTTTTCAGTGTTGTTCATCCAGGCTCCAAGGTATTTAAAGTCTTCCACTTTATCAAGGCGCATGCCTTCACTTGTGGTAATTACAGGTACTTGCGTCTGGTTGAAGGACATGTACTTCGTCTTTGCAGCGTTCATTTTGAGCCCAACTCTTCCCACTGAAGTCTCCACTCTATTGAGTAGTGATTGCGCTTGAGACACTTCCTCAGACAACAGTGCAATGTCATCAGCAAAGTCTAAGTCTGTTACTACGGTTGGTCCTATTCTTCTGCTGCTTCTTTTTGTTAGGTGGAATCCTAGCTCTTCTTCTCTGCCATCTATGGCCTCTTTTAGGGCATAGTCAAGAACAATGACAAAAAGATATGGAGCCAGGGTGTCTCCTTGTAATACTCCAGCCAGTATCTCAAACACTTCTGTTTCTCCATCTGGTGATATGACCTTTGCCTTGGTGTCTTTGTATATGTCTGCTATCGCATTTGTAAGCTGATCAGGTACACCATAGGCTTTCAATATTTGCAGCATTCGTCCCCTATGTATTGTGTCAAACGCTTTCTTGAAGTCTATAAAGGTTATGATGGCTGGCAGGTGATTTGATCTTATTCCCTCAATAATTCTTCGAAGGGCAAGTATATGACCTACAGTGGTACGTCCTACTCTGAAGCCATTTTGATTAGCTCTTAGGTGGACGTCGAGCTCCGGTCTAATTCTGTTGAGTATCATCTTGTTGTATAGCTTGGCAACAATTGAACTCAGGCTTATTCCACGGTAGTTACCCCCCAAGCTGAGATCACCTAATTTCGGTATTGGTACTATGTTGAGAATGGACCACTGTTCTGGCTTTTCCCCGTTCAACAAGGCATCATTGCAGAAGTCGAGAATGATGTTATCCAAATCACATCTTTTGAGCATTTCAGGTGTAATACCATCTTCCCCACAGCTTTTCCCCTCTACTAGTGCCTTCTTAGCCTTCTCATATTCCTCCAAGTCAAAGGTTCCTACTTTAATGTTGAGATCTGATAGTATTGGAGCAATTTCCTCATCCTCATTACTTATATGTGGTGGGCTCCCAAGTAGATTTTTGAAGTGAGTGTACCAGTTGTTTAATCTCTCCTTTTGCGTGGACCCTTTGATTTGCCCCTTTCTTGTTGTCAGTCTTCCTGATATTTGGTTTATCAGTTTCCAACTCTTACCATGCTTGCTGTTTATGTGAGCATTTTCTACCTCTCTTAGCTTATTGGTAAGGTCTTTCTCTTTCACTTGATCATAAGCTTCCCCTAGGCTCTTCTTAGCATCCTTATAATCTCTGCTATTATTCTCATTGCTAGTGTCTAGTTGATATTTTGCGTAAGCTTCATCAATTTTTGTTCTCGCCCCGATAACCTGGGCGTCTTTTGAGAAGTAGTTTCTTTTCTCTTTCTTCCTCGCAGGAATGACTTCCTCTGCAGCTTCTTGAGTGGCTGTAATGAACCTTGTGTATTTCTCAGTTGCAGTTTCTACGTCATCCTGAAGGGGCTGAAACCTATTACGCACCTCTATACTGTATTTAGCTTGTAGATCTTGATCAGTTGTCAATAGATTCAAATCGTACTGCTTTTTCCGTTTGATGATCTTACTCTTCCTGAGGCTTAGTCGGATGCTAGCAGAGACTATTCTATGGTCAGATCCCACACTAGCAAAGGTGTTGTATGCTTCAGAATTTTGAACACTGTTTCGCCATTTCCGCCTGACAAGGATGTAGTCCAGCTGTAGTTTGTTGCCGCCTGGGCTGACATATGTCCACAACTTGCCTTTTTTCTTGCGAAAGTAGGTATTTGCGACTATTAGATCTTTCTCTTTAGCTAGTTCTGCTAGATACTCTCCATTTCTGTTTGTATCATCATGGTATGAAAATTTGGCGTCATCCTTTCCAAGTCTGGCATTGTAGTCGCCAACAACAAGCAAGATGTTGTGTGCTGGAATGGAGTCAATTGCCCCCTTTAGACTGTTGTAGTGCTCTTCTATGATGTCTTCTTCCGCCACATTTGTAGGGCAGTAGGTCACCACTACAGTTGTTGCTGGGTTACCATGGAAGTTAACTATGAGTGTACGATCAGAATGTGGTTTAATACTCGCTAATGATCGGAGTGCTGTGTTGTTGAGTAGTATCCCGACTCCACCTACAGCTGCACCTGCTTTATTTCTTGTTGCTGAGGTAGTGATCAGTGTTCTGCCCAAAATGATCTCATATTTCACTGGGTCATCATGGACAATGCGGTGTTCCTGTATCCCGATCATGTCAATTTTATATTTGATTAGATTTGATACAAGCTCCTCCCTACATCGACTCTGTCTGATAGTTCTCACATTCATGGTAGATATAGTGATATTTGACTTGCATGTTGCAAGTCGTCTCCTCTTGCGCGCTCTGCCGTCAAGCTTACTCCTCCCTTCCGGGTTTGGGGGTATGCCGTCATCAGTTGATTTTGAAAAATCCGAGTCTGCTCCAGGAGACGTTAGGTTAGTAGGGACTTTAACCCTAGTGTTGGTTTGGTTTGTCATCATGGTTTTTCTGTTGCTATAATCACTGCGGTCGCAACTCCTGCAGCATGGTTTATTATCAAAGTTGTCCTACTTCTAGAATACTTGCCAGCCAAGGCTAATGAGTATATTTTACCCGAGTCTCAGTGATATAGATTGAAACATATTAAGCAAAGTTCAGTAGACCTTCAAACTAATCCAATAGTTCTAGGTCTACTACCTTACTTAGCTATTTTACCCATAGCTGGGTGGTTTATGTTCAGGTTTTCCTTCCTTAACTCAGAGCCCCGTTAGTGGAACAGGCCGCAAAGCCTGATCGTAACACATAGCACCAACTGCCTAGCAGAGAGGGTGGGGATGGGTTGGATGTAAGGAGGCGATTATGGACAGATGGGCTGATGGAATTGCCAACTGTGCATACCAGCTGGGATAGAGTAGAATGAAGAATGAGCAGAAAAAAAGAAGTGATTATGTGCATGAAGGAATGCGAGGTGGGAAAGCAATAGAGGAAAGGAAAGCTGAAAGTTGCGCATTTACACCCCTTTTCATATTAGTGTCTGTTAGGACACTAAGCTAAGCAATGTATTGAGATTAGTAGAAAAACTACTTTTTAGCTTTAACCTAATTTTAATTTGGTTTTAATAGGTTATTTGATAAGATAGCGTAGTTAATTCAATGAACATTCATTTTGAGAGAGAGAGTCCGGCTTAACGTGAGTTGATGTGTTTCTGTATTTTTGGTACCATTTCCTTGACAGCCATCGGATTGTACTATTTTTATTTTCATTCCTCAATTGAGGACAAAAAACATTGTTCTCGCGATGTACGGCGTGTTGAATTCGAAACGTAGTATGTCGAGTTAATTCCAGAAGTTTTTGTCATGATATCTTATTACCAGATATATTGGGCTGTGTGTATGCTTAACAATCATGAACTGAAAACCTATATAATATTACAAAGATAGTATATCAAAAAGCTTTTAAGAATGTACCGGTCATGAGAAGAGATCGGATTCCTTGCAGTATAATTTTGTATTTATTGAGTATTAATGAAACAAGTATGCTTTAAAACAACTCAATATAAACATCGACGGCAATGCGCCGTCGTAAATTTGTATTAAATCCATCTGATGGATTCTTAAGGAAAGGACTTAGATTTGTTCTTAATAAATGGTCAAAAACCTCATCGAGGCAATGTGTTGTTGCTATATTAACCCATGTTTTGATCAAATTATGTATGACACTTGTCATCGTATTTCTTTTGATTGTCATTGAAGTTATTGTTAATTTCAAATCCTCATTTTTAAAACTTTTCCGGGATTGACTTCACTCAAACAGAAACGAATGTCAAGGTATGCTATCGAGTAATAACAGCACATTGCCGTGATTTTGAGGAACAAAGGGATAAAGGGACGACAATTCCTTACCATTCTAAGACTCATATAGAATATGATAGAAATTGATCAAAATTGGGGCGTTATCCCAGACAACGGCATTGGCATTATCTTGTTGACCAATATTGGGCCAATATTGGGTTCCCATTGGCAATATTGGTAAGGCATTGGCAATATCTGATAAGGCTGATCATTGGGGCAACTGGTCCTATATGTTCCAACGGTTATAATACACAGAAATCATTGATTGACAACACGGTAACTAGGCAGTATTTTCTTTACAAACTCATTTCCAGATTATTTTACGAGTAAAAAGGATACATGTCTCATGAAACCCATGTTTTATACAGTTTTCGTGGTTAACGTGTAAATAGCAGTAATCCTTATGGTGTACAAAGCAAGCGCAATGTTCGACTGCACGTTTATTAGATAAAACGTTACGAACCTAGTTAAATGGTTACATGGTTGTGATATTCAGACGCCCCATACATTTGTCTATATATACCCCTTTCTTTAATGATTTTATTTCCTTCATATAATCATAATTTAGTACTTATAATAAACCATCTTGACATTTAGCCAGCTTTTCAGGTTATATTAGTCAATATGACAATGATAAACCAAAGGTTAATATACACAAAAAGCAGTGAATAAAATACATAAATCATGATATTTCGTCATTGAAAATATATTTACAGACAACATTTAAATTATAATACAGATGTAATTCATAATACCGAGGTTTTAAACCATTCTAAAGCAAGTTCGTATCATATTGTAATCATTCAATAGCAGAAATAGTGGTATTAGACCCAAAATACCCCAAAATGTCTAATAACTAGAAAGAATGTGAAATATTTCATATTCTATTCACATTTCAATACCGAGTCGTGTTTTATTGACACTAACAACTAATTTACCAAATTAATTTTACAATTTTGATTAAGTTTTTGTAGGTGGACCAGTTGCCCCATATCCCTTCGGACCACTTGCCCTAACAAATGATTCAGCGCTTTGTCGAGCTGAAACATTTTTCAAGAACGCCTGTGACGTAATACATTTTACGCCAAAATGTTTTAAAACATACCACCATTTGTCATAATAATCAATAACTCTAGACAAAACTGCATTTTAGTTTTTAGCCATTACGCAGTTTTCTGTAGCCAGCGAGTATCTTTGAATTCGCAATTATAACGGCGTTCGGGTCCTACAAGTAGACCAGTGTCTTTAGATAAAATAAGAAATGGTATAATTTGTTATTTGCAAATTCATAAACTATAACTCTACCAAATGAATAGCCTTAATAATGAGTTAAGTCACTCAAGACCTGGAGAATATCATTATGTGTAATTACCCTAAAGTTGCAAATGTTTTGGAATGTAGAAGGTAAGGATGTATGTAAAGTTTAGAAAACAGTATGCCCATACAATTACAAAATCCTACATTTCGGACCAGTTGCCCCATATTCCCCTAACTCTGTACAAGAAAAAGGAAAATGTTGCGAAAAACACAGTACTCTGACTCAGAACTCAAAGTGTGGCTTCAATCATTCCCCTCCCCTAAATCAACAATGCCATGCATAGTCAAATTGTGACCTAAAGTCAAATTGTTAGACGTATATTCATAGCTGCCCTCGTGTGTCCAAGTCCGAAATGGTACACTTCTCGTACCAAATTTTGGATTACAATGCATCTTTGTGCTTATACCCACTCGGCCATGAATATTGCCAACCATTCAACCCGCACACATACCACAAACCTTTCATACCACAATTGTGATAGATTATATGTAGTCTTTCGTTCGGTGCAATAGTAGTTGCCTTTACAAGTATGATTTTTTAGTTTTTGCCTGGATTTCGCCTAGATTTCACAATTCTTCGTATATAATTCCTTCTCCGCGAGTAGTATTTTGGAAGGAGAATTTCCGGACAGATACAATATACACAACCTGTGTGTTTTGAAAAGGACTTTCTAAAGGAGATCAGAAATCAAGGTCAGTATAGTTCTACTTTATTTTAATTCAGGCCAGAAAAGCAGAAATAAACGTA
The DNA here is from genome assembly GCA_035610835.1 of Ophiura sarsii. Classification (NCBI taxonomy): domain Eukaryota; kingdom Metazoa; phylum Echinodermata; class Ophiuroidea; order Amphilepidida; family Ophiuridae; genus Ophiura; species Ophiura sarsii. Next base: position 16,658,774 of record CM069445.1, read on the forward strand.
GATTTGTATGCTTTATTATTAAATCATTATCCGTAAACACGAATGACATAAACGGGGTTATAACCGAGACAAATATATCTTCAGGTATTTGATTTTCCAAGGAGATTCCAATTAGAGTCGCGTTTCTCTCTGAATATTGTACATGTATGTAATCCATATAGTGCTCTGAGTAAATGCGTCTACACTTTTTGATTGTCATATACTGCATTGAATAAAATCAGTTTCCATACTTCTCAAATTGTCAAAACGTATAGCACATTATAGGTAACACAGCTCATGATTACAATTAGCCCAACTTATCTTTTAAACCGTTGTTTACAATGAAAAAAAAGTACAATAAGCAGCCCAATCTGCAAAATATTTGATCCCAACATAGCCCAATTTACCGGCCATTTTGGAAATACTGAATGATATTGGCAGTTTGAAACTTTTGAATTGAAGCCTTTCCGAACTAGCCGTGCGTTACGAAAGACCCTTAGTTGACTAATATTCGTCGTTATTCGCACAGTTAAGCCGGTATTATAGTATCAAATCACGAGCACTCGACAGAAACCAGGAAACAAACCTGAAAGAGCAACTAACTGGCTCTGCTGCTGAGGTTAAAAGAATAAAAACAAAATCCTGATACGAATATTACTATAATATATTATATTATCTCAGACACAATCAAAATCAAACAATCAAATACTGGAACAGGACAGAACAGAACAATAACAGACATTTAAATGGATATGCATCATTTTAAAATAATAAAATGCGCTTTAGGTTATCGAATGTATTGCTGTTGATTCAACGAAACCCTATCTGCCATTGATGCCACCTATAGTAGGCATAGCAAAAGTCATGCTGCAAAAACCTGCCACATACACATTTCATGAAGCACTAAGAAATGTCTATTTTTTAGGTAAACTTCAAATCTAATTTATAAACAAACAAAGGTATATAAAAATGATCTTTTCACTTTATATAATTTAGTTATGTTCTTGAAATTGTTGGGGAGTGTGTCAATTCATTAACCCTCCTAGAAATATTTTAAATAAAATATTGTATGTCAGTGGTTTTAATACAGCGCGTGAAATATACTACTTTTCCCATTGAGTACATACACAGAAATCAGCTGCCTCATTTCTTGTAAACACCCCTGTGAGAAATGAATTTTCCTTCAGTGCTTCATTCCCTGTATGAGCATGCCCTTGCCATATATGGTAGCCCAGACCTTCAGCTACATCCACAATTATGTACTATTTTAATTGGATTGTTTGAACGAATCCACATATTTTGCTCAAATACCACATTTTTGGGCACATTTAAAAAAGTAGATAGTCTATTGTAAACTACACATTCCTGGGAATATATTGGTATAATTGGATTTTCAAAACAGTGAGTGTAGCACACAAGCATTAAGACATTTATCGGGATATTTACGCACAATTTTATACAAAACCATGGTTACAATTAAAATGTAATGTAATATACTTTTGTTAAACATGGTGACACATATTGTGAATGTATTTAGGAATATAATCATGTCAACAAATATGGGGTAATGTACCTAATTTGCATTTTTGAGATTTGAATAATTAATTAGGTAATTTGTATAATTGACTACGATATCGAACTGATTGTCAGTTTAAAAGATACATAAAGCACAGGTATCCATCATACCAAATGGCAGTAGTTTACTACCTACAGAACTTGATTTTTTATAAAGCATTTCCATATTACGGATTGATTTTTTGCAAATATAGTGCATTTTCAGGAAATACACTTATGATTTTCCATCAGCTGATAAACATTTGAGGAGTGTGAGGAATGCGTTTTTTAGACATTTTTAGAACATAGTTATTAAAATAAAGAGGTTCAACATTGACAAAAAACGGCATTTCGTGGCAGGTTTTCGACTACTTTTGGAGAATTTGAAATGACTATATCACAAGGACGCATTACTCGATTAACATGATTCTTGCACCAAATTAGATTTGTTGCCAATATCTTTAAAATTACACATATTCTGTTGAATTCCAATATATTTGAAATGTTAGTGTGCTTTACCTACTATTAGATTGTTAAACCAAATAATACTAAAACACTAATCTCTAGAAGTTGCACTGACACTTTAAAAATCTTTGTAAATCCCAAGAGAAAGTGTCCATGCAAAATGTATTCAAACTCTTAGTGTCCATCATTAAATTTGGAGAATCCAGCATAGATGACATCATCATTCATTTCACACAATTCATGTGAATATTTACGCCGGGTTTTTTTTCCCAGGCCAAGAGTCGAATCAATTCAGTAAAATGTTAAAATTACCAGAAAAAGACACAGTTGATCTTGTTACTCTTGTGTTTCCCCAATATAGACAATGGGGCGCAGTTATGATTTCCCTCTATAAAACAATTTCCGTGATATCCACATGGGCCTGGGAGGATACACAGAATGAAGAAAAACATGAACAAATTGGACTATACAGGCTGTCCCAAAATGAGTAGTACCCCTCGACGCCCAAAGTTTAATGATTTTTGTCATCATCAAAATCGATAGGATTAGATCCGTTGTTTTTACATCATCTTTGTCATACTGTACTATTTTATTAGAATTTTAGATCATGAATATCGGATTTATCAAACTCAAGATACACTCCATTATGTAAAACATGGTGATTTCACCTTTTTGACAAAGTGCTAAAAAATGTGTGTGCTATTGTTTGAAAGAAACTTGTGTATTATCATAATCTCTTGTCTACTCAATATAATCTTGTGTGTCTTTCTTTTGTAATTGTTATTAGTTATGGGTGTTCAAATCATTAATGATTCTTCTCCTTAATTCAATTTAACGGGTAAAAGAAGTTTGTCACACTTGAGTGACCCAATGCATTGTTTTATTTGAAAATTGTTTAGGGACTTTTAAATGAAGTTGTATTTGGTGAATCACCAGTGGCTTATATTTCATTTTCACATTGGAGAATGGATTTCGTGAGGTTAAACACTATTAGGGACTATATCATTTTAGCAAGTTGGTAGGAAATTGCATCCCCAATGTGAAAAAAAGTCTAAGCCACTGCTAATTACCCATGACCACGTCTTTACCTGTTTAAATGTCCCTCAAGTTTAGCCTCAAAACTAGCTCATTATAGAAACAGAGCTTGAGGTCGCTCATGCGTGACGATCCATATTTACTCTTCAAATTGAATCTAAATGAAGAAGTATTAATGGTTTGAACAACAATATGATACAACAGCAGTTTAAAATAGAAAGGAACCAAAGATATTGGCAGACAAGAGGGAATATTGTATGGGGATTCAACGAAAGCTCATATGGAATAAGCAGAAGTTACAACAAACATGAATGTATTAATGAGAAGATATTTAGCAACACATTTGTTCAACTCATATTGAAATATTACAGTCCAAATTTAATATCTGGGATGATTTTGACACCATAACCAATCCCAAGACTTTTGGTAGCAAGTGTACATTAATGATTATTATTTATATCAGGCAATAAAAGTGCGTATTGAATATTGTGCACAAAGTTCCCGGATAAGCGTCCAATATTCAACAAATATTGCCGTCCAATATTTTTTGTGCGGCGCAGAAGATGTGCGCGTGAGTGTATATGCGCAGATGATTCGCAGGGGTACATTTTTGAGATCGGCGTTTAAATATCGCTGAGTCATTTATTTTTGATAAAAACAGTCTGTTATATAATAATAATAATATTGAATGTCTTATTTTGGGTGATACAAGAATTTATTGCACTCGTCTCCGACTCGTGCAATATTATTCTAGATCGTGCAATATATTCTTAAATTAAATCTGATACATCAAACATTCATCATTCTAAAATGAATGTGCAATTTTATTTCCGCAGATGACGAATGTACTGATTCAAGTTGTGCTCGCCCTCTCGTGGTTGGGGATTGTTACAGCCGCATGTAAGTGGAGTGTTATAGCTATAGCTTAATCAGTTCTATATTGCCGAGCAATAATCGGTTTTTATCCCTCCGCGCGCAAAAGTCGTTCCAAGCGTAGGGCGTGATTATGACCACACGCACGTGGTTTGGGTAACACGCAAGCGTCACGCAATGATGCACAGAGCGCTAAATGCCTTCTTCAGCGCCCGCGTCCTTCTGTATTCATCCGCTGCTGTAAAGAGCTATAGAGTGGGATTTGACTTGAGGTTCATAATTTAAAACAAGTTTCATAGACTATAAAACACTTTAGATATCATTTTGCAAACTATTTTGCCGTTCACCCATGGCATGCTTGGCCAATTACTAGATTATATTTGATATAATATTAAGTGAAGATGTAATCATATAAAATGTGTAATTGATGAATAACAATTTATACTATTATACTATTATAGACTTTAAAGATCAAAAAGACAACGCCGATTCCTTCATGCTTTGTTGAGATTTAGTCCGCCATCTTTACATATAAAGGACACTCATATGCAAGAGATTGTATTGAAGGTACATGTTAAAGCTGCATAGGATTCTATTCTATGGATGAAAAAATGACTCAGTTTTGACTACATATTTTGTAGAATGTGTTTTACATACAATATTTGTGTCAACGTGACACGTGTTCCTAACTTTGCCTTTTAAATACCAATATACATAGCCTTAGTAATGTCAAGACACATTTTACCACATTTTAGAGTGTGTCTACTGCCCATGGATATCAAAAAAGCTTCAAAAGTAAAATAAATGTCATACATTCGAAGCAGCGCCATCTATCACTATTGTTCAAGACTGGTTAGACTGGCAGCTTGGATAAACTAAACCACTTGTGAAATATTGCCTCCACCTTTAAGATATAGTAATGTTTCTATCATAGGAATACAACATTTAAAGATGTTTGGAGGTCATACTCATGGGTCACAAATATTATAGAGCTTTGGGGTTCTTAATAAAATAAAATATATTGTTTCTTTTCAGCGAGCGCCGAATCATCCGGACTAGCGGCAGCCATTACACTAGCAGTGCCTTTTTGGTTGGCGGGGCAACCGCCAACCTTATAGCATCAGATTGCATATTCTTGGACATTTAGGTCTTTCTACATATACATGGAGGCTGCCATTTTGTTTTTAGTATATGGAAAATTGTCTAAATTATTTTGCAGTCTTTGTAAATTACATGTACCTATGCAGTTTATTTTAACAGTCCTGCAGTCTGTGATGGAGTCAAAGCTATATTTGTTTAGCCTTGATGATTCTATCAGAGAGATGTTATTAGACTCCCAACAGAGAGACATAATAGCTTATCTTGTTTGACTAAAGAGAAATCTCCAACTGTCCAGATGTTATACACATTACAATTGTGGTCTCAGATACTACTGAAAAGCTCAGAGTGTCAACTGTGTCATTAAACATAGTCAATGTTTGCATGAAATATCTATGTGTATGAAAAATTTCGCGACTGGCTAGGATTGGTGAAATTGTCATGCTCACAAGCTTTTAGTATTCTTATTAGACATTATTAGAAAGGTGTACATTTGTAAACATTTCATGATGAAAAATGTGGGTTCTTCTGCATCACGAACATTAAATGCCGCGAAAAAATAGTGCTTGCTTTAGAATAAACCTACCGTATGTGTCCTTCAGATGGTACCTCCCCCTCCATGCACAAACATCAACTTTATTGGTTTCCTGTACTATTTTTAGACTGTTGTGTTTTGATTTGGGGTGTTTTTTTTTGTTTGAAAGATACATACACCATATCCCTGGTTTTTTGGTATGCAACAGAATGAACAGATGCTTCAGAAAATGGTTACAAAACATGATTCTTTCTCTTGGATCGCCCCCATTCCATTTCAATGGAATTTTTTCTATAATAAACAAATAAATTCTACTTCAACCATAGTTTTACTAACGAATATTGGCCATATTAAATTGAATATAATTATAATCAAATTAATTGAATATATATGACATATTTAAAACTTAAATTGAATGTAAAATTTATTCATTTGTATATTTCTATATTTATTTATTTACTTTTTATATTATTAATTATCTACATAATTATTCATTTATTTATTTAATCATTTTTTATTTATTAATGTTTTCTCATGTTTATTTGTTTTAATTTCTTTATTTTATAAGTGATTTTTAATATTTTAATTTTTAATATGCGTGTATTTATGTATTGATTCATTAGTTTATTGATTCATTTATTTTCGATTAAAAATGTAATTTTCGATTTATATTATTATTTATTAACAAAATGATTCAACTATTTATTTAAAAGTATTTTTAATAAAATACTCATTTAATTATTTCTACATTTATTTATGTATTGATCAAATAAATTGAATACATATGACATATATTTAAAACTTAAATTGAATGTTAAAACCGTGTTTATCACTAAACTATGGCTGTAATTTATATTGCTTTCTAGTAATGCCATGCACAATTATCATCTATGCGCTTGCTTCTTCTGCCACATAATTTTAGCAACTAAAAGCCGTATTTACAAATGTTGCTATTTTTGCTCTTTCTATTTGCCTTATATCGCAATTTCCTTTTGACCGCCAACTTTCCATTTTAATGGAATTTTTATTGTCTCGGTGGTCTCGCTCTCTTTATCTACGATATATATACGATATACCGGGACTATAGCGATCCTGCAGAGGACGCTTCATTACGTTCCAGAGGCCTGTATTAGTTTGAGCTCAAGTTTGATATATCACTGACAGAAGGGCTGACAGGTTGAACTGGCCATCGAGTTAGTATTTGCGTGTGAACACGGTGTGAATGGTGTGAACCCCCTGGACCAACTGTCTAGACGACCAAGCGATGTGCCTTATTGACCTATGTGTCGATCTTTAGCCCATTGGGCGACATTTTAAACTAGAATCTGCTATGTATCGTAACTTCTCTTGAAATTTGAACTTTATATTTGACAAAAAGCTGAATTCGCACTAGTTTTTAAACAAAAAGTTAAAACATTGAATTTCTTAACACAACAAATGTCAACAACTTTGAAAAGTTGCGTGTTGGGCTCTAAGTTCCACCCAAGACTTGTCCAATCCAACCATTGACCGCATGCTGGGGATGGAGACCTTGGCCAAGGCAGTCTATCTACAATCTCACCACATGACTTGGCACATGGGGTGACTTTCAGCACAAATGGTGTCCACCATATGTGCTTTCAGCCACATTTGGGCTAGCTTTAAAACTAAAATCTGATCCAGGGATAATATATTGTGCTGGGTTTTCTCGAATTTTGAACCTTTGATTTTACCAAATCTGAAATAGCACTAATTTCTATGGCAAATTGAAGTTGAAGTGTAAATTTCTCAACACAACAACTTTCAAGTTAGACTTTCAGCATAGATGGTTCCACTATCTGTGCTTTCAGCCACATTTGGGCTAGCTTTAAAACTAAAATCTATAATAATATATTGTGGGGGTTTTTTTCTTCGAAATTTGAACTTTTGATTTCACCAAATCTGAAATAGCACTAATTGCTATGACAAATTAAAGTGTGAATTTCTCAACACAACAACTTTTAAAAGTAAGACTTTGAGCTTCTAGTTCCGCCCAGAAAATTATCCAATTTAATGTAATCTAATTGTAAGATGTGTATGGGTAGACTGTTAACATTTTCTGTCAGAATACTTTTAGCTTATTTCGTTAATTTCCAATGGATTTCACTCGTTCGATCAGCAAACAATATGAAAATTATTCATTTATGAACAATTACACATGAAAATCACCAAAAAAACTGTAATAATTACGTTATTAAAGTCCCCACTAGTATCATGCTAGTACCAAGTATTTCATGCCATGGGCCAAACCAGGCGCGGTAGGGCCTTGAGCAGTGATTGGCCAGCCATCCTAGTAACCGCGCTAGGAAATACACAGGTGTGGTGCAATGAATCAAATAAAAGATATATTACCCCGGATTCCAGGCAGCATCCGTGGTTGAAATAGGCTAGAAGTATACAGGCAATGGAACCGTAATGAGTGAGACCGTCTCTACAACACAACAGAAGTCATCGAAGTTTTTAAGGCGCTCGGCTGCAACAAATTAAAACTGTTGCTTTATCTTGTGTGTCAACAAAAAAAGTCATCGATAATTTGAATATCCCATTGTTGAAAAAGAAATGTTGAGTCCGCGTATAAAGGCTCATGGTCTTGAGCGAAAACGGTGCAATTCGAACAGGTTTTTGTTGTTTTTGTGTGTCATTTTGAAGTGGAAAACAAAAAGAAGAAAAAGTCCGACTGATCAAGCTAACTTGATAGGTTTATTCTCCCGTTGAACAAGATTTCTTTTTTATGCCGCCGTGGCTGCGATGACACACAACACTCTCTGATCCATATCATCACCATTATCTGATCTAGACTATGTTAACATAATATAACTCCAAAGTACAATTTCTGGCTCTAATCTAATACCAAAGTACAGGGTGAGTTAAAATATTAAGTTCCTGATTTCATCATTGATTTTTACATCCAATTTGAAAACAGAAATCGAATTATGTAATGAGATTAGTAACATTTCATTGATTTTTAAATCCAATTTAAAAAACAGAAATTTAATAATGTACTGAGGTTAGTAACAACTATTTATTATTAGGTTTAAATCGGTTATTTGATAGGAGAGATATATGTAGTCAAAGAAGATAAGCTATTATGTCTCTCTGTGAGGAGTCTAATATAAATCTCTCTAATTGAATCAACAACCATCTATGCATCAACTAAACAAATATAGCTTTGACTCCATCACAGACTGCAGGACTGTTAAAATAAACTGCATAGGTACATGTAATTTACAAAGACTACAAACATGGCGGCCCCCACTTATGTCTAGAAAGACCTAAATGTTCAAATCAAAACACCGCAGTATAAAAATAGTACAGGAAACCAATAAAGTTGATTTGTGTGCATGGAGGTGGGTGGGGGGGATACCGTCTGAAGAACAATCTAGGTATATATGACGTACTTGGTCTAAAACGTTGGTCCTGGAATTGCTATACTAATTAAAAATGCCATTCCGCGACCATGGTTATCCATATTGACATTTCATTAAATCAACCCAGGAATTATTATTATATATATATATCCGAAACTCAAACATCCACAACTAACCACTTATGAGACAACCCCACGACAATTGGGAGATTTCTCCTTAATAAAACAAGATAAGCTATTGGACCGAGAATCGCGGTGGTTCGAAAGAGGGGTTAAGGAAGCGGTGTATGTGAAGCGAGAGGAGCCAACTCTCAACAGAGGAGGGGGCCTACGTCACAACCTAGCGGGGGCCTACACTCCAGCGGTCAACAAGATCCCTCGACGTTTGGACTCCTTGACCCCGTCACGGGTCAAGCAAAGCCACTAGAACATCAGTCGGCCTGACGATACATCCGGGATAGGATGTGAAACTGTCGCCAAACAATAAAAGTAAGTCCAGTTGACTAGATTATAGACATTCTTGATTGATTTTAACTACCTGGATGACTGACAACATTCATAAACAAGATAAGCTATTATGTCTCTCTGTTGGAAGTCTAATAAACATCTCTCTGATTGAATCATCAACCGTCTATTTTACAAAGACTACAAACATGGCGGCCCCACTTATGTCTAGAAAGACCTAAATGTGTAAGTTTTTGCAATCACATGCTTATAGGGTGGCTTCGCCCCCCCCCCCCAAAAAAAAACCCTAGCTGTTTGGACGTCATCATATTGATCGAAGCCATGACGAAATTGTTTACGAGATTTCCCCATCTCTGTTTCGTATACTGACATTTTAGATGTATGTATTGAATTCCTGTGTGATTACGTACAGCGGTTATAGTAACGATGACATCACAATATCGGATATGGCTATCTCATCAGCACTTTTGATACAATCCACCGAGCGCGAATTTAAATAATCACAGGTTGGGGATGTGCACTTTAAATTAGTTTTATTTAATATCATAATATCATCGTTCTGGTTCAATAAAAAGTATTAATATACAAAAGTATTTGATATAATATAATTCTTAGTTTCAGGAATAGTACTGTACTTTTTTTAAGATATTGTAATTGACGTTTGAGGCACAAGACTAGTCGGCGACGTGTGTCGTAGTATGCTATGTTTTGGTGATTTTTCATAATGTGGTAATTATTTCGGATGCACGTATTCTCGCGGTAGCATTTTGTCAATCATGTCTCTCTATTTGGATGTCACGAATAAAACACGACTATGGGACGGAAGTGCCTTTCAATATTGACGTCTTCTAAAGGCCTATTGGTATGTTATCAACATTATCAATATTAACATGGAGAACCCTTTAATGTCACGGTATAAAAACATAAACTTAGCATACACATACCATTATGGTCATCTATTCTAGAGCTGATGTTAAGTTACTGATTATAATCACCTTTTTCTATCTAGACTCCATTCCTCCCTTCTCTTCTCTTTGCATTACACATGTTACACATCCCTTTCATTTAGTTAGTGTGCGTCTATTCTTCAGAAACACTTCCTCTTAATAGTATGGAGTCAAATTAATCGCTTAATCTGTACGCCTTTCATTACAATGTCAAGTCAATGGGGACCAGTGGAGTCTGCAGACAGAAACATTGTTTTCTGAGAAAACAACTATTAAAAACGAAAAAAATGACGAGAAATGCAAATCATGTTTTTGACGCTACGTTAATTATGCAGAATACGCAGAAAGCAGATAAACATTAAAGAATAACAGCAGTATCTACAAATGAATATTGCTATCGAAGCGCATCTCCATCCCTTTCAGATTTTATCATGTATTCTATCCCTGACGTTTGCCATATGGTATTGTGCGTACGTCATCCGGGTTCTATGAAATTATTCAAATTGAAGTCTTTTATATGTAAGCAGATGAGGTTAATTTGAGCTTCAAATCCACTTGTGTTGTTCCCCCATATGAATTAAAAACAGGTAGAATTATAGTAAAACTGTTGGAATAAGTGTGGATGAACAAATGTCATACACATGTGTTTGCTTAATTGAGACCATTAAGTAGTTTACCAAACAGAAAACTGACTGTCTGTAAACGCTAATTTTGTTAACATTATCTTTGTACCTCAAAATATAAGGCACAGACACGGCAGACACGAATTTCAACCAAACATAAATAAAGCTTATTCTCTATGGGATTCGCTTTTCCCGGGCTTTTCCACTCTTCATACTGATCGTGATGAAATAATACTTGTATTCAAAGCCATTAAATCAATAGGAACTAAGTGTGATAATCAGTGATCTGAAACTCGTTAGTTTACCCTTTGTCATCTCAAGTTGGCGTCTACCCTGGCATGAAAATGCTGCTTCAAATCTATGAGTATAATTTCTTCTTCATAAATTGCTTGAACGTATAAATTTTGTTTAAAGCTTAAATTTGTTAATGGGATTGTCAAGGTGGAATAGGTCTAAAGTGGCTGGATCAAATATTGCTAACGAGTAATATGCTAATGAGAACAGAGTGATTTGCATTATTTATTAATACTAAGTTGTTTAATGATCGATTTCAAGGAAGATTGAGTTTTTTTGGTAAAGCAAATGAATGAATGAGTAGTAAGTCAGTGCATGTGTGTTTGAAGTAAGTTGTGTTTCAGAAAATTAAAGATTGAATTTGTTACTCATTGAGGTAATGAGACTATAAGGTCAGGAAACTATACTGCTAAACGTGTTCTGACATTTGATCTAATGAAACTAATAGATGCTGACGTGTACATGTAGGTATGGCAAACTATACTGGTGATATCTTGTGGTATCCATCTGAACAATTTGAGACCATGTTAATTGAAATCGGAGCATTTTGAGAATTTGACAGCTGTTCGAGGAATTTGAGGCAAAATTTGACCTTTAACCTATTTTGCCCTGAAACATCTCTGAAACTAAGAATCGAGTGGAAATACAAACATTACTTTATGATCTCAGGAAGAGTTTGATATGTATTTCAATATTATAGCTTTTTTACATTTTGAACCCTATATGACCTTTGACCTTCGATAGCAGCCACCCGTACAGGATGCGACACGGCAACAATAGAAAATATTGACTCTTAGCACCCAACTAAACTAGATCACCAAACCATTTGTACCTTCTCAACTGATTAAACCTTCTGGGCTCCCGGCCTATATATTACTAGTCCTTCACCCACAATATTCGCAATTGAAACTACTATACTAGTAGTGAATTATTGAAAACAACGTCTTCCCGTAGTATTAAACAACGGGATTAAAATCTGATTAATTTGCTTCGCGGCTTCTCAGTAGTAATACAAATGTAAAACCGGTTGCCCTCCGAAATCTCGTTTATATCCTGTTAAATCTTTCCGGAATTGATGGGATAACGGGGTTGGATTATAACGAATAAAATCATCCACCCTGCTCTTTCAACTTGAGAAAAGTGTAATTCCTGGCATGAATACAACGGCTTAATTGAAATAAAGACTTCCTTGGGGAGGGAGGTGAAGGTAAGTATTACCGTTACTAATGTAATATCACACATTTCCAAACGGCCAAGGATCCGAACGTGAATCTTTTACGGATAACTTGTGGATTGTAAATTGTATCAAATGTGCACTTTCAACGAAGCTATTTTTCAGAAACATTTCCCAATCTCCAAAGTCTATCTCAAGGATTACTACACCTATGCTAGGCATGTTGGTACTTATTTTCAATGCATTTCTCATGGTGATTCCAAATATTGTAATGATATTCGATATCGTTGACATTTTTGAAACATTTTGTGACATTTTGGAATGTCGTCTGCAGACGCCTGTCGCATGGAAAGTGTTAACGAGAGTTGTCGATTGGAGCAGCCCTAGGAAACAACGAATACAATAAATTGCAGCCGGTTTAAAGAAATTTCCCAAATTGGAAATTAAGGGGTTTTTTATTCACCTTTTTGACATGCGATAAAAGAAACAGTCTCGAAGAATACACTCATGAGGACTGATATAAATAACATATTTTAAGCAATGTGTACGCACGCAATGCTAAAAAGAGATGTATGCTTGACATTTTGGAATTCAATATATGACACCGTGTTACCAAATGAAACAAAGGGTTACGAATAGCTTTACTTCACTATTGGCGGAGTTAATTGTATTTGCTTGGTAGATCTATGGTTACAGCGCCCAGTGTTGACAATCTTATATTTATATTTGAATGCCCTAGATACATTGTATATCCACTGCTTTCACCGTACTTATATAGGGATTCGCACGGATGTTTGGGCCAGCAGAAGAAAAAACTAAAGGTAAACATGACACATTCCCACACAAATCATTTCTATGTGACACAAATCTAGATATCCGTAGGAAAGTACATCACATTATTTGGGATCCGCCAACTGTTCAAATGATATTACTCCGTGCTTAAACTGGTTGAACTGATAAAATATATTTGTAAATACTAGTACTCGTATTTCTGTAGATGGAAGTGATGCCTGGTTAGAAAGGATTTCCTGGCGACATGAAAGAATATTTTACTGGTGATTTTCTTGCAGACAAATTATTACGTGCCACAAGTAAGACAAGTATTTGTGACGCGCTATTCCCCGGAGGCTCAAAGCGCTTCTTACAAAGATACAAAATAACATAGGTTATAATAACATAATAATATAAAGAAAAAAAGATTAGAAGGAGAACAAATATATCTTCAAGAAGGCAATAACAGTAACAGACACATTGGCGTGCACATGATTTTTTGACTCGGTGGGGGGGGGGGGGGGGGGGGGGGCACAACATATCTTCCCCGAGTGACTTGCCGCTGAGTGAGAAACTTGAGAGCGGGTGGGGAGGTGTATATTTCACCGAGTGCCCTTGCCGCAGAGTGAGAAGCTTGAAAGATAGCTTTAAAACTTTTGTCATTGGATCAGGATCCAGGGCCGTCAGAAGGGGGGGGGGGGGGGGTGCGTTGGGTGCGGACCCCCCTTGAAAATCTCTTCTTTTTTTTTTCTTCTTTTTTTTAGGGTAACATGTTGTTTTATGAATGGAAAATGGGGTCAACGATGGCAAGATACATGAAAATTGTGTCCTAAATTCGCTGTAATGCTCAGAGCTTCCGGGGGCTTCGCCCCCTGGACCCCACCCGTTATTGGCTTCGCGCCAGAGGCGCTCGCGGCATCGCGCCAAAGCGCTCGCATCGTCAGCGTGCACAGCACTAACACTCTGACGTCATACTACTACTTCCGGTAAAAAATCGTGAAAACGCACCCCCCTTTCCGGTAAAAAATCGTGAAAACGCACCCCCCTTTCAGGTAAAAAATCGTGAAAACGCACCCTCCTTGGGCAAAAGTTGCTGACGGCCCTGGGATCCCTATTCAATTTGGGATAGGAAAGTCCAATACTGAACGTACATAGTTAAACAGGTCCCGTTTGCATAAATTCATTAATGCGATAGCGCCACTTTATGACGCTCACCGGAATGAAAGGAATCTGTAGACTTGCACCAAGTCCGTCAGACACAAACAATGACGGTATTAGTGTAAAGTGAGGGAATTAATTCAAATACATGGTAAAATAAACAATGAAACGTGAAGTATCATATATTTCAGGCTTGTAAAAACCGTCCAGCACGTACGTTTTATCATAACTGTCTATTATGTGCTGTTCAAAATACATGTATGACTATTATATATATGTCACTCTACACATAGCAACTGAGGAGTGTGAATGGGTTCCTCCATCCATACGAATTGCAATGATGTGCTAGTCCACCACTAATTTTGAAATTATAACTTTCAAAACCGCACATTTTTCTTCTTCTTTTTTTTGGGGGGGGGGGGGGGGGCATGACATAAATTGCCCCCCTTAGAAGCGCTATTAATTCGCTCTGGTAAACCTATTGTTATCAATACTACGAGAGGATTACCCAGTGCATATATTTAAATTCGGGGCTAACTCCATGGGTAAGTTTCCATGATGTTGCAAATTACATCTACGCTCACGCCTTTACACTACAGCCGGTTGGTTGCACACGAGAATTATGTCATATATAGCAACCAGCTTGGATGGAATATCGAATATTTAAATTTATTGACTGGTTTTTAGGGCATCAATTTATAGCGCGGCTAAGCGGGCCTTGTAACCTAATGCAAGCATTTGAAGTTTTGATATTCCCGTTTGCTGGGCAAACTTGTATAATCTTACACTTATATTCACTTCCCTGACCATGGTGATCTCATTTAAATTGTTTTGCGGCAACTCAATCAGGTTAAAACTGTGAAATAGGACACACTACCTTTGCCATCATCGCATGCCCTCTAGTGTAGTCGGAGTGTAGTTGAGGGCAGTCTGTTGTCATGGGTATTTTACGAACATTTTGGATCCATGCTTTTACGATGTGATCACATATTTTGAGATGGACTATTTTGACTTCTATTACGTTTTCATTGGCTATACTATATATTTATGATATGAGCGGATAGTATGTATAAGATATGAATTACATATGAGTGTTAAATTGTTTGATTTAACCAATATTTTCTATTGCAATGGTTCTTATCCTCTTATATCTGCTTGAAGATTTGACTTCAACATTGGCGTAAAGTTAAATACACTTTTAAGCGCGATTGCTACTGCCTCTTATTAATGTAATAGATTGTCAGTTATCAATCGAGCTACCTCTTTTTGAAGTTTACAGTTGTTTTATTACCCTCAAGACGCTCTTTTATCTCGTGTAATTAGAAAGTTCCGCTTAATATAGACTTTCCAAATTATTGTTGTTTTCAACGCAATTCTCAGCTCCATGTAAATTGTGGAAAATTATATTTAATTCCCCTACCTGCCATTGATACTTTATATGCCGCAGGATATTCAGTGTTTGTAAAAAAGGGTATAATGGGACCAATTAGGAGTTGAATGATTTGAATGGTACATACAAGGACCGTACAACCCTTATTTTGCCCAAGAGAAAGCGTGTTTTTCAAAGATAGTAAACAGTTTCTCAGAAAGGTCGCACTGAAACGACACAGAGGAAAATGAATGATACATTTGAACTTGAGAGCTTATAAGTAAAAAGGTAGGAAATATAACTGTTTCATATTTCGGAATATCAAAGTACATATATTCTGACCTTAATTGGTGAAATTATGAAACAAATCTGATGTCAATTTGTTGAAATACAACGCTTTGGATAGAGCGTGGTCAGAACCCGTTTGTTCTGATTTTACCCATGAACCGCCAATGCGTTGCATTTGCGCATTGTTCTGACTTCAATAACGAATTTACTCATCTTAAAACAACCTATGTAGGAAACATATCTTTGTCATAAAGGGATTTAATACCTATCAATAAATCAATAAATGATTTTCTGAGACCCGAGGCTGCCATTCTTTGTAGCTCAAATCTCATCAAAGAAATAAAGGCAGTGTATCAAGGCGCTTTGACACTCAGATGCTTTTCTATTTGTAATGTATTGTTGAATATTCAAAATATGAAACAGAAACCCAAATGTAAACAGAATGGACTTTTAATGAACTTCGTTTAACAATACAACAGTTATTTTGGAGGATAAACCCCATGCATGGACAACTTGCACACGACGCACACAGATGCAACGCATGGCTGGTGTATTGCTCAAATCGAGATTAATGGGTTATAACCACGCTCTATTCAAATCTGTGTATATCCAAAAGTTTTACCTCAGATTGGTCTCACAATTTCACCAATTAAGGTCAAATAATATGTACTATATACTTTTAAGTATAAAGTACATATGATTTGGACATATATCTGCTTTGTATTTAAAAATACAAAGCCGTTATATGTCCTACTCTTTGCTCTTTGATTCCCACATAAATATATACACAAAAGATAAACACAAGAACAGAATTTGAAGGACTGGCTGAGATCATATTGTAATAGTTCTACACCTAGCACATAAAGTCCCTGACCAGGTGTTTTGAGGTTGCCTAATTCAAAATATATGATCGGTACCAAAAATCTGAGATAAACATTTATTGAGCAAATTTCTTCTCCGCAGTTTGATACCTCATTCAACAAAATCGAATGGATACTTTTAAAGTTATGGCGATTTCAATGACCGCGCATAACAACAGCAAAGTTGCACTAGGTATAGGAAATCATTGATTTGTGTGACAGTTATGACAGTAATCACACACAATTCAATGAATACCTAGTGCAACTTTGTTGTTGTTATGCGCGGTCATTGAAATCGCCATAACTTTAAAAGTATCCATTCGATTTTGTTGAATGAGGTATCAAACTGCGGAGAAGAAATGTATTCATGTAATGTATATCTTAGATGTTTGGTACCGATTATATATTTTGAATTAGCCAACCTCAAAGCACCTGGTCAGGGACTTTATGTGCTAGGTGTATTTTAGAACACACGTAATTGTTATTAAGGTTACGACGACGTGTTACGACGATGACAGAATTCATCAAATGTCACCACAACTTTCATAGCATTTATCATGTTTATATAGACATCTGATGATTGCGAAGCATGAAACTCAGAGTAACGACTTCTATTCCAGAACGCCTATTACTTTGAATTTTTATTACGCTCTGTCTTGCGGCATTGAGCACGCTATTCAAAGGTACATGATATGTAGACATCAAATTATATAAATTGCTACTATGGAAGAAAGAGCGAATGGCTTACAGATTATATGAACAAGACGCAATTTTAAATGGGTTACGACGACGACAGAATATATACTTTTATAACATCTATATAGACATCAATTGATACCATATAATATGGAAAAAAGAGCGAATGGCATACAGGATATACGAATATAAAACAGTGGACACGAATACAACGTGGAAATGATAGAAATGAGATCCGTAGGGAACCGGAGCGAGAACACTTCCCATGAGCCCCGCCATCGCAAGACTCATATAGTCACCGCAAACAGTCGCGACGCGGAAAATGCCCCCGTCCCGACCCCGTCCTACTCCACTTCACGTCCACACAAGTCTCCATGTCCAACTAGAGTAAACAGGGGATACGAGAGGACGAAGGTCCAAACAAGACCCACTACCAACATAGCACATGATGGATACCTCTCATTTCTCCCTAACCCAAACGCACCAGGTGCCCAACTGGCACACCTGGCGACCTCCCCCCATCCCCAGAAGCAAAACAAAGGGTGGACGGGATGGAATTTAACCGACTGGTCTTGATAATCTTAGCCAACAAAATGACGTGCACCTGGCAACCTAAAAAATCGCGAAAACATAGAGAGCGTGTGATTGGCTGTTGTCACATAACCAGTTGACTACACCTCGGACAAAGGCCACGCATGGGCCAACAACCGCATGTGGCGATGGTCAATAAATGGTCAATTTAAATGCTCTCGATTCACCCCAGAAAGCGTGACCAACAGCAGAACAGCGGTGTCACAAATTTGGCATTTGCCAGACAAGCTATTAATGTATACTTAAGTTATAATCTCTCCAGTTTTTGGACCCAATTTTATGGGACACTCTGTAATAACCTGTAGCTAAGGTTGAGTCGCTTCGCAAATGTCTTCGTGTATGGCCGCCTATACATGACTCCAAATATGGTACAGCCTATACATTATAAGACCATCGTATATAGCAACAGCTACGAACTACATGTTATTCTCTAAATAATGGCACAACCTCGGAGGAGAAGTGCTGTTGCGAGCATATCATTGGCGCAAGTGCATTGTTTTTTTCTAATTTTTCGAGAAACAAAACATACGCATTGACCTAATTCATACTAAACACTATTACAAATAAAAATTCAAAATTTGAGCATAATTTTGATCTATGTAATAACGAACAAAAACATGTTAACAAGTTTGCTAACAACCGCAGTGAACGACTAATCAAAGGAAAACGCTTTCCATGCACTTTCAAGAACACTTTCAATGCACTCCGCGTATTTTCGTATATTGCTTCCTGATTGGTTCGACACTACTAAGAGTGTATGAATAAGCTATTGGTAAGTAGTTTGTAGCATGGGAGTGGAGTAATGTGAGTATATGCTCGAAGCACCATAGGCGTGGGAGAATTGTCTCCTCAAC